>JBAWJV010000023.1:0-301055 GCA_037356075.1 Neofusicoccum sp. Z40 | reverse complement strand
CCCCCCCTTTTTTTTTTCCCCCCCCCCCCCCCCCCCCACCAGAAAATAGTATATATAATTTTCCTAATCGGGTAATTTTCCAAAGTGTTAAGGCGCGCGCGCGCACACCTCATGCCCTCCGCACTCACCTCACGCCCTCCACACTCACCTCACGCCCTCCGCGCGCACCCGTGATGCCAGATCTGGTAATTTGCATGGTGTTAAGTCGCGTACACGCCCTCTCGTACGCTAGAATCACCTCAAGCGTCATCACCTCCAGCGTCATCACCTCTAGCGTCATCACCTCCAGCGTCATCAACTCCAGCGCCATCACCTCCACCACTATTACCTCCACCGCTATTATCTCTACGATTACCTCTAGCGCGATTACCTCTACTATATACTACTACGCGATTACTATATAGCATCGCGACGTAGTATATTCGTAGTTCTACGTATAGCAAAGAAAGTAAACCTTTATTAAGAGGGGGGGTCAAATTAGCAAGAAGGGGGGGTCAAATTAGCAATAGCCTCCGGGATTAACTGCAGGACCGAGAGGCCAAGATCAAGGCTGGCGAGTGCTCCCGTAATTTCTGGGTAGGATCGATAGACTCAGAGATGTCCAAATGCTTGATTACCAGCGGCAGTGATGGTTTGCGCGACTCTCTGGTAACAACAGTCGCTCCATTGGTAGACTTCTCCGTCTCTGCGACTCCATCCGAGTCAGACAAAGATACGTCCGCGCCCAAGTTCTCAGCCAGCTGTACTACAATCAAGAGACCAGGACCCTCTACCAAGACATGGAAGAGATTCAGAATCATCGCGACATGGCTAATTTCAATTAGCACTGTTACCATAATTTGCGGGGGATCCGTACTCAAAGGAAAAGCTCGCTCAGAATTCCGTCACGCTGCTCAAGGGCGGCAGTAAGCCGGCGAGATGCTTAGAAGAGAGCTGCCCATCTACCTCCAGCCCAGAGTATTGCAGTCGGGCCAGCAGCAAGGTCGTGGATCTATGGTGCCAGAGAATGCACTAAAGCTTAGTCGCTGCCCATTGCTGCCGAGACCGTGTCGGTTCCCCGCATTCATGTCAGGTAACTCAAGTGGAGAGCGATGCGCCGCACCGGCGGATATGCAACGGACCTAGGTGTACTGAAGGATCTAGCGTGCCGGACGTGCTTTCGTGCCGTTGAATGCTCCCGAAGACGCCTTCACGCCTTCCCAGACTTCGGTGCTCCAGTGGCAATGTTGCACTCTCAAGCAGGGACATCCATGATGCATTCAATCAGCCTTTACCCTACACGAGGTCCCGGTATTCAGACTAATCCCGGTTCAGTACAGACACAAATCACTTCCTCCTCCTCCTTTTTGAAGGCGCAGCTCTCATAGCTCAATGGTCCCCTCTTGTGTCACATATCGTTATTCGTTCTTCCAATCATTGCTCTTCGGTAATAACCTTTTATTTTTGCGTTGAACGATGCAGTCGCCGTCTGTGGGTCAATCGGATTCCATATGGTCCGGCGTTCTCCAATGGAGTAAGAGAGAAGGAAGAAAAGGAAGGACATGCACCAGGCTGAGATGGACCTCGGAAATTCCACGGGCCAAAGGAAACAGGAAGCGCGCTGCAACGTGAGTAATCTTCTTTGAGAGAGCTTTCTGGACTTGTGGGACTTTAGCGACCAAGACCTCCTAAACTTCTCAGTCATCTAAGCGTAGCAGTGCTTAGGGATAAGCCGCTTTCCTGGCATGTCACAAACACTTACACCTCCCCCGTATCCTACTTCCTCAACGACCACACCTCGGGTCAGTCCTGTCAACGTAAATCATCCAAAAAGCCTCCTAGAGAAAGTGCGACGTCAGAAGCAAGTGGACACCTCATTCGCCACGCCGACTCTCCGCGGCAAAAAGGGTCTCTTCTTACGAACACCATCAGCCGCAAAGGCCGCAGCCTGGCGCGCGAAGGATCCAACGATCCAACCCTCCTGCGGTGATCGCAAGCGCACAAACCCCTGACCGGCCCAACTCGTGGAACGTGAGCGAAAGAGAAGATCACGCTGCTCTCTCTCTCTCTGCGCGTTCCCCAGATCTTCTTCAACCGAGCAGTTGTCGCAGATCATGCCAGCCGAGGAGTTTCGTCAAGGACCTCGCAGCAGAGTTACTTATCGACACGCACGCCAGCAACACAGCCAGCCCATTCGACTGACACCTGGCGGACACGCACGTTCGATATTTCTCCCTCCTTTCTTTCCCGCCCCACTGATCGGCGGCACTATCGGGAGAGATCTGGCGCTAGTCTTCAATGACGGCAGACGGTGCTCGCTCGCGGCCTCTGGACCCTTTTTTGACCCGGAGGCGCGGGTCTGGGAAGGAAGCGAAGCTTTGATGTCGACGGCGCTCGTCATGTCATCTGCAGGTTGATGGGCTGCGCTGCAGCACGGATTGCTGGATGGAGCTGCTCGCACGGCTACTCAGCGGAGGGCAGCATGCACAGTGTTATTGTCGCCGACGAGGCTGATCGGCGTGGGCTCTCCTAAAGGGGAGTGCTAATAAGCCTGCTCCGCGCTCGAGATCTAATTGATGTCGGGACATGAGGCAGCAAAACCCTTGACATTGGGCACAAAATGCCGCATTGCGCCACGCATAGTATGCTTGCCTCGGCTCCGGATCTGGGGCGTCGTGGGTGCTGCAGCTGGCCTGGCCGACTCAAGGGCCTCTGCTGAAAATTTCCGTAGGGAAGTACGCACTGGCCATCTTCACGGGAGGGTGGGGATCTGGCGGCGGCCCCCGTCGGTGGATTGTTGGCGTCCGGGTACTCGGACGGAGATGCAGGCACGCAGGCTGACGTATCCGACACGGCAGAGATGGCACCGGCATAGCTGCGGTCGGACTCGCGTCATTTCCGGCTTCGCCAGACGGTCGAGGAGTTGGGCACGATGCGTAGTGGAGCAGCAGGTGGTGGCGTAGGCTAGGGAGGCGGCTAGGAGCACGGGGGCTTGCCGAGCGGTAGCGCAACCGCGCCGGCGGAACGTGCAAGTCCCAGACTGTCTCGGTGTGGCTGCAGAGGGGGACAGCAGAGCAGGCGGCGAGGGCGGCACGGCTTACCAAGAAGCATGATCAATTGTAGCGCGTAACATAGAGATGAAAGAAAGACCTCGTGAACAAGACCTCACCGGCCGTGGCATCAATGATGGTGGTATATCCCGTGGTCCCGAAAAAATGTGGTTGTTTATACATCCAATCCTGTACAATATCTGGTATCACACCAAACTCCGATTTGCGTCCCGAATGACATTTCCAAACTTGTTCGTCTTCATCACGCCGAGATGCCCTTGCTCTGCGGGCGGCTGCCGTCGCCCTTCTGCTTGGCGGAGCCGTCGAAGGGCTCCTGCAGCTTGGCGTCCTCGGCGGGCGGCGAGCCCTTGGCCTGCTTTATGCGCTCCTCGGCGGCGCGCAGGCGGGCCTCCAGGGCCTCGAGCTCGGCGTTCTGCGACGTGAGGGCCTGCTGTCTGCGCGGCGTTAGCGGCACCGGGCGGCGGCGGGGGCGGGGGGGCGCTACTTCTGGTCGACCTCGCGCTCGACGTCGTCGAACTTGCCGCTCAGGTTGAAGATGTCGTCGAGGGCGGCGGAGAAGTTTTTGGCGATCTGGCTGTGCGGGCGTCAGCAGGGCGGCGCGGGGGCGGGGGCGGGCGGGCGGCATACGACTGCGGGCGCTGCTTGGGGACCCAGTCGCGGTCGGGGCTGGCGCTGGCGCTCTGGCTGTCCATGGCTTGGGCGGCGGCGGGCGGGTTGGGGCGGCGGCGTAGGGGCGTCGGCGGTGTTGAGGGCGCGGCGGAGGGGTAAGGCGTAAAGCGTAAATGGGCGCGAGGACGGGGAATGCCTGGGAAGCTCGGGCCCGTGAGGCGGCGTGCAGCAGCGACGTCAGACGCGGAGGGAGAGCAGCAGGAGACCCGGGCGACGCGTGGAGGGAGTTGTCATCGCGGGCGGGCTTATAGAGAGGGCGGTGGAGGGGAAAAGGAGGCGGATGATAAGTCCATCATTTCCGCCGGGCGCGGTGGCCGCCGTGCGCCCGCGACTTCAGGAGCAGCGCGCAGCCCCTGACGCGCGCAGCCCACGTGACGCGCGCGGGCTGCATTCCGGGGCGGCGGGGCGCGCTGGGCGGTGAGAGCTGGACGCGCTGGGTGCGGGTGTTGCGGGCGGCGTGGCGCTCGGGCGCAAAACTCCTCGTCACGCATCGCGACATCGCGACACCACACCTCCCGCCCGCACGCCCGCGTCCATCAGCCCGCGCCCCCGCCATCCGCCGCCGCCCTCGCGCCATCGCTCCGCCGCGCCCGGCCCTGCCTGCGCGTGCCCAGCTGCCCTGCGCCGCCGCCGCCGCCCATGCTGCTGCGCCCGCCCGAGCCCCGTCCGCGCTGGCTCCCATCCTCCCCGACCGCGCCCGCGCCGCTCCTCCTCACCGCGGGGGGATGAGTGGCCTCCCCGCCGCCTACACGCCGCTCGAGTCGCTCCTGCTGTTCCACTCCCTCGCGTGCTATGGCGTCGACCCCCCCGTCTTCCAGCGCGTCTCCGACCTGCTGCTGCGCAACGACGCCGTGCTGCAGGCCCCCGGCTTCAGCCCCGACCGCCTGCGCCCCGACGCCCTGCGCGACCTGTTCCTGCGCCTGCTGAAGGACGAGGCTCGCGATGAGCTGCAGCACGACGCGCCCGTCCAGAACGGCGACAGCCCCGCGTCGCGCAAACGCAAGGCCCCGAGCCCCAGTCTGCCCTCCGTCCAGGACGCCGCCCAGCACGCCCACCTGCTCCCCCAGCTGATCGCGAAGCTGTACGCCCGCTACCGCCGCCATGCCATCGACGAGATACGCGAGCACGAGAAGCGCTACGATCACTTCTCGCGCGAGCTGCACGCCATCCAGCGCGGCGAGTGGGATGAGCGGCTGCAGCGCGAACACCGCGTCAATGGCACAAAGGAGGAGCCCAGCGAGGAGCCCCCTGCCGAAGCGCCGCCGCAGGAAGCTCAAGGCCCGCTGAAGCCACCGGCAGCGGCGCCCAAGCCCAGCCCGCCCGTGAGCCAGGAGCAATCGCCGACCTTGTCCCAGCAGTCGCAAGGAACGCGCCGCTCGTCGGCAAAGATTGAGAGCATCATCAACCATCCGTCAGCCTCTCCGGCCAATGGCAGTGCCTCTCCGCACCAGACGTCTGCCGCGCAGTCTCCCGTCCAGCCGCAGGCGCAGCCTGCATCCCATCAGCGGACCCCGTCCCATCCGCAACAGGCCCAGCAACCCCCCGCCCGGCCACCGCAGCAACAACAGCAGCAGCCTCCCCATGGACCATATCCTTCTCCGTACGGGCCTCCGCACCCCTCCGCTGCGCTGGCGTCTTCTCAAAGTCCCACTCCGCAGACTGTACCCCTTGCTTCTCGGCCGCCTCAAGCCCCGGCTGTCATTCTTCCGCTGCCTCATCCCATGCCGAACATGCACTATCCGCCTTCGCCCATGCAAGTTCCTTCTACAGGAGAGACAAATGTTCCGTACAGGCCGCCGTCAGGCTCCCCACGTCAACACCAGAGACCGTTCCCGCCTGGGCCTCCACCTGGTCCTCCACCCCATTCTCCTGCAGCTTATCATCCGCCGCCGCACATGCCGCAACCAGCCTATTATCCGCCGTACCCAGGACACCCCCCGTACGCGCAGCAGCCCATGTATCAGCAACCCGCCCAGCATCCGATGCCGCCGAAGGGAGGTGGTGGTGTTATCCTGGAGCCCTTCCAGGTCATGGCCCAAGATCCCGTCCAGGCTCACAAGGCACAGGAAAGGCAGATGCGCCAGCAGCAAGCCCAGGCTGCCGCCCGTCCCCCATCCCGGCCAGCACCCTCTCCAAGGAATATTGCGGCAACCCCGGTGAGAACTCAGCATATGCCGCAATACCACCCCGTGCCAGGTGCCCATCCCACGTTGCCTCCTCCGAATGCAGCTCCGCAGGTCGTACGCAGGCCCGCCCCGTTGAGGGTTACCACTCGATTCGGATCCTGGAAACTGCCCCTTCCGCCGCAGGGCGAGAAGCCGATTCCGGAGTGGAACCCAACCCCGTCCAGCCCTATCACGCCCGCTGCATCCCCGGAGCCGCGGGGTAGCGCTCCGCCGAGCGCTGCAACGAAATCGAAGCGGGCTGTGAAGCCAAAGGAAATGCCAGCTCCAGATGCAGCAGAGACGCCACGACCTGGTCGAAGTTCTCGGAAGAGCGGGAGGAAGGCGAGAGGGGTCAGTGTGGCTTCCTCTGCCGTCACTGGCTCCGTACGGGGGAGGACCAGGAGTCAGTCGGTTGCTTCGCATGCGGATGAGCCAACGACGGATGTCAAGGCCGAGCCCAGTACCCCGGCGGAGACGATGGAGTCGGATGCGCAGTCCACCACGGAAACACCCACCTCTGGCGGTCGTCGTACGCGTCGACGAGCCGGAACGCTGCAGTCGGTTGCAGAACAGGCCCAACCGGCGAACAACAAACGCAAACGGGATCAACGCGAGGAGTCCGAGACAACGGAACCGGAAGTGCCCGAAGACGACATGAACATGGGCACCCCCGGACCCCCGAACTTTGTTGTTGCGAGTCGAAACTTTGCTCGCATGAGCGTGCCCGTAATGAACGACATCACCTCGCACAAGCACGCCAGCCTGTTCTCGAACCCCGTCAAAGCAAAGGACGCCGAAGGCTACTACGACATCATCCGCCGCCCGCAAGACCTCAAATCCATCCGCGCCGCCATCACCAACGGCTCGCGCGCCGTCGCCGCCGCCACCGCCTCCAACGCCGACACCCCCTCGGCAAACTCCCCAGGAGGCGGAGGAGGAGGAGCCCCGTCCACCCCCACCCCCTTCTCCACCACGAGCACCCACATCACCCTCCCCATCTCCGAAGACCTCGTCCCGCCCAAGGGCATCGTCAACAGCGCCCAGCTGGAAAAGGAGCTCATGCGCATGTTCGCCAATGCCGTCATGTTCAACAGCGGCGAGGACGGCGTCGTGGGCGATGCTGTCGAGATGGCAAAGGATGTCGAGGCGAGCGTGGCTAATTGGCGGGCGGCCGAGAGGACGACGACAACGACGACGGTGTTTGAAAATGCGAATAATAATACGCCGGCGGATGAGGGGGCGGATGAGGGAGGTGGTGGGAAGAGGAGAAAAGTTTAGGTTTGGTTGAGAGAGAGAAAGAGCGAGAGAGAGTGTGTGTAGGGTGGGGTTCTTTTTTGAGGGTGGGTAGGTAAGTGAACACGGGTGGCGTTGATTGATTGCGTTGGGCAGGGCAGGAGTCGAGGGAGGCCAGACGAGACCATCAGATAAGTTTAGCGCATGCATGCATTCGAGACTACAAGTGAAGCAACTAAGTAATAATGATATGACGTTGATGGATACGCCGCTGGTGGTGGTGGTGGGGCGTTGACTTTGCCTGCTGAGGCAGGCACTCTTCTGACATATTTTCCGATGATGCTTCCATGCTGTGATTGTGATGTTTGTAGTGAGTTTAGGTAGGGGTTGAAGTCGAGTGTCTGGGGTTGATGCGATCATGCGGGATGGTTCGGCGGCAGCCTCGAATGCATTTGAATGTCTTGAAGGCGTGCGTAACATCGCTGGTCTTTTCCTGGGTGCCAGCCATGTGGACCGTTGTCTTAGCTGTTGTTCCTTTCGAGCATCGTCTCGAAAAGCTCTGGACAGATATGCTGCTTCGACATGCAGCTTTCTCATCCTGAGGAGCGTAGCGTAGTGAGACAGTTCGTCCTCGTGAGATATATATCTCGTAGATACGTTGAATTAGTTCACGGGTTTGCCGCTCCGGGTACTCCGGGTAAGTTTCCGGCAGCCTCGAGGGTGCTCTTTAAAACGAGGATTGGAGCCCGCTTCTTGTGTTTTTTGTGAACAAACAGCCTTGGCCAACTGCGAAATTCTTAGGCAGAGCTGACTGTGTTGCCGTTCCTCTGTCGTTGGGGGATGATGCTTTCGGTGTCGAATCCGTCAACGCTTGAGAATACAGGCAGAGACAACCAGAATCATATTCCATCCAAATCTAGCTTAGAGCTCCACTTCTACAGGCATTCGATGGTGACTTAAAGCCTCTTTGCCACTTTTTCCCCCGCTCTCTATTCGTGTGACAAGCCACCGTGCTTTGGCTCAACCGGGTATGTTCAACGTGCCTGCAGGTGATTGGACTGCGGAGTGGCGCATCACGGACTTTGTAGTAGTGAAATTATTTTAGATCCTCGAGGATCATACGCTACTAAGCTTTTCACTACTAAATATATATCCTCGAATCGCACTTCTGATATACCTTTTTCGACTTACTGTGCAACGGACGATGGCTTTGAGATCAGAGGCAATGAATACACTTCTCTTCGTGCGCTCAAGCATTAGGTAACGATTTGCACATAGGTGTTTGACCTTCGGATTTTTAAGTGAACAATTAATGATTATTGTTGGTACTAGTTGTACATGAGGATCATGTTCTACTCCAGCTGACATTGGTCATCATTCCATGTGTGATCTCATAATTTTTATCTCATCCTTCAATGCAAAGACTGCTCATAACTTGTCTCTTCGCTGGACGGTATTGAATTGGTACATTGGTCGAATGTGAGGAGCTGACGAAGATATACCACTGAACGAAGCTTTCAAGCAGTGAAAAAGCCCGAACCTCGAATGCCCGAAATATTCACATAGGGTTGTCGACTTTTTCAATTGGCTGAATGGCTTTGTTGGTTTGCCTCAGAAAACGCAGTGGTTCTGAACACCTTCTACGTGCGCGAACAAGCCAACGCATGTCGTCACGTATCCTATAGTATGGCCGTTCTTGTGACAAGCTATGAACCAAACTTAGGCCGCATGGCGGAGAAGGCGACATATTGGCAGCGGAGCACTTGCTATGAACGTATTATATATCTACCGTGGCCTTCAATTAATTTGCTCATCAGACTGCTGTGAATCCCTTGTAGAATGACGTCTGGCCTTACCGTTACGAACTTCACTATTCCATCTAACAGTTGAGCTGTTAGTGGTGTCTTCCTTTGAACTTCCAGATATCCATAAGTGTTAACTGCGCACTCTGTCTTCACACAACGGCTAAACCCTCAGCTGTTCCAGATCCCTTGGGGTAAGAATTTGTTATCGATGCTACCTCATTAATTTAATCAATGGGGAGTGACCTATCAATACTCAAGATTCCACTATAAAGCATCAATAATCGATGATTAACTTTTGGCATCGTGGATAAAAGTTAGCCTCAAATCGTACCTACGAAAGAAAACAGAAAGCCCCATGGTCAAGACCCAAGAGCCCCCCAAGAAGACAAAGCTTATTGGTCTGTAGTTTTTCGCACTCCCATATCATACTCGAGGCGACGATACCTGTGGGGGTTGCGGAAGAGTAGGTATCCCCTTTCAACGCCGTTACTCCGCTTGAAGCAACCTGAAAAGAGTCATTTGAGATAGCAAATTTGCTCCTTTGAATGTGAAGTATTCATCTGGTTCCAGGAAGCGAGATCTCCCGGCTGTCGTCAGGAGTCATTTTCGTTCTCGAAATGGTAGTCCCGCAACCAAGCAAGGAGTTTTACTTGTGCCAAAGGATGGATGCATTCGGCCGCCATGTGATCCAGAAGGTCTGTAAAGTTGCGGATCCACGAGCCTTGCACATGATAGCGAATTAAATCTAAGTTGTCGCTGTGCGTGATGAATTGCGAAGAGGGAAGGGAAAGCCAGGACGAGGAGACACTGATATCGCGACTGCCCGGCCTGGCGTAAAGGTCCTGGCCACCGATCGTGCATAGAAACCACCTTTGGATGCAGCGAGCCAGCAGTGGATGTAGACGTCATGGCAATTGTGTCTAGAACCTCAAAATTGAAGTCTATCAAACAGCTGATCTTTCTACCATTTCTGCTCAGGTAGCAACTCTTGAACAAGAGGCACATTCATTCGAACATGACTTTTTGGCTCTTTATTCTCGTCCGTCTATCTTCTCTCTTCTGCTCTAATATAATTACTCTCCCGGGTATCGAGCGCCTTGCTTCCCTAGATGAAAGAGGTCGAAAAAAGAAAAAAGAAGAAGGAAAAGAAGAAGAAAGTCAGCAAGAAGCGCAAGCATTGCAACAGCAAGGCAAAGCAACCCAACGCTCCGCAGCAAGCTAGCCCATCAGCAGCAATATGAACACGAAGATTCCCATACCCTCATACTCCATCCCACATTTAAACCCCTGACCCCACCCCACCCCACCCCCCCAAAACACCTTCCCTTTTACCCCCCATTCCCATTCCCCCATCCCAACCCTACAAAAACGTCCTCTTCCGACTCAACTTCGAATAAGCCCTACTAATCGGACTCGCCGTCAACCCCCCCTGCGACTGCTGCGACGGCGGCCCCACCACCACCGTACTCGCCCTCCCAATCCCCCCCATCTCATAGCTCCCCGTCGTCCCCCTCGTCCCAATAGGATGATACAACCCCGGACTCCCCAACCCACCACCATTATCAACCGCGTTCCCGATGTGGAAATACGTACCACTCCCACTGTGCTGAGTCCAACTACTGCCAGGAGGATGGGGAGCAGCGGCGGTGGTGGGGGAGTAGTAGTGGTGGGTAGAGGTGAGTCTGGTAGCTGAGGAGGGGGTGTCTGGGGAGAAGGAGGGGGCGTAAGCGGGGGTGGTGGCTGAGAAGCGCTTTTTCAGGCGGTCGAGGAAGCCGCCGGCGGCGGGGGGAGCAGCGGGAGGGATGGCGGTGGAGATGGCGAGGCCGGTGCTGGGGGGGTTGTTGGGGTAGGGGTTGGGGTTATTGTGTTGGGGGAGTTGGCTGTAGTGGTGGTGGTGGCCGTAGTGGTAGGGGTGGTGGTGGGGGGCGCCTTGGTCGTGTTGCGGGTGGACGACGGGCCAGCTGGCTTCTTCCTCGACGCGCCACGCGTTGCCCATGTTGCCTCTGCTGGCGACGACTGCGGGGACGGCTTCTTTGGGGACGACGAAGAGGTGGCCGCCGCTTTCGCCGATGAACCACTCGCAGTTCCATTGTTGGCCTGCTGGGCCGCCGCCGCAGGAGCCGCTCATGCAGGCGGCGGGTGGGGAGTTGACGGCGAGGGAGAAGAGGTTGGGGGGTTCGGAGAAGTCGGTGATGAGGCCGCGGTGGAAGAGGAAGTAGGCGAGGCAGAGGAGGTTGGTGAGGAAGGCGAGGGTGAGGACGAGGTAGAAGAGCTTTTGGGGCTCGCCGGTGGGGCCGGAGGCGTAGGTGCGGGCGCGGAGGGTGGCGTTGAAGTTTTGCGTTTCGGGGGAGAGGAGGAGGGATGTGTCGTGGTTCTGTAGGTTGTCAGTTGGGATGGCGGTGGACAGCGGGCTTGTCGGTTGCAATACTCACCCAATCCATTTCCATCTGCGCATCCTGCGTACTCATCAACAACGTGCTCCCTGCCAACACGGCCAAAGTCTCCGCCAAGCTCGGCCTATCAAGCTGCAATTTTGGCTCTCTTAGCATCAGCTGCGTCAGCAACCTCGCGATACTCGCTTTCCCGTCCGTGATACCCGCGTTCAGGGACAAACTGTTGGCCCATTCGGTGCCGATCCACGGCCAGTTGAGACTGACAGTTGCGTTGCCGCTCTGGGCGCCTGGATGGCCATGGATATACGCCATGCTATCTTTGTCCGGGTTGCAATAAGATGACAGCGAGGATCCTTCGTGGGCGGCCGAGTAAGTCGAGCTGCAGTTGGGAGAGAGGGAAGCTTTAAGCTGGCAGACTGCGTAGCGTTCCTCCGTAGGATCGGAATCGCGGCCGAGGAGGTAGATGGATTCGCGGCCGTATGCAAAGGTTTGGTTCAGCACAGTGTTGTATTCGATGGGGTATCTCGGGAAGATGGGGGCGATCTGGCCGTTCTTGCGCCAGCCGAAGAGGTCATCTACGACGGTCGAGTTGACCTCTGTGTTGTTGTTGAGGAAGTTGATCTGCGCGGGCCAGGTTGATGCGTTCAGTTCTTCAGCGTAGGGCCAGGCCGAGTAGACAATGGGCGCAAGCTCGCTCCGGTTCATGTTCGCGCAAAGAACATGGATGACGGGGCTGGGGACCGATGCCGTAAGAGTATACGCTCCCAAGCCTCCAAGCTCGTCAGGCTGTAAGATTTCGTTCCGACTGTCCTGTGCAGCTTTTAGAACACCAGCGTGCGGCATGGCCAAGCTGACGTTGTTGATGATGCGGCCGTTCCAGTCCTCAGCGATGGCGTCCAACCAAGTGCCGTTCACCATAATCTCCGAGTGGTACTGGGAGTAGCCTGGGACACGAGTTTCCTTGGTAGTTCCAATGCTCTTGTTCATTGCTCGATAGCTGTACTCTGCAAGGTAGCGTTGGTAGTCGTGATAGGCCTGAGCAGCGTACGAGATATCAAGACAGGTGGAGTTCCGGAAGACAACGTCGTCTTGGATGGGGATGGGAGTCTCGCACTTGTATCCAAGGTAATTGTGGTTGGCCCATCCGGTGATGGCATCGGACCGCATGATCTTGTGCTCCAGAGCTCCGAATTTGAGCTGTGGCTGGACTGCACGAGGAATGTTAGCAAAGCCGAGGCTGAAAGAAAGTCCGTCCTTACCCAAAGCATCAGAAGCACTGGTGTACACCGTTGCAACGATGGCCGCTATAAAACTCACGAGACCCAAAATACTGAAGAGGGCATAGCGAACCGTCTCGAAATTCGCAATCATGTAGCCAGGCGAGCCAATCCAATTGCGCATGCTCATCTCGGCCAGCGTCACACCCTTCCCGCTTCCCCTCACGCTCAAGCTTCTCCTACTTAGCACTTGGCCAAGGAAGGCAATGATGGAGGATCCGAAGGACAGTTCGATGGATTTGGCGAAAATGGCGGTGAACAGGGAAGCGTTGGAAGGAGTGAGCCAGCCGTTGGTGCGGATCATAGGCCATTCCGGACCTCTCAGCGCTATGACGAGGAAGATGCCGGAGACGACAGTGGCGTAAATGGAGATGAGGATGATGGAGCTGGACACCCATTTGGTGCGGAAGAAGTGTTTTCGAGCCGGACATGCCACGGTTGGCACGAAACCTGTGAAGTACGTCAGTCGTCTTGTAGCGGTCCTACGCCGTGGAACGCAGCTATTGTCATTGGGCAGGGCCTCTGAATGACGTGTCAGGTTCATCCATGGAGTTCATCCGACTCGAAGCATGCAGCCATGCAAGTCAAGCAAGTTTTCGCCGGCCTTCCATCCGCATGAATGCCTCAAATCCGAACAGGAGTCCCACGCCGAGGAAGACGCCCAACCCAGCTACAACCACCAAGAGGCCATCCCTACACCATACCCATCTATCACCCATCTCTCCCAACGAATTCCCACCCAAACATGCCAACCCAGCATCCTCCACAAAAAGGCCCAACGCAGAAAACCCAGCAGCAAAAGGGGAGGCGAAAAAGAAGGAAGGAAGAAAAAAAGAAAAGAGAAACTCACCCTGCTGCGGCGCCCCCTCAAAGAAATACGCCACATTCCCATCCCTCCCACCATCCACACCACCCCCACCACCCCCACCCTTAACATCATCCCCATACAACCCCGCCTTACCACCCCCACCAATCAAACTAACCGTACTCTCTCCCGCCAGCGACCTCGCAGTCGTGGGCGTATCAGCCGTGCCATACGCATCGGAGAAGGGGTTATTATTCCGCGTCGCCGACGAAGAGGCAGGACTGGGCGGGTTAGGGTAGGAGGGGGGGTACGGCAACTGAGTGCGGTCGTTGTACGCGCCGCTCGGGGTAGTCGGGGTGCCGGAGGCGAGGGAGGGGCTGCTCGCGGTGGCGGGCGGGAGGGGGAAGTTGAAGGAGACTTGGCGACGTCCGGGGGCCGAAGTAGGCGTCGGGGTTGCGGTTGCGTCCGTCTCGATTCCCAGACTGCTGGACCGGCTCCTGGCTCTCCTGGTGTTTCTTCTCTCTAACAAGGTGGCGCCGCCCTCGCTCATTGAGGCCCCGGCGATGCTGCTGCCGCTCTCGCCTGCTCGTTCCACGGGCAATATGGTCGACGCGGAAGCGAAGGAGAGGATGCTGGCGCGGTTGCCGGCGCGGCCGACTTCGTAGTGCTCCTCGATATCGTCATCGTGCGGGAGGGCTTCGACGAAGCGCGAGCGGCGGGTTCCTTGGCTGAGCTTGGAGAAGCGGGAGGCGTGCGAGGCGTAGGAGGCGACGGAAGAGGAGCGGGCGAGTTGTGGGATGATGGGGGAGATGGGGGTGTTGGTTGCGGCGGCGGTGGAGGAGGAGGAAGAGGTGATTTGGGCGCTGGCTGCGGTGGTGTCGAGCGGTGCGGGTTTTGGTGGTGCGGTGGGTATCGACGGTGGCTGTTGTTGTTGCTGTGCTTGTTGTTGTTGTTGGCCGTCGTCGTCGGCGCTGGTGGTGGTGGGCGTGTCTGACGCCATTCTGGCGGCGATTGGAGCTTGCAGTTGTCTCTCCTGCTGCTGCTGCTGCTGCTGGCTGGTTGATTGAGCGCCGTCGAGGTCACAGGCAGCGGGCGAGCAAGGCCGAGTGCTCGTCTCTGCGACAAACAGGCACGTCTCTTATCCCAGCAAGCATGCGCAGGCTACGGCGGCGAGTTCGGCGACGCCGGAGCTGCTTGGGCCACCAGCGTCGCGACAGCTCCACTGCTCCACGTGGGAAGAAGGCTCGGCGGTGGTGCCTGTGTGCCTGTGCCTGTGCCTGTGCCTGTGCCCCCTGCGGCTGGTGGAAGCGTCCGCGCGGCGAGAGAGCAGGACGGCGGCTCCTGAGCTGGCGGGCGGGGATCGGTGATGGAGGTAGCCCCGCTGCTGCTGCTGTACGACACGCATTGGGAGCAGGAGTGGAGGTGATGGACGGGGGGGGTGTTTGCTCGTCCGCTCCGTGCAACCGGCCACAAGGTCGTCGGGCGAGACTGCGGCGGCAGCGGCAGCCAGCGAGAGGACAGACGGAGCAGCGACGGGCGGACGGGGGCTGCCAATCTATCCTGCAGGCCAGAATACGAGGATGACGAATGTGCGAATTTGCGGTGGTGGGCGGGCAGAGCGATCTCCATCTCCACGGGCGTCACTGCAGCTCTGCTGATGCCCGCCGGCGCCGTTGCCCGGGAGCCGCCGCGGAGAGGAGCGAGAAAGACAAGCCGGTAAACAGACGCGATGGCGAGAGCAGCGCGCGCATCAGGCGGCGCAGGAGTCCGGGCAGACTGACTCTGGGGCGTGCAAGAGTCAGGCGTCGCACGCGCGAGCCACCCCAGTGCCACCCCCAGCCCCAGCCTGCCGCACCGCCTTTGTCTCCGCCCCTGCGCCTGGCCGAGTGCTCGCCGCGTGAGGTCATTGTAGCGGTCGGTCGGTCGGTCGGCCGGCGGGTGGCCGCGGCGGAGGAGCTGAGCTGGAGTGCGGAGGAGGCTCAGCGTCTGCGCTGTAGGCATGTAAATCGGATGACGGCACAGGCGCCGCGTTAATAATTGCAATTGCCATTGGCGCCACCTCCCCTGCTTGCTCGTTTGCTCCCCAATTTCCACAGCAGCGATTAGCTATTGGCACAACGCGTCCCCCGGCTGCTGCGATTGGTCGGGTTCCGGGCTGTCTGTTCGAATCCCTACGCGGCCGCCTCCGTCTCTGTCGCAGCAACAGAGCGCACGGGAGGGAGCAAGGAAGCAGAAAGGAGAATGCAGCGTCGGCAGCCGACTTGGCGATTCAGCCGACGAAACGTGGATCGTCATCTACTCACACGCTGTACAGCAAAAGGGTCAAGCCGCCAGTGCTGCCGCCGACTCAGCAAAGTCAAGCACGAGCCTCGCCCACCGCCTCTCCCGAACTTGCCGCGAGACGGATCTATTATGGTCTGTCCCTATCCCAAGCCAGAGTCCTGTTCTGGAAAAAAACAATGTTACGTATCTATCTTCAGGGATGCTTGAACTCGAGCCGCAGCCCTCACATCACAATCACATTGCAAACAGCACCGCAACTGGTTTTCTGACGCATTTTGTCTTAGAGAAAAACCTATCTACCAAGCAACCACCACCATCGGACAAAGAGAAAACAACGGGAGGGAGCGTGAGAAGGTGTGTCAAGCAAGCATGCCCAGCATCCTCACCCCCAGAAAAGACGGCCTGCACTCCGCTTCCCGGGCGCGAGACAAAAGACACCAAGAAAGAAGCCTGAGGTTACTTACTTGCCCCTTACTCTCCCCCTCTCGCAGCCCTCCCTTCCCTCACCACTAAAATATTGAATGCCCGAAAAAAGAAAAAAGATGGGAAGAAAATAAAGTCCCCATCTGAGGAAGACGACCCTCTCCTTCCTATACTGATACAACGAATGAGCGCTCAATGACGCGATTGCCAGCACGAAGAAAAAAAGAAGAAAGAAGAAGAAAGCTGCCGCTGGTCCGCCGTCCCACATGCAACGCAAAGTGAAAAGAAAACACCCCGTGATCCCTGCTGGGGCCCATTATCTACTACCGCTCGTGGTCGTGACCCTGCAACTCGCCGGCGCCTTCAAATGCAGCAACTCGTAAGATTCCGTGGACGCTCGTCAATTTATTTTTTTTTGGTCGTGGACGAAAAGCAAAAAGGGGAGAGTCGAAGAACGACGGCGATCAGGCAAATCCAAAGTACTCGCTGCCCGCCGTCATGGCCGTGTAAAGCTGCTGCCTCAGCGCCTCGTAGCTCTCGTACTCGGGCAGATCGAGCTGGTTGAAGCACGTGTGCGAGCTGGGCAGCCGGTCCTTGCTGCCGTAGTCGCGGTGGATGTTGAACCGGCTGAAGCCGTTCATGCCCTCCAGCTCCTTGAACCCGTTGAGCGGCACCTTGCTGGTCCCCGTCACGAACTGGAGGAGCTTGGCCCGCTCTTCCTTGTCGAACGACCGCACCGCCCGCCAGAACCATTGGATCTGCGGCGACGCTGCCGTGTAGTTGTGGTACTCCGTGTTGTTCTTCCAGTCGTCCACGTCGATTTCCGGAAGTCCCGAGATGAGCAGCTCCAGCTCCTGTTCGTTGAAGATCGAAATCAGCTCCGCCGGCACGATGTCGTGGAAGCCTGCTGCTTGTCAGCTACTGCGTACATGCAAATCAATCGGATCAAACGTACCCTTGAGGAACTCGGTGAGCTGCTCCTGAACCGAGCCCGTCAACCTGTACTCGACCATCAACCGGACATACTCGTGCTTGTTCTCCTCCGTAACCGGGATGTTGCGCCCGTTGGGAATGAGGTCGATCGTCTGCGTGACGCCAAACTCCTCGGACTCGACCGAGAAGGTTTCGGTGATGATGTCCGTGATGTCGTTCTCGAGCATCCACAGAAGAGACTTGTAGTAATCCAGGTCCAGAGTCTCCATGTCCTTGATGCTGACCGGCTTGCCCAAAATGCGCTTGTACACCGCTCTGCTGAAGTGGCAGTCAAGCACGCGACCCTCGTACAACGCCTTACCGATGATGCGACCAATGAACTTGAAGAACAGAAGATGCTCCTGGTTGATGGCACTCAGACGGTTCGGGTGGAATGTCGTGCGATCCGAGGCAACCGGGATGAAGAGAGCGTAGTCGGGGTTGAACATCTGCCGTGCGAGAACCTGGAACCATTCCCGAGTGACACCACCAGCATCAACACCTTCTTCGCCGTGGAAGCGGATGCTAAGCTTGCCATACTTCATCTCGTCGCCAGTCTTGAAGTACAGAGACTTGAACGAATCCAGGAAGACGTGTTCACGGCGCACAGAGAGCTGAAGCGTTGGGTGCGGGTGGCGCATCTCGGCACTGCGCGAGTGGAGCCTGCGGTTGAAGAAGTTGCGCTTGTTGTCGAATTCCAGCACCTTGGAGTTCTTCACCAGCACGGAGAAGGATCCGCTCATGAGCTTGGGGTTTTGCCGAACAAGCTCGTTGAGAATCTTGCGGTGCTCCTCGGTGAACTTGAAGAACAAACTCTCCATCCGATTCTCCGGTGGCGGGCTTGACAGCTCGACCTCTTTTGCGTGAAGCTTGCTGAGCGGCGCATCCTTGAGCGTCGTGTTCTTGCACACGACCATCAACACCTCGATCAGCGGCAAGAGAATCGTCGCCACGCTGAGCATGTTGGTCCGCTCGCGGATCACCGTCAAGCACTCGCTGAGCTTGTGCCAAAGGGACGAGAAAGTCGGGTTCTCGTACAGAGTCGTGAGGATGTCAGCTTTCTGGTCTGCCGGCAGGCCCTCCGCAACACTTGACTGGGGCTTGTCTTGCGTGTCCGCGCGCTTGGGATCAAATAGATAGTCCAACGCCGTCAGGACACGGAGGAGCTTGGTCTGATCAGAGCTGGCTGGCGAGAACTTCGACAGTGCCATGCCTTGAACATCGGTACCCGACTTGGCTTTGGTGATCTGGGTAACGAGCTCGTTCAGGTCGTTGAGGCATGCTTGAGCCAGGTCTTGGCCTTGCTTGATCAGCTCCTTGCCAAAGCTCTCCTTCGCTCCAGGGATAGCAGAGAGGTTGTTGATGACCGAGAGCGTGTTCTGGAAAGTCTTGCCACTGCACTCGCGGGCGGCCAAGATGTGCACAACAAGGCGAAGGTTGTACTCGGGAACTTCGGGAGGAACTAAGCCGCGCGCCTTCTTCTTATCGTCAGCCTGATCTTCCGGCTTGCTCTCATCCTTCTTTTCAGATGAAGTTGCCGCAGGAGTATCAGCCGGTGCTGTGGTGCCCTCGGCAGTCGTGGTGGCCTCGCCAGTTTCGGCAGATGCACCTTCAGCCTGCGCCTGGCCTGAGGAACCAGCCTCAGCAGGCTCGTCTTTCTTCTCCTCGCTCTTTTCCTTGTCCTTCTTGAGGAGAATGCCCAAGGGGCTGGTGATGTTCATTAGCAAAGAAGCCAGCTGTTCCATCACCGACGAACTCTCGACAATGAGCTTCCGGTCAAGCAGACTGAGGAGTGCATTCAGCGGATACTTGTGAGCTTTGCTCTCCTTGGCTTTGCCCTTGCGATATGCCTTGGATTTTAATCCAACCGCCGTCTCGTGTTCCGCAAGGAAGAACGAGCAAATGTGAGGGTTGTTGTAAACCAGGTACACGAGAGTGCTGAGACACTGCTGCACAACCATGATAGGGGACATGTCGCCGTGGCTTGAGAGTTGCTGTCCAGAGAGCTGGCCAGTAAGCGAACGCTTCAAAGGTTGTGGCGTCTTCTGGTTGCCAGACGGCTGGGGAGCAGGCGGCTGCTTGGCTCGGAGAGAAAGTTGAGCAAAGCTGCGTTCCACTGCGTTAATGTCTGCAGAGCCATCTTGGAGAATGGACAAAAGGATACTGATGACCTCGGCACGGTTGTGGCGGTTCTGGCAGACGTCCTTGAGAATGCCGTTAAGCGTTTGGCGAGCGCTGCCCTGCTGTGGAATGAACATGAGCCGGAGGAGCGTTGCGACGCCAGACTTGTCGAGCATCTGGACGATGGGACGTGGTTTCTGCTTCCTTTGCGCCTGCTCTTCCTCTTGTTGGCCACCATCATGCCGGCGGTAACCGCGGTTGAGACGGCCAATGTCGGCCATATGGTTCAGGCGACGATCACCACCCAGGCGCCGAGCTTCTTCAGCAAGCTCCGCAGGTAGTCCCTGCAGAGTCTCATCATCCTGTTCCATCAGAACAGCTTGACGCAGACCCGGATCCATGGACGCGAAAAGGGTAGCAACGTCCATCTCTTCAGCACGCGGCGGTGCGCCCTGACGCCGACGCTCTTCTGCGCGTTCTTGACGGCGGCGAGCAGTGGCTTCTTGCTCGAGAAGCTCATCGCGGATGTCCTCTGGCAAGGCATCAAGGAATTCGCGACTGATGTCCGACGGCTCGTTGCCTTGGGTGCGGGCTTCCTCGCGCTGAGTCTGGATCTGACTCATCAGGACCTCTTCTCTCAGGTCCTCTGGCAGCGCCTCAAGGTATTCCAGATCGATTCCAAGGTCCGTGATGTCAACCTGGCGGCCGCGGATGTTGGCAATGACGCGGTTCTGGGGCTGCGAGCCCTCGCCCTGAGCAGCCTCTCCCTCTGCAGCAGAAGGTTGTGGGGTCTCCACCCCTTCCATTTGCTGATCTTCCACTACGCCCTCGGCAGATTGCTCCTGCGCACGCCTTTCAGCCTCTGCTGCCAGTCGAGCGGCTTCCGCTTCAGCCTCAGCCTTGGCCTTGGCCTCTTCCTCTTCGCGCTTCTTACGTTCGCGCTCTTCCTTCTCAGCCTTCTCTCTTGCTTCCTTTTCCCGGGCCTCGCGCTCCTCGCGTTCCTTGCGCTCCTCGGCTTCCTTTGCAGCCCGGATTGCCGGAGGAACAAGCAAGCGGAAGATGGAGTTGAGAAGGCGGTGAGACTTCTCGATAGCAAGGCCGCCAAAGAGCAGGCGAGCCTCCTCTTGCCAGCGGGTTGTCGTGAGGGCGGGAACGAAAGAGACTGCCTGAGCCGGGTCGTCACGAGATGATCGAGAGGGGCTGTCCTGGCCACGACGACCACGAGCAGCGAAGGCATCAAAGGGACCGCCGGGGAAACCAGGATCGCCAGGGAACATGCCCTCAACAGTCACCGTAATGCCATCCTGCTGAATGGTCGCAGAACCGTGGCTCATGATGTTCAGGAGGTTGCTGATGAATGACACCGGGGTATCGCCACCAGGGAGCACACGACCAGGACGCATTCCATCCATGGCATGGACCCAATCGCTCATGGTACCGCGACGGCCTCCTGTAGAGCCAGGACCCGATGACGGCCGGCCAGAGCGTTGGAGGAGAGGGTTGGTTCCATCGTCTGCGCGTCTTTGATTTGCAGATGGCGGGTGAGCTCGGTAGGCTGGAACTTAAACACGTCAGCATTCGTATATGAAGTGGGGCGGATATTTTCAACTCACCGAGATGACGGTCAAGGGTAGCAGGCGGGATGAATGAGAAAGGATTGACACCGAGGATACCACGATGATGATGGTGGTGGTGGTGATGTCTTTGGAAGTCTGGCGGAGCACCCCAATCCCACGCCGGATCAGGCATACCATCTTCGTCGTCTAACGCTCTCAGTAAGCGCTGCATGTGACGCAACTCGCGGGACAAACCTTCAAGTCCAGCCTCGTAGGCAATGTCATCCTCGTCATAGTCTTCTTCATCGTCCTCTTCATCTGGGATTGTCAGCCGCGTGCCGTCTCCAGGTCGGTTAGGTGTGATGTTCGTACCTTCGTCCTCCTGCATCTCATCATCCATGTAGCCCTCATGCTCCATGTCCATCATGTCACCTTGGAGATGCTCAAGCAAACCAGGAGGGCCCTGGCCATCGAGAATACGGACAAGGTTATCAAGCCCACCGGGAGGACCGTGATCATCATCGTCGCCACCGTCATGATCATAATCCTCGCCGTCATCATCTTCGCTGGCCCACTCGTCTTCGTCCCCGTTGAGACTGCCGTTAATATCGTCACCGGTGACTTCATCCATAACTTCGATATCCTCATCCTCGTCGGGATCCTCATCATCGTCCTCGTCCATGTCTGCAGAGTCGTCGTCGTCTTCTGACATGTCCTCCCCGTCGTCGCCCTCGATGACAATTTCCACATCGTCACCGACGTCTCCGGGCAGGCCTTCGATATCGCCCATGCCCTCGATCTCCTCATCCTCGTCGCTAACCACGTCCCCGTCATCGTGGCCCATTTCTTCCTCATACTCCATTTCATCACCATACTCGTCGCCGTACATATCCTCATCGTCTTCCTCATCAGACTCCTCAGACTCAGTCTCTTCCTCTCTGCTGGGATCGAACATTGCAAGAGTGGAGTTCCTGAAGAGGTCCGGAGTTTCCTCGCGGAACTCGTCCATGTCGGACACAGAGGAAGCTGTGGAAATCTCGTCGTCTTCAACTTGACCAGGAGAACCCGAGATCTCCGCGTTCAGGCTCAGCTCAATGGCAGTCTGGGTGAGCAGCTTGATGGGACGGAGAATATATTTCACAGCGCGCTTGGCGTTGGGAAAGTTGAGATCAATGTCCGCGATAGCCGTCGTCAAGGTGGTGATGAAGTTCTTCTCGTACATGATCCTGGCCAATTGCTTTTGCGAAGCCACGATCATGTCGACTGGGAAACTGCTGCTGCCGGGTGTCGGCTTGCCGTAAAGCATGCGGTGGAAGAGGTCGGCAAGGTTGAGTAGGCGCGAGTACTTCTGATCGAGCGGCTCAGAAGAGGCATTGGCATCCTTGAAAGCCTTGAGGGCATGCTCCAGAACAAACTTGCGGACGAAGAGCAACTCTGCCTCATCCTCTTCCTTGGCGTCACGACCCTTCGCGGCGCGGCGCTCTCCGGTCTTTTGACACAAGGCCACAATAACGGATATGGCCCAATTCGAGGTTGCACACTTCTTCTTGAACGTCATGTCCTCGGCATGCGTCAGCGTACCAACAGGAACGAGATTCTCGAGCATGTACCGGAGAACGGTCGAGCGAGGCTTCGATGGCGTCATAGCCTGAGGATCAGCCTGTCTGGAGAAGGTGACGAACTCGACCTTGGTCTTGTTGTAGCACGACAAGAGCTCTGTGAGACACTGGAGAATGAAGCACCGGTAGATGAAGATGGGGTTCTGGTCAGCCTTGAATCCTGGCTTCTCGGTCTTCTTCTGCTCTGGAGGAGCAACAGAAGTGGGCGTAGAGCTTCCAGGGGTTCCGGGAGTTGCCCGATCAGCGCTATCGGTCATCTCAACATCACCCGTCGTGGGAGCATCCTTCGGCTGCTCTGGGGTAGGCTCTTTGTCGTCCACATCCTTGTAGGTGAGCAGTTCACAGAGCAAGTAGTGGATGACGCCATCAGGGTTCTCGATGACTGGAGGCTTCATATCCGAAGACTTCGTCTTCTCGGGTTCTCCCTTTGCCTCAACTTCGGTTGAAGGTTTGACGGTTTCAGTGTCCTTAGACGATTCGGTTGGTTGGTCACCCTCGGCACCGGCCTTTCCACTGAGCGTCACGATGCCATTTTCAGCGTCTTCCTCATCCTTGAGCTCGAGGTAATTCTGCACGCGCGGCTCGCGGTTGTAACTGGTGAGTTTGAGTTTCTCGTTAGTGACTTCGACGAAAATCTCCGGGCTCCGGATGGCGAGGTGCCACAATTGTCGGACATAGGCGGCGGTGTCGATTTGAGGAGGTCCGTTACGGGGGCGGTTGCCTCTGTCCTTGAACAACGCTCTGATCTCAATCCTCATGATCTGCCTGATGGTATCGTCATCCTCTACGATATGGCGCAGGATCAACATGAATGAGCTCTGCAGCCGATCGTTAGTGATTCCGCTAAGCTGCTTGATCATGACAAAGAGTCTCTGCAGGTTGCGCTTCTCTCCTAACTTAGTTGCAAGCTGCCTATGCCTTGTAAGAATGACAAGGACACGTGCAACAGACAGCGCCAGAGACTCGTCTTTGCCGATTCGCGGAAGGACCTCGACGATAGCGTTGAATAAATCGCGCTTATCATTCATGGGGACGACCGGCTCGGGCAACTCGATGACGGAATTGTCGGAATCCTTGACATCATCGCCATCCCTTGGAGGATTCCACTGAATCTGGTGAGGTTGCGCATCATCGGCGAGCAAACGCTCGATGATGAGGAGGACATGGCCAATCCACGGGGACGATTCTTCCCCACGCTGATCCGGGGACACCTTGATGAATCCCAGAAGCTGGGAGAAGGATTCCTTCAGCTGCGGCAGAGTAGCGGTGTAGAATTCGCGCTCCTGGAGAATAAGGGCGAGAAGGTGAGCGTAAGAGGCAATCTTCTTGCCGATAGGCTTGAGATCCTCCTCTAGTTGAAGAGAGACTAGCGCATTGACAAGAGTTTCACCAATCTCACTCCGCATGCTCGAGGAGTCGGATGCCTTCGATACGGCTGCAGAGATCAGGTCCGCGAGCTCGAAGCTCACATCCTCATGAACATCGACGACTTCCAAGGCGCGGTCAATAACATTCAACCGGATCTCTGATCTCGCACCCTCAAGGTCCTCCACCTTGACGTAGTCGGTGTTCGAAGACTCAGGAGTCTCAGCGCCACGCTTGGCCCACGAGGATTGCGAGAGAGCATGAGGAATATAAACTGAGCTGTCTGCGTTCACATCCGTGGATAGCTGCGCGTCTTGCATAATCACTGACTGAGAGCCGGGCTCCTCAGACTCCTCTTCGCTCTCAACGGTTAAGCGAGGGGTGGTCGACGCCGAGGGGGTCTGGCTCTGACTGATCGGCTTCAGCAGTTCCGTTTCGTAAGGCGGAACTGTGTTTCTTTCAAACCGAGGATCGTTCTTCACAGCATGGCAATACTCCTTGGCGTAGGTCATGTTATCGTAGCAGCGGTAGAGGGCCTCCTTTGCCAGGCCCTCATCGAACCCGTCTCGCTTGAGGCTTTCCACGTGCTCAAAATTCCTTGGCTTCCACGGCTTGTAGGAGAACTTGGATCGAGGAGGAATGGTGTCAGTGCGGGTGTAGGCCTCACTTTCGCCATCGCTGTCAAGCACAACTTTGAGGATCTCAACGAGTGTCTTGACGATGGAGGTCGTTGCCTTGTTCATGAGCTCCGAATTCCAGATTTTCTCGACTGGCCTGATGACCGCCATACGCAGTTCGACCAAAAACTGGGCTGGGAAGAAAGAATCCCCCTTGGGCCGACTCCGATCTCTCGTGTTCATCGCATTCGTTTGGTGAGCGTCGTTGATGCACTTCGGGTTGACCATGTGGGCGTAGAGTGTCAAAATGATCTTGACGCCGCCAAGGGCCAAGTTCATCAGCGGCTGCACATCCTCGGGGAGCTCTTGGTTGTCGTGCTTCTCAATGATGTCCTTGGCCTCCTCGAAGAAACAGTCAAGAATCTCACTCAGCTGAGCAAGTCCGCCCTGTGTTTGGAAAGAGGACAGGATCAAGGTCAGCATGTGCGGAGGACTACGGTCGATAGCTCCCTCCATGAGAATCTGAGAGATCGAAGTGAGGATGACAATCCAATAGGCATAGCGGTCCTTTGCGCTGGAACACTCCTTGGGAATTGGATATGCCAGCTGATCCATGGAGAGCTTTGCGAGCTGATCTGCAACGATGAAGGCATTCTGCTTTTGCCATTGATCCTGGGTTCTCCTAAACAAAAGGCACTTCCCTAATGCTTGCAGGAACGGGGTGATGGCGGTTGGAACTTGGCTCAGCAAATACCGGAGGATCTTGGTATTTTTGTACTGTGCCGATGACTTGTCCAGGGTTGCTCCAGCTTGACCGGTGCGGGCTTCGCCAGTGTTGGCTCGGCTCGGTGGCTGCCCCGACGTATCCGTCTCAGCAGACTCAGCGGGCTCTGCTGGTCCATGGAGGTTAGTCAGACGAAGGATGTCATTCGCCTCGTCCGTACCAAACCCGCCGCTCTTCACTCGAGTGCTCTTCTCCCATTCAGCAGGCATGTCCTTCTGGAGCAGAATCTCCTCCCAGACACAACTCCTTTGAAGCCTGCCAAGGCTATCGATCAAGTGCGCATACATGTCTCCCATGTTTACTTGAGCGAATATGTTGTGACTGGAACGGTGATTATACAGTGTTCCTTGGAAGGTCATCGCAAGTGCATTGGCGAGGGTGAGGACGACGACAAGGGCCTTGGCGAACTTTGTACCATTTGCCGCAATGGTGGGGTCGGCCTGAACGTCAGGCTTCCTGCTCGTAAACACAGACAAGCATGCCGATTGTTGCTCGTTGCTCATGAAGGGCTCCAACTCATCACAAGCCGCCTGGAATCGCTTGATCAGTGAAGGAAGTGCCAGGTGGGGCTTCTGTTCGACGATGAGTTGAATGACACGGCTGAAGTCTTCACCGACAACAAAGTACTCGTTGAAGTTGTACGGCAAACAAGGCAACGTTCCGAAATCCAGGACGAACTCGAGACCTCCCTCTTCGATGAATGCCGAGCAAAGGGATTCATTGATGAAGAAGCCTTCCAAGAATTTGCAGGTAGCCGTGATGAATTGAGTAGTGGTAGGTCCGTCTTTCGAATCCTCATGCTCAACCACTTCGTCGATGGAGACCTCTCCATCTAGAGGCTCTGCTGAGGCCGCGGAGATATCAATATCAGTCATTTCAACATCACCGCCCTCATTGGCGGAGGAGTCCGATTGGTCACGGGAATGCTTGTGACGAGGGCCCTCCTTTCCCCGGAGAGCTTTGCGTCCACCAGAAACAAGAATCTTGCCTTCGCTGTTTTCGATCCACAGCTTGGCTCCGGCACCCTTGTCCCGCGCCCTCTCAAAACAGAGCTTTCCAACACGAGCAACCATCTTCTTGACCGATGCGAGAATAGCAGATTTGAGGGGAGGGTGGTGGCGAACCAGCTCGTCAAACGAAGAACCCAGGGACTGTGCAGTGTCCGAATCCACCTCAATTGCTTTCACGTGTGCAGGACTCGTAAAGACCTCAAAGAAGCTCTCCAACGCTGTCGAAGCCTTGAAAAGGTTGAGACCAGCTTCGGTCAAGCAGATGGCGCCGAAAGCTGGGGAAACAGCACCAATTGCCTCGGCGACCGGGAGGATGCCAGTGGCAACCTGCTTCGGCTCCTGATCATCCACGTTCTCCTCTTCCGGGCGAGAGACTGGCGCGTCTGAAGCCGAAGGTACTTCCGTCACGCTCTCGGTGGTGCTTGTTGACTCTGCAGGTTTCTCCACGATCGGCTTTTGCGTGACAGTCTCCAAGAAAGTCTTACTCAGCCCAGCCTCAGCGATGATAGCGTAGCTGGTAGGTTCGTGGTGAATAAAGTTGGCAAGGATATTCACCGCCATGCTCCAAACAGTGCTGCCAAAGACGGGCGCTTTCGCCAAGACAGTACGCAGACCGGCGAGCAATTGAGGAGAGTCCATCAGGTTACGGAGAAGACGATCGATACCACCACCTCCGTGCGTCATCATGTGGCCGATGAACTTGAAGAGCCAGCGAAGCGTCTGCTGGGGATAGTACGCGATCTTGTAGTCCGTGTGCTGAGTCTTGTATTGGTCGGGCATTCCCTCTCCTCGCTCGGCTCTTGCGAATGCGGTTTCGACCTCGTAGCCAGCAAGGTCGGCAATGGCTTCAAGACCCTTGGCCTGGACAAATGCCTGGAAAGCGTCACGAAGGTTGAATGCGAAAGTGTCTAGGAAACTCAGAACCCGGGAATAGTAGCGTTCAGCCCTCTGGGTGCGAAGCTTGAGCACTTCGACGAAGATATCGAAAAGCCCTGCAGCAACCATGCTCTCTCCCATGCGATTGACCTGGCTGGGGATACTCGTGAGCAGGGTGAATAAAGATTCCCGCCACTCATCGTCTTCGAGAGAGTCTCCGGGCCCATCGTCACGCTTAAGTTCAGCCACAGCTTTGCGAGCTACGTAGAACAAGACGCCGTGGTTGACATTGAGGCTCAAGGCAGCCGTCAAGTCGTTGCTCTTGTTCTTGTGCTTTGTCAAAGCCTCGAGAGTGCACAGAGCGACGGTCTGAAGTTCCCTGGAAGCACCCAATTGGCCATCCGCAGGAGGGTGGATCAATTCCGAAAGCTGGTAAGCAAGCTGCAGCGGACGAGGCTCGTCGCCATCCTGCTGTCCAAGCTTCTGGTGGAATGTAGTCTCCGGGTGAACGTAAGCGAGATTGGCGATTGCCAGGAGACGGATCGCCACAATGTCCTCACGAGTCGCCCTGCTTGAAATCAGAGATTGCGCAACCCGAACCCGGTGCAGGAGTTCGTAACGAGAATCCTCAGGCACATCGAGAGAATAAGTTTTCAGAATCTCATAGGCTGGAACAGTAGAGATTTCCCGATAGGGAACTTCCAAGAACTTCGGACCTGCAGGACGGGTTGAATCACTCTGCGCAGTCGGGGTTACGGGAGTGCGTGGTGACTGGTCTGCGGGTGCAGCTCTGCTCTGTCTTGGCGTGTGATGAGGACCTAGGGTTGAAGTGCGGCGGATGGGAGTTGGCGTGCTCGGTGCTGCCGCAGGACTGACCGGCTCGTGGGAGGGCGGCTTATTGGCGTCGTCCTTCGCATTGGGTGTTGTCTCGTAGTAAGACAGGAACACGCTGCCCCACTCCTCGCGCTGAGAAGCTGGGAGGTCCTCCGCCTTGACCTTACCCACCAAATCCGCCACATGCGGCTTCTCTGTTGTATCTTCGGTGCTCGGCGCGAGAGACAGCTTTTCCTTGCCCTTACCAGTGGTCGCGGAAGTTCCCTTGAGGAAGGGCGACGCGATCTTCTGGAGATTGTCGAGATTGATGTTGAAGTGGCTTTGGAGAAGGCTGCTTTGCACGTTGGCACTCGATCCCATGCGGACGCGCGAAGTGTGGTAACGCTGAGCCAGTCTCAAAGTGAGGCGGAGGGTCGTTCGCAGCAGCGAGATAGAGGAAGTGTTGAGAAGCTTGCTAAGGTGCTCGCTGCTGGCGTACAAGCTACGGTTGCCACAGTTCTCAAGAAGCAGTTTGGTGAACTTCAGGATGTGCTCAAGAAGCTCCCGGTCTCCCTCGCCAGAGTAAGTGGCGGCATCCAGATCGCCAGCACTAGGCAGGGACTCGGACGGCGGCTTGCCATCCTCCGCGTCGCCCTTCAGTAAAAGGCGCCTAGCGAAAGCCTGGGTCTGGGGACCGCTTGCCAGGTCATATTCCTCAACGACCAACTCGAGTATACGGTCGAAGCGGTTCAGGACGGGTATCCAGTGGTACAGGTCGCCTCTCGGGAAGGGCCATCGCCGGGGAAATGAGCTCAGGTGAGCGGGTATCTTGAAGAGCGGGAGCGCAAGGGTCTCCTTGATGAACTCCGCAATGTACGGAGACTGCGAAGAGCACATTGTCAGCAAGAGTACAGGCATGATGCAGGGGTGGGACATACCAGAGTCGCGTCATGCTTTGATGTTGCGACCTTTTTTATCCTCCCCATCTTAGCAACCACAGCCTGGAAGGCAAACCCTCCCGCACCCAGATGCTTCTTTCCAGTTCAGAGGGCCTCGGACCTCGCTCAGCAGCAATGCGCGGCGATGCGCCAGTGACTCGATCGGCTGCAGGCTCCAGGCGGCCGGCTTGGCGGGCGTCGCGGCAGCAAAGAGTAGAGTGAAGCGCAGGCGGAAAAGAAGCAGGCAGACGGCGCAACCTTGGGGCAGACAGCGGGAACGCGTGGTCGGAGCTGAAAGGCAGTGGAATGGACCCGAAGCAGCGGCGGGCGAAGGCAAATAAGCGCCGGTGGGGGTAGAAGGCGCGGGATAGTGAGCGTCGGATCGGCCAGGCAAAGGTTGCAACGGGAAGAGAGGAACGGTGCAGGCGCCCTCTCGCGTTGGTCTTTGCAGGTAGTGTCGCGGACTGAGCGGGGCGGCAGCGTGCCCAGCTCGTGTCGATGGAGGAGGGTGATGAAGAGGGAGTGGCGGGGAGGCGGGTGGTGAGGAAGTTGGGCAGGTTGTGTGCTTCTTCGCCGTGAGGTCGACGTGTTGGACCCGCCGAAGATTAGGCGGTTCCGTCGCTGGCGGAAGGGCAGATGAGGTCACAGCACGAGCAGCTCACAGTCGAAGCACCAGCTACAGCAGCCCTTCGTTTCGTTTCGACGCCCTTCGCCGCGCGCGCGCCGCCCGCGCTCACGCGTCCGTTCCAGCACAGGCAGAGGCAGCGCATGCGATTCGCGAAGGGTAGTCAATTGCACGACGCGCCCGCGTCCCGCGCGTCCGTGGCCGCCAAGAGCGCGCCCGGCAGCGCTTTCCGTCGGCCTCACGCTCGTCGCAGCGCGCGCACAAGCTTGCAGCGCGCGGCGCGGAGCCAAGGAACCGCGGTCGGCGCCCTGCTGCCCCAGCCCCAACGCATTATCCCCGCGCCCATCCATTCGACGTCCCGCTGGCGTTGCCCGCTTCGGCTTCGCCCTCGGCCAGCCGGAGCGTCTCCTCCACCACGAGCAGGTCGCGCTCGATCATCTCGGCCCAGTTCTGCATGTCGCCCATCTCGTTGAGCTTCTTGATGTTCTGGTCCGCCATCTTCTGCCACTTGTCGCCCTCCTTGGCCAGCGCAGCCGTCTGCTTCGCCAGCTCCTTCTCCTGCTTCTCGATTGCCGCCGCGTTCGCGTGGATGTCCGCCGCGCGCTGGCGCATCTCGGCGTCCATGGACCCGCCGACCGACGAGAGGGATGCTGTGACTGCAGCGCGCGCCTCGGCCACGCGCTGCTCGTTGTCGGCCTGAGAGGAGCCTTGCGAAGACATGTTGGGGTGGATGATATGAGGTGCTGTCGCGAGGGATTGGGCAGCGTAGGTCTAAGATAAGTGCAGTTAGGAGCGCTGTCGCCCATATATGCGCTGTCCTCGATCATCTGACCCCACGCCAGGAAGGCTGCATAAGCGCTCCCGGTGTCTTCGCTCCGAGACGAGGATCAATCCGCATCCTACCAGCACCATTTGGGCAAGGCACAAGTGGATCATGGGCACTGGAGGTTCGCGACCTGGGGAAGCCGCCGCTAATCCAGTGGTCTCCGCGCCCGAGGGATGCTAGTCGTCCGCGGTCGGTTCGCGTAGTATTGCGACAGCCGTTCGTACGGAGTTGAAGTATGAATCAGGATGCAAGAACTTGCGCCCGATGAATGCTTCAACTTCCTGGGTATGAGAAAGGTGTGTGACGTGCGACCAAGCTTCTCTGCCGCAGATCGGCGGAGCACGACGCAAAGTGGAGTCTCCTGCTCATCTCCGAGGCGGTCAGTAGTGTGAACAGCTTGTCGACGACATCCACCGGGCGCGAACTCACTCCTCAATGATAGAAGATAAATACGCAGACGGTCGGGCGCGAGAGCGCGAGAGCGCGAGAGCGCGTCACGTGCCGGTACTTAGCTTCCGCCCAATGCGAACTTACCTAGCCGACAGCGGCAGGCGGTTGGCCGGATGGACGCGACACTTCACCTCCGCGGCCCATTCCACTTCAGACACGGAGACAAACGGCCTGTCCCACCGCCTTCACAGACATTGGCCCCAGATTCTGCTAGTTTGAAGAAGCGCTCGCCGTGTCGTTTACTTCTCCATTCATCGCTTGGCTAAACAGCCAAATGGTGAAACTTTACGAGCAGCCCATGACCTCCGCCGCCACGGTGACCCGTAAAATGGGAGATGCGTTACCCGGTGATTTCTTCAAAGTTCGTCCGGTGTTCGATGGCTCGCGTCGACTTGTCTAAGTCTCTGGCCTCGGTATCAATAAATTCGGCCTTCGCGAATCGTTTCACGACTCGATAACCGCCGCGTTTCATCGATGTTTCCCCGGATTTTCTGGGCTGCAAGCAAGTTTCCGGGTGCTTGCGTCTTCCGCGGTGGGACCCTTGGCACTTTCATTTGGCTTCCCGACGTGTGCCGCATGCCTTAAATCACTAGCGGCGTTTTGCTCCCGGGATGCCGCATACGAGGACTGCGACAAAATGCCACCAACCCTTAGGCCTTGCTCTACTTCACAAGCCCGGCGCTACCACCTGGAGGAAACGGAACCAGCTGGTCCGCAGAGAATTGCATCATCACTCGCTGACTTTCTCTTTCTTTTCCCTTTTGGGTCATTCCATTCTTCAGCACTCGTTCACTATATATTGCACTGAAGCTGTGTAAGCTGTGCAGGCTCACCCCGACATTCCTTCTCGGACCTTGTACCATCCAAAATGAGATTTTCCACGGTCGTTGGATTGGCTGCTGGAGCATCGATCGCGGCTGCTGCCCCGATCGCAGCCGATGCGTCCTTTGCTACTACTGATGGCTTGAAGTTCAACATTGACGGTGTGACCAAGTATTACGCCGGCACGAACTCATACTGGATGGCATTCCTGACCAACAATGCCGATGTCGACACCGCTTTGGATCAGCTGCAGTCGGCGGGGCTCAAGATTCTTCGCGTCTGGGGCTTCAATGATGTCAACACTGTTCCTTCTGATGGTAAGCTCTCTAAACTGGCAAATCCGGATAAATCTAATTCAATATCCAGGCACTGTCTGGTTCCAGTCGTTCGTCAGTGGGCAGGATCCAGTCATCAACACTGGTGCCAATGGCTTGCAGCGCTTGGATTATGTCGTGCAGGCAGCTGAATCGCGAGGCATCAAGTTGATCATCAATTTTGTGAACAACTGGACTGACTACGGCGGTATGGCTGCCTACATGAAGTACTACGGTGGCTCTGCGAATCCGGACTGGTACGCTTCGTCCGAGATCCAGGCTCAGTACAAGAAGTACATCCAGGCTGTTGTCTCCCGCTACACCGACTCTACCGCGGTCTTCGCTTGGGAATTGGCCAACGAGCCCCGCTGCAATGGCTGCAATACAGTAAGCTGCATACTTTCCTCGTAGATTGCTGCGCCACTGACATGGTACGAGTCTGTGATCTACGATTGGGCTTCATCCACCAGTGCCTACATCAAGAGCCTCGATCCCAACCACATGGTCACGCTTGGCGACGAAGGATTTGGAGTTTCGGGAGGTGACGGAAGCTACCCCTACCAGGTATGGGATTATGCAAAGCTACGCACGGTAAATGCTAACCATTCCACAGCAAGGAGAAGGCGTCGACTACGACAAGAACCTACAGATCAAGACTCTCGACTTTGGTACCTTCCATCTCTACCCCAGCAGCTGTGAGTGCCTTCGTCCCCTTCTGTTGTCTCGTGATTCTAACCGCTTCTCAGGGGGCCAAAGCAACGAGCCGTTCGGATCCGGCTGGGTTGAGTCCCACGGAGCCGCTTGTGCTGCCGCGGGCAAGCCCTGCCTTTTCGAGGAATACGGGGTGCAGTCAGACAAATGCAACGTCGAGGGCACTTGGCAGAAGAAGGCGCTCAGCACGACCGGCCTTGCCGGTGATCTGTTCTGGGATTTCGGCACGACTCTCAGCTCCGGTCAGACGGCCAATGATGGAAACACCATCTTCACGAACACGTCTGATTGGACGTGCTTGGTCACCGACCACGTCAGCCAGATTGGTTGAAGTCTGGGAAAAGGATCGTTCGCATGTTCTCGAATTTCTTCATCCTGTACAACAGAAGCCTGAGATAGCGTAGGAGAAGCGTGATAGCCCTGTAAATCGCACCGGCATTCAACGCCAAGTTCCCGAATAGATTGTCCCGGTTTAAGTCACGCGCGACCTGATTGGGCGCAGCGCTACTATTGGAGCGGTCGCAGAAACTCCGGACGCAGGCGCTCCGAGATACAGGCCCGGCATCCCGCCTCAAATTAATACGGAGGAAACACTTGGAAAATCAGACAGCAGATCTGTTTCGACACGATCGTGACGCTCGCTTGAGCGTTCGGCGATTTAATTGGTGAGTTCGCTGCATCCGGCTCTGCATTGGCCATGGTTCCACTGCCAAGCGTTTCGGTTTTAGGCTCCTTGATGCCAACATCACACACTCCTGCAGCTCCGAGCGCCAGAAAGGGACAGGAAACGAGAAGTGTTGGTTTTACACGCCCTCGGCTATTATCGAAGCAGTTAGACACAGAAGCAAGCACAAGCTCTTGGCTGTCTCGAGCCGCCTTGCCAGATGGAAGACGGCAAAAGCTCCCGCTACTGGCTGTACCTTCAATCACATTACTCCGTAAGAGGCGCGATGAACACTCGGAGAGCCGGCCCACAGGTCGAAGGAACAGTCTCGCGGCCAGTGAGGCGTGTGATGTTATAAAACCACCCCGTCTCTTCAAGGACTCCGTCGCTCTTCACTGCCATCAGTCGCTGCCTCTTGCCTTCTAATTCAACAGTTCTTCGCTGGTCGAACCCCCCCTTACGTTCTTTTTCCATTCTTGTCGATACTTCACACCATCAACATGAAGGCCTTCCTCGCTCTTCTTGCAACGGCTTCTGTCGTCTCTGCCCACGCGACCTGGCAGGAACTCTGGGTCGGCTCTGCGGACAAGACCAACACCTGCGTGCGTCTGCCGCAGAGCAACAGCCCCGTCACCGACGTCACGTCGAATGACATTCGCTGCAATGCCAGCCCCTCTGCCTCGCCCGGCACCTGCTCCGTTGCCGGTAAGCCAGAAGCATGCTTCGTGGATGGCAGGCCTCAAAGTCGCTGACGATTGTCTTAGCTGGCGACACCTTGACGGTTGAGATGCACCAGCAGCCCAACGACCGCAGCTGCACGAACGAAGCCATTGGCGGCAACCACTTCGGACCGGTCATGATCTACATGTCCAAAGTCGCCGACGCGGCGACGGCCGACGGCTCCAGCGACTGGTTCAAGGTGGCGCAGGACACGTACAACGGCACCGAGGCAGGCTGGGGCACGGAGATCCTGAACGCGAACTGCGGCAAGAGGACGTTCACCGGTAAATTCGCCCCCTTGGCGCCAAAAAAAAAAGACTGCAGCGAAACGAAAAGATCGCGGACTAACTGGTTCTTTTCCATGGCACAGTGCCCAAGAGCCTTGCGGCTGGCGACTACCTGGTGCGTGCCGAGGCGCTGGCGCTGCACTCGGCCGGTTCGGAGGGCGGTGCGCAGTTCTACATGAGCTGCTACCAGGTCAAGGTTACGGGCGGCGGCTCTGCTACGCCGACGGGCGTCAAGTTCCCCGGCGCCTACAAGGCCAGGTAAGAGGACATGGCTGCTGGCTTGCGTTGGGCCGTTGGCTGACTGCTGCTCACAGCGACCCCGGCATTCTCATCAACATCTACCAGACTCCGCTGACCTACACTGCTCCCGGCCCTGACGTCTGGAGCGGCGCCGCATAAGCGCGCTTGGGGTGGAGACGCGTCGTGGAGGAACGGCTAGGAAGAGAGAGACAGTAAATATGATGCGATGCAACTTGAGCGCGGCACAACGTGATCTGGAATGTCGAGATGAAGCCGGCGTGATTGCTGCCGTTTCGCGAAATCCGGTGGCAGGTGGAAGGCGAGCGGGGCTGGAGGGGAGCGTGATCAAGTGAAGAAAAGGGAAGCCCGAATGTCGATGAATTTCACCGGGCTCATCTCCCTCTGCGGCATGTGACTGCGCGATCTGCTGGATCTTCGCGACGGAGCGCAGTGAGCGATGCCGGCGCCTCGCACCACGGCGGGCACATAAGGCGCGACACGCCGCGGCAGCGCACGTGAGGGCCACGGCGGCCACGCGTTGCAGAAAGCAACCTTCCTGCCGGGCTGCAGCGTCCCCACAGCGAGCGGCGCGCCCCTCCGCATCAGGCACGGTCTTCCGCACCTGCATGGCACGAAAGCGGCAGGCCACGAGCTGCGCGATTGCCGGCACCGGGCGCGCAACGACTCAACGGTTTGCAAGCTCGCTTCGCTCTGTCGGGGGCTGGCGCGCCCAATCTCCGCGCGCTCCCTATCGCTGCCATGCGGGCTCGGCGGGGCATGCCAGTGCTGGGCCCCTGATGCGTCAGTCTCCGCCTCGAGGCTCAGGGCCCTGATCTCCGCCCTGCGCCGCCCATTGGCCACTGATCGGCTATCACACACGGCGCCGGCGTGCAGCGCCGCCGCTCGAGCCCCAGCACGCACCTGCCGCAACCCGTTAGCTGCCCTCTTCACGGCCTCGCGCGGCTGTCGCATGCTTGTTTGCACGTTTCCCTCGCGCGCCCGCCGCCGCCTCTCAGGTCCTCAAATGGCTCCTGCACCCTCAATCCTTTCCCCTAGCGCGCTCCTTCGGTGCCCCGGTGGATCCTGCGAAGTACTACGTGGTACATCATGGGCGACGACTCCGCCGACGACTCTCTCAACCCCAAGTATGACCCAGACATGGGCGTGATACGATGGCGCCAGCGCATGGAGCTGGCCACCGTCTGCGTCGCCAACGCCATCTCCTGTGAGCAGCCGCCCTCTGCGTGTGCACGCGACCCGCTGACGCGCCCCGGAAGTATGTGTTATGGTCACTCGCATCATCGTGCAGCGGAAGAGATTCAAGCGCTTCCGCAAGGCAGAATACTGGACCACCGCCGCCGCAGTGAGTGCTCCCTCTGCCGCGCCCCTGCTCTGTCTGACTCTCTCTCCGCCAGATCCTCCTCGTCTTCCCGCTATGGGTCTCCCAGATCATGACGAACCGCTATGGCAGCGGTCTGCATGTCCAAAACGTCCCGCCTGAATGGGCCATTCCCCTCTGGAATGTGAGTCTCCCGTGCCTCAACCGCGTGGCTGGCCGCTGACGTACCCAATTCCAGTGGAGCACCGGATGGCTGGCCTACTACATCGTGGTCTGCATGGTGAAAGTCTCCATGTGCTACAGTTTGCTCGAGATCCGTGAGTTCATTTCGCCTGTGCCGCTGCGTCGTCGCGCGCGGTCCTCGCTGACGCGCAACAGTGCCGCACACCTTCAGAACCTTCCGAAGGATCGTCTACGCCCTTTGCGTCTTCATCATGAGCCTGGGCATTGCCGAAGCCGGCGTGTGGACGTTCCAGTGCGAGCCGTTCATGAGCAATTTCGATTACGACGTCGAGTCAACTTGGTGCGCCAATATCGATGCCGCGCGTTACGGTAGGCTTGCAGATTCCTCGCCACTTCGACCGGATCACTGATGCTGTTCGCAGCATGGGCGGGTGTCAGCATCGGAATCGATTTGATCCTCACCTACATCCCCATCGCCATCCTACAGCGGACAAGATTGTTACGGCATGAGAGGGTAGTGTTGCGAGTGGTCTTTTGCGCCACCCTGTTGGGTACTGCTGCAACGTGGGTATATCTTCTGTGGGTGGATGCCGTGCTGATCATGGAGAACAGCGCCGTCGGCTGCTACGGTATCTGGCTCAACCGTGAATCCCAAGCCGATCGAGATCTGACCTGGACCGAATCCATTTTCGTCATGTTCAACTCCATCGAAATCACCTTCTACGCTATCGGTGGGTCACTAACGGTCTTCTCGCGCTACTTCATCAGCAGAGCCGCCCAGTATTCTCAGGGAGGCCACTCGTATGAGAATACCCCCATAAGCGGCTTCTCTATTTTTTCCAAGGTGTCCCAACGCATGCGCAAGCTTTCCACGAGTAACGCAGACGATTCCCGTCTGAATCGCCCGGAACCAGAGGCCTACAGCGCCAACGCAACCGCACCACTGCCTCTATGGGAGAATGAGCAGTTCGAGCTGCAACAACCGCTTCCTCCACCATCGATCCACGCCATGGCCGCAATGCATGATCCAGAGGCCAGCAAGTGGCACACGTGGGAAACGAGCTACGGCGTGCCGGCATCTCGCGACACGGATCCATCATCCGTCGAGCGCATGGGCGTCCTTCCGGACCCGGATTCGCCGCCAAGAACCAGGAGCCATAGCACCGCAGGTCACAAGGAGCACTCGCCCCACGACACCATGTGGCTCGAGACGAGGAACGGAAGCGAGGAGAGCATCCAGCCGCAGCTGCGCCAGGAGCAGCCGCCGCCGGAATCGCCGGGCTTCTCCCCTCGAACAGCAAGGCACGACAATCCACAGCAAACTCGAAATTTCCAGCGCAACAGAGATGTTAACGACTGAGTTCCAGATTTCACCTGCCGTTCAACTCCCAAATCGCGCGTTCACGAGAATCCACTTGAAAATTTCGCTTTTGATGGTCTTTATCGGGGTTTACTTAGGGATCGGGTTTTATTGGGTTTCCGGGGGAGTGGGAAGAGTGGAACATCGAGATCGACAGGGAAGAAGAAGAAAGGAAGAACGAGAAGAACCATCGTCCGCCGGTCGAGTCGGGGAATTCCTTGTTTCTCGAAAAAGGAGATACGTCCGAGCGACGCGAGTCGTGCCGGCCTGATTCAAGGCCTGCACGCCACCCCAGTCCGTCGTCCGCCGGCACGAACCCACGCAACTACCACCTTCTCCTACCTACCTGCTACTCAGGACCTCAGGGCATCCGATCTCCTCGTATTACTTACCACCGGACTTTTCCGAAACATTCCGGCGCCCTCCCTCCCAAGCCACAGGAAGAAGTACGGAAGAATAGGCGACCCTCTCTCTCTCTCTCTCGCTTGCTTTCTCTTTTTCCCCCTCCCCTCCCCTCCCCTCCCTTTTTCAGGGAGGCGAAGAATCGGACAAGAAACTTGGCATCGCCCGCCCGCGAAAACAAGAGGTCGGAGGTCGCTTATACACTTTTTGCCGCCGCCCGGGAGCCGCGGAATCACGCTACGCTTGCTTACCTAGCTTTTTTTTGCGAACACGAGCGTGGTCGGTCGGTCGGTCGGTCGGTCGGTCAGCCGGAACGGAGTATTGCTTACTCGGCTGCTGGTGGTGGCATCCTTGTTTCGGTCCCGCTGCTACTAATTGCGGGCATCGGACGGGGGTTGCCTACATCCTTACTTGCTCCGCCACTCCACTCGCTAAATTATCGCGACGGGTTGGGATCTGGGACTCGTCAGCTTGGATGGCCTGGCTGTTTTGGATTGAGTAGTAGTTGGAGGGTGGGTGTGGTGGGTGGGGGCCTTGTGGTCTAAGAGCTGGGTTAAGAACATGGGATAGCTATAGGGAAGGAGGCCTTCATTTCCCTTTTTGTCCCTTTTCTTGATTTTGTCTATCTCGGTCCTATCTGCTATCATCTACTTACCGCTTTTTTCCTGTCGATGAAGAAGCGGTGGGGAGGATGAGGAGGAGAGGGGAGGTTTCGTTGGGAGACTTGGTTTCAAGAGTTGGCGTTGGCGTTGGTTGGGTGTAGGGTGGGTGGTCTTAGTGTCTTTTTTTGGTTTGTTGCGACGAGAGGGCGTGGGACGGTGCACGTGGTGCGCGTCGTCATTATTGTCGTTGTCGTTTCTGCCGGGTTTCCTTTTGCGTCATCATCATCATCATCGTCATAAAAGGTTGCCGCGAGAGGACAGGACAAGATGAAGAAAATGTTTGAAGGAGGAGGCGAGTGAGCATGAGATTAGGGGTGCGTGGTGCGTGCTATGCATGTCATGCATGCATCTCGCACATTGCGTTGGTCTGGGACGCGGGATGAAGAAAGGAGGGGTTTGACTGTGTGGTGTGGTGTGGTGTGGTGTGCTGTGCTGTGCTGTGCTGTGCTGTTTTGTTTTGGCCTTGCCTGACGACTTTATGCATCAAGATACCCGTCGTTTGTGTCGTGGAGTAGAAAGGAGGGGGAAAGAAGGAATGGTGTGGTAAGGGAGAAAGAGACTGTGAATAAGAGTAGTAGAGACGTAATGAGCTTGGTTGTACATAGGTATAGCAGGAAACTTTGTTCGTTCAGCCAACCACTCTGAATACATCCCTCTTCCCACTCGAGTGTGTCACTCAGCAGGAATGGCGCCACAACAGTGCCGTCACTCCCACCGCCAACAACCGCCTCCGCAGACTGCAGCAACGTTTAAGGTTTCGCCCCCGTTTATGCTCATGCACGCACGCCTCATCCGCCACAACGGCCGTTAGTGCGCCGTGCAAGCAATCATGCCGTTAGAACATCGCGTGTGCGCCCGGTACATTTGCGAGTACCGCCACACAAGGACAACATCCATCCGTGCATGGCCTTTGGCCACCTCCCCATGCTACCGTGTTTCACGGTCTCAGCCGCATCGCGACATGCTAAGTAGCGTGATTGCGCCTGACTTTTCGCCCCCGATTGGTCCGTCCGTCTGCGTGGCCTTTGCTCCAAGGAGAGGGGGGAAAGTGTGGCGATGGCATTGCATGCATGCATGCATGAAACGCGTGATCGGCGGCGGCGGCTCCGGGGAACAGTGCGTCGGTGGTCGGGTTGGCAAAAAGTGGATACGGATGGATGGAAAGTTGGTGGAAGCGAGGGGGCGATGGGATGGATCGGCGTTGGTCAGTGAGATGGATGGAGGGGGGTACGGGTAGGTCATAGCGCTGGGGCTGGGTGGCGGTTGGGTAGGGCGGGATGGAGGGGGGGTGGGATTGTGGTGGAATACTGGAAGGGTGCGAGCGAGGTTTTGGGGTGCGGGAAAGGAGGCGAAGTGGTGATTCGTGGTGAGCTGCTGTTCGTTCAGTTATGCTCTTTATTGGCTGTCTTTTGGTTGGCTTCGTGGCCGGTTTGCATGGCATTTGAACAGCGATGCATAAAGTACTGAAGGATTCATTCAGATCTAAGAAGCTTCTTTCTTACCACATTCTCACATTTGAATGTATGCTTCATCTCCTTCTGTATGAGTTCTGCTCAGCAATATTGTGGGAGCCGATCTTGTGTATTGATGTAAAGGAGATTTCTATTGGTTATGTAACGCAATCTGTGGGTCCCGGGGACCTGAAGATATGTGATTTCTACTTCTGGAAGGTCGACAAAGGTTTAGACACTAGAAGGTGAGCTCCATATCTGTACTTGGAGTGTTCTGAAGTATGAATCCGGCAAAAGCACGGAGTAGTCAATAGACTTGCACCCAATAGTTTCCCATAGCGGTCCGTTCCGCCGCACGGTCACCCACACCCACGACCTTCCCTTCACGGATAAATCTGATAACTGAACGGCCGCAAATCGCCCAACCTCATGGGCCACCTTCCGTACTCGTCCGCCTCCCAATGCCCTTCCGTAGACGTCCAAAAATTCTCCGTGTATGCCGCCGGGTCGCAATAACTCGCATTATACACGATCAGCTTCTCCCTCCCCTTTGCGTAGTCAAAGTCGACGTTCACGCCCGCGATGATGGGCGGAAGGCGCACCTTGGCGTTGCTGAATTGGTAGCATCGGCGTGCGTCCCCTCTCCGCCCCACGAAGACGAAGTGGTCCCAGCCGTCGAGGAGGCGGCCGTCTTTTGTGGTGAATTTTGGGGCGTCGCCCGGGGGGTCGAGGAAGTCGCCGTGGGAGCCGCCGAAGTCGGGCTCGGGCGGGTTGGAGTAGTCGTAGTCGGGGTCTTTTTCGTGAGGCATTTCAGGGAACGGGGTGGGGTGGACGAGGGCCGGGAGGAGGAGGATGAGGAGAAGGAGGGACATGATGAGGTTGGAGGTGGGTGCGGCCGAGGAGAGATGAGCGGCGGCGTCCGGAGGGGGGTGGGCGGGGATGAAGAGGAATATTAGAAGTGGTTGGAGGGGTAGAGGGAAAGGAACAATGAAACAGGTATTGAGAGCAAGGAAAGCGTAGAAGATGATGGAGCCGAAGGATAAAGGGATAGTGTTCTTGACATTTGCGAGTTGAGAGTACGTCATTGCGAGACTTCAGGAGGGCTTTGACGGAATGGCGGACGCTTTGATGCAGAAACGACGCGGTGCTTTGCTCTTGTCACGTCTCTAGATTCTTGGGCTATGTGGAGGTATATAGTCATCTTCGACATTGTAGACTGGGGTGCTGCATGCGAGCCACGGTTAAGCAATGGATCCTAGTGAATACGTCCGTACGGAGAGTTGATTCAATAACACGACAAAAAGAAATTGTTGTCTCTTGGATGGAAGATGGGTTCAATAGTTCCTATGCACGTACACGCCGGCTTTCTCGATATTCCAGAGCAGCGGATGGTGATTAGGATTGGGTCAATGACATCGATGTATAGAAAAGGAATTGGATAAGGCCAAAAAAGGTAGGTGAGGCTATTAGATGATAGTCTTCCCAGAGCGGCAGGTTGAGTGGGGCCAGGTGTGGCTGTAGAAGTTGCTGCTATGCCGTCCGGCTGTCTTTTGTGAAGGTGTGCTATTGCTCATACGTGGAGAGTGTGTCAATCGCGCAAGAGACGGGCTGTGTTGAGGTGGCGCTAGCGGGAGGATTGGGCGGCTCGCTAAGCAACTCGCGCTAAACCGGCGGGTACAAAAAAATCCCGCCAGCGCAGCGCAGCCTCGTCTCGTTCCTCACCACGCTCTCGCCCGCCGGCACGATGAGACTGTTCCTCATCCGCCACGGCGAGACCGTGGACAACGTGGCTCAAGTATAGTACGATACGCCCGCGCGACCCTCGCCCCCCCCGCTAACCCGCCCAGCGCAGGTAGCAGAGACTCGGCACTGACGAACCACGGCTTCCAGCAAGCCCAGCGCCTGGGCCGCGCCTTCGCCAGCTCCGATGTGCGCTTCACACACATCTTCGCCTCTCCGCTGCAGCGAGCACGCACCACGGCCCAGCTCATCCGCGATGCACAGCCTCTGTCGCCGTCGGCCCCAGCGATTACCAGCGTGTCGAAGCTGAAGGAGCAGGACTTCGGGTCCTACGAAGGCAAGACCTGGTATGAGGGGCCGTCGGCTGCAAACGGGTCCAGCAAGCAGCGCCCAGGATCCGCCGGCTTCGTAGACGTCGAGTCGAAGGAGTCGATGGCGAGGCGCGCAGACGAGTTCCTGGACGAGCACATGGTTTCTCTGTGGCGCTCAGCTGCAGCGGGCGAGCGGCATGTTGTGGCAATCGTGTCGCATGGCATCTTTCTGTCGGTGCTCTGGCGCCGCATCCTACGTCGTCTTCCGCAGAACAGCGTCACCCTTCGCCCGGAGCTGCTGAGTCCCGGCAGGCCTGTCTCGCTCGAACACATTGGCGGCTTCTCCAACACTGGATACCTGGAGCTGGCCATGACCAGACGAAAGGCGTCCGTGTCGGGTCACACGAGTACTGCCACTTCGCGGAGCAAAGATGGAAGTGCTCCTGCTGGTGTGACGAGCGTGGCGAAGGCATCCGCCCGGCCCTCTGCTCCCGTCCGCTCTCCGACCGGCATGACGGAGAAGCATCCTGCCGCAGGAGTTCCCAGCCCCTTGGTACCCGTGCTGTATGGTTTGACGACAGAGGTCATCACCATCAACGGCAAGGAACACCTCAAGGGACTCAAGCGCACCGGCGGTGGGGTTGGCAGCTCCAAGTACGACAGCAACCAGAAGTCCATCCAATGGTTTTTCAAGCGCCAGAAGATTGAATGAGAAGCTTGCGCACTAACCCGACAGCTCAGCTGCGGATTGCCGGTCACGCCAGGGCTTTTGTGCATCCGCGGCGGCCTTTTCCACCTGCGTTGAAATGTGAGTAACCACTTCTCTTTTCTGCACCGCACCGCCTTTCGAATGATGAAAGAAATATCACACAACAGACCTGTTCTGAATTTCATTGAGGATCCATATATTGCCAACTGCTGTCTGATTCGAAACCACTTCTTCACACTCTAAAATCCGAAATCTTTTGGACGAGCCGTAACTAATCAAGGCTTGAATAGGATTGTTTCGTTATTCAACCGGCCGATGTTGTTGACTGCCAACTCCGCCACCATTCACGTTCGGATGCTTGATTCTTCTATTTCTCGTTCAACAGATTTCCTCGGTTTGCGATTGCAAGACTGCCTAATGATTGGCCTGCAGCAGAAATGTGCATGTCGAGTGCACGGATTAATTCATGAGACACGAGAAAGCACGAGCAATGATCGATACGCATAGATGAATATATACCTTCAAATGCCACGAAGAAGTCACCTTGCATGCGAGATTAGTGACGTGCAGCCTCGTGGCCAGCGGCTCGGCTTGGCTATGCTGCGCTCCCAGCCCCCAGCCTCAGCCATCGTGAAACATCAGCTCCGCAACCGCTCACCCATCTCGCTCGATGCACAGCAGCTGGAGCATTCGCCAATGGCCAGTCACTTCTACTCTCAGGCTCACAGCCATTCAATCTGCCAGATGTCGCGCCAGCCAGCATGCACCCGAGCCGCTCACAACCCAGCCTCCCCGATCACTGTCGCCAACCACCTTCCACACCACCTGCATCGCCACCATCTTTTCCACCAGCGCGCCCAATCGCCACCACAAAGACCCTGCCTCTTCACGCGCGCACCCGCCCTGATCTTCCTCTCCACTCTTCCTGCGTCAGTCCTCCACAGCCTGCCGTTCCATCATGACGATCGCTTCTCATCACCGTTGATCTCTCGTTACTTATCAACCAGGCAGATTCTGGTGGTGCAGCGGTACTGCGTCCGAAGTTGAAGTATCGATCCGGGCGTAAAAGCGCGGTGAACTTCACTGCTGGACGACTGCCTTCCTCCTCCCGTATGCCCCGTCTTGTCGGCTCCGTCGGAATATTTCGTATTATTAGTGCTTAATTCTTCCTCTTCCTCTCTCTCCCATCATGGTAAAGCTGTCAGGATCGAGAAGCGCAGCCGGGGCGGCAGCAATGCTTCCAATGATGCTCGCAACTACGGAGGCGTGGAACGTGAGGCGGCAGCTGAGCAACAGTATGTCCCACAGTTTCAAGAGTTGCCTCTACAGAACCGGGAGCTTGGGTGCTAATATTCGTATGTGCAGGCTCCGAAACCTACATAATTCCGGCGCTCAGTGTATCTGGGACGACGCGTCCACTTAGCTACGCGCCACAAAGCATTTCCGCCGTGTTGGGGAGTGCGCAGTCGGCGCTCAGCTCGGTGGAGAGTAGTGTGGACTCTGCGCTCTCTGGGAAACCTTCTTGTAAGCATCCGATGCCTTTCTCATTGGTGTTCGAGTGTAAGGCTCATTGTAGAGTAGATATGGCCCTATCGACAACGGACTTGTCTGTTCTTATCCCGGTTCCAACCCCTTCGAACACGCCTACGATGCCATCAGTCAACGCAATTTCTGTGCTGGAATCGGCATCATCTACCTTGACCACGACCCTGCAGACGACAGCCACCATCACAGCATGCAGTGATGCTTCCGCCTGTTCAACCGCGCAAGTCTCATCAACAACATCAGTGCAATTCTCCCTCGTCGTCTCCCCGATTTCCACAACAACATCCACATCTCCCAACGCAGTCTCCGTCCTCCAATCCGCTCTATCAACCTTCCCTTCAAGCCTCTCACCATCCACAGCATCCGGAACCCCAAACGCCGTATCCGTCCTCGAATCCGCCCTCGCCACATTCACCTTCAGCCACCCCACAGCCTCCTCCTCCTCCCTTTCCCTCTCAAGCGCTCCCCCCACACCAACCGGCACCAAAACAACCACCACCATATCCACAGCAACAACAATAGTCACGACATCCACCACCACCGCGACGCCAACCTCCTCCCTCTCTCCCACCACCACCACCTCGTCCACCTCGTCCGCCTCGTCCGCAGCCCCGCCAACCACCACAGCCGAATCATCTTCCACCACCACCGCCGCCGCCGCTCCCTCAACCGCCCCGGTCGTGATCTCCTCCTCCTCCTCCTCCTCCTCCAAAAACGCAAGCATCTCAGCCGAATCGACAGGTAGCCAGGAGACAGCGTCCTCAGCGGCCGAGAGCACACTGAGCACTACCAGCAGGAAGGTTTCAGCGGCGCCGGCGCCGAGTTCGACGGAGGCGCCTACGGCGGGGGGAGCTGCGGGGAGGGGGAGGGTGGAGTTCGGGGGTGTTGTTGCGGGGTTGGTGGGGGTTTGGGGGGTGGTGGTTGGGGTGTGGTAGTGGGATGAGGCTTTTTTTCTTCTTCACGAACGGTATGAGGATTTGATATACCCTTGGCACAGCAGATTTCGAATGGGTTGGATAGTATGGTATAGATGCTAGAATAACACGTTAATAATCAGTTTTGAGATTAGAGCATCTCTGAGAGAAAGCTTGTAAGGTAAACGGCGAACGCGCGGATCGGAAAGGCACGATTGTGTCTCTCGAGACTGCGCTAGCCCCAAGCTCGCTATTATCGTGCCGTATATGATGCTTCTGTGCATAGAGAATGTATTTTACTGTATCTTTGATATTTTTGGCCCAACAAGGCCACTCTCCCTGCGTGACTTGCTTCGAGGATGTCGCGCACTCGCAACTCTAGCGATTCACTGGACAGACTTGCTGGTGGACTGTGAAGAAGCCAAAGATGATGAATTGTCTACCTGCTCAGATCGTCCAGGGCGATCTAATCTACCTCGCGTCCCTTGATGAAGAGAGGCGGCTTCACCAAAAGTTCTCCCGTTCTCCTTTCGCACTCATTATCTCTATCTATCTCATCCTTTCTCCATAGTATATGATTGGGACCTTTCCAGAAGGTCCTGGAAGGTCCAATATCAGCGGGCGCTCCATGTTACTTCGCGAGCTTGTCAGCCTCGTGAGCGATCTTTCTGCCCTTCTTCTCGCTGACTTTACTCCGTCCGCTTTCGCTCATCCTCACTTGCAGGCACATTCACCCCCGGCTCCCACTCGTAATACCTACCTGATTCCATAGCGTCAAGCTCGGAGGCCGTCCTATCAAGACAGATTACTGCTCGAAAAACCTCCGTTCGACTGTCTCAATTCCATGACTTCTGAGCCCATCTGGCTTGACCGCAGAGATTCCACTATAATTGCAGATCCACAACTTTTCTGATGCCATACTCAATGAGCTCTCAGCACCATGCATTACTTCATCAATCTTCCAGAAGAGTTACCGGTGGCCCGACATCGTTCTAATGTCCGCCAGGTCAAGTCCAAGATCTCGTTAAATACTTTTTCCAGGTCAATTTAGTGCCAGAGGCCCAGGACGGGGATATGCACCTTTCTTCTCCGTTAATATTGAAACGGAAGTCAGGGTCCGCGCCGCGCACTTAAAGCCCGACTCTTCGCTTACCGTCAACCTTCTTCCACCTCAACCTACCATTGCCTCCCATGAGCCTCCAAGGCTTTTCGGCTTTAGTATAACTGGTCGAGAACAGTTTACTGTCCCAGGGGAGTTTTCAATCACTCCCCATACCGCGCGCACTCAGCACCTCTTCACTGCCCGTCTTGTCCAGCCTCACCTCACTCACCAATACTGCTCTTGGTCCTTCCGATATTCCCTTACACCAAGTACCTATCGGACACACTCACTCCTCAGCCATCCCACGTCTCAGTGTCAGTATCAGCTAAGCCATCATGGCCGCTCCTGAGTGCATGCCTCCAAGCAGCCAATTGGAGTCAATGCCGCCTCAGTTTGAGTTCCAGTTTGGGTCGGATTACTCAATCGACGGCATCGATCCTGACACAGCCATTCCTGACGCGGACCCGTTCAATGAATATCCCTCTGCCGGGCAGTCAAACCAGCCAGCTGCCCCACCTGCGCCTTATCACTTCAGTTTCGACAAGGATTACGACGTTGACAAGGACGGCGAAGATGATGCAATGATCGGCAATGGCGCCAGCGCTCCAGACCATATTGACATCTTCCGTGACCCGCAGCCGCTCTTCGGTGGTAATGAGGAACAATGGAGGGTTCCTGAGACTCAGCTGTTCACCCAACTGGGTATCATCGAGAACGGCTTGCCGCATCCCGTTCGCTCACCCGCTCCGTCAGAGAAAACTCACATCAGCCTATCTCCACCGTCGACTGGAGATGGCTCGAACAACATCCCTTCCATGATGTTCTTTGATCCAAGGCTTGATCCGATGATCGGTACTCAAATCGAGGATGCTGTACCGCCGTCAGAGTACGACGGCTCAGTCGAAGACAACGAATCGTCGCCTGAGCCACTGCCTGTTCGCCGACGTCCCGTACTACGCAGTGACACTCGTAGCCGCAGCGTAACTCCAGAGTCGGATCTCGGCAATCCCAAATACGAGCTTCGAGAGCGCGAGAGGGACGTCATCACAACGCACCTGGATTGGGACGAGTCAGGGAACTATGATCCCGGGCAAGATAGGAAGAAGGCCAAGAAGTCTGAGATGGAGAAAGGCGAAGGGAAGAAGCGGCGGTTGGCTCCGCATGCGACGAGAGAAGATTTAGATGAAGATGGACAGCCTCGGCCCAAGAAACCCAAGTTCTGCTCTTTGGCCAAAGGACGGCAGTACGGTGCCTGCAGGGTGTTTTCCGTCAAATTTGAATGCGAAGCTGGCAGGGAGCTTTTGGCCAAGTACAAGAGCGAGGATTTCTGGCCGCCCGATTCCTGGAACTACATCTCGGACAAGCACATTGAGGAGCACTGGCTTGCCGAGGAAGGGCAGGAGTGTTCGTCTGGGAAGAAGCTTCTTCGACCGCGCAGGCGCCACATCCGGTACAGCTCTCCGGACGACCTTCCTCCGATTCCTGATCCTCTGGGAGAAGAATATGACCTGCGCAACCATCCCGCGGCTCGTGGTTGTGTCCGCTGCAGACTTGAAGAGCGCAGATGCTCCCTCCGAGATACCGGAAGCACTTGGCCCTGCTTGGAATGCATCACAGATCCAAACGAGACCGTGTGCTGCGAGCTCATCATCCCCCCCAGTAAGAAGCAGCCATGCGAAGGATGTCTTGAACGGAACCAGGAGTGCTCATACGCCTACGATGGTCCCGACACGGATCACAGTCTTCCCTGTCAGCAATGCCAGGAAGGCGGACTCCGGTGCATTGCCGGTCCAGATCCAGATTCTCTACCGAAGCGGGCCACTTACACGCCACCGCCGGGAGTGACGTACGTCCCCTACCGTCCTTTTATCTCTTGTACGGCGTGTCGACAGGTGAAGAGAGCGTGTTCGCTAAAGAGCAAGGCTGATCAGCCACCATGTCGTGCATGCAAACAGAGAGGCATCGTGTGCGATTTCCAGAAGGTTGTTGCTACCAATGCCGGGAAGCAAAGGGCCACCAAGGAAGTTGAAGAGATCAAGACGATAGCGGCAAATCCCATTCCCATCTCGGGAGGCGTCAGTGTGCCGGTTAACAACCAAGCCAAGCAGTTGAGGGCGCCTGAGAAGCAGCAGCAGCAGCAGAAGGGTAAGAGCTCTGCACACCGGAGCGCCGACGGCATCACCTCTTTCTCCAGCGGCGTGAACACAGCTTCAAATGCGCACCCGAGGCAAGCTCGACGCTCCAACCCCATCGAAACCAAGCGCAAGCAGGACACCTTCCGCCTCATCAACCCTCATTACAAGCCCGAGGACAAATCCAAGAGCTACCAGCCCCTCGAAAACGAGCCCGCGTACTCCTGCACGCGGCTCCCACCACCAGCCAACCACCTAATCGAAATGACCGACACCCACGACCGCACGGGCTACTACATCGACCTGGTCACCGCGTACGCGCACCCTATCCAATTCGACAGCACCCTCTCCACCTGCCCCTTCTGTACGGACCCCACCTTCTCCCTCTACGGGCTCCCGTGGCGCAAGCCTTCTGTCATTGCCTGGCACGATAGGCGCGGCTATACCGAGATCGAGGGCGGCCACCGCGAAGCCGGCGTCCCACCATCGGTCATGTGCTACGAGTGCATCATGAAGCGCGTCGACGTCGTTTCGTGCACGCACGCCCTAGTGCCGCTGAATCCGCCATTCATAGAGGAGGCGGAGGTAACTGCCCGGGCCGCGGCGCAGGTAGACCGGTTGCTGGAGATGCGGACGCTGCCTGGGGACCGGTGGTGCAGCGTGTGCATCAGTCCAGCGGCGTTTGCGTGCTGTGCGGAGCAGGAGCAGGAACAGGAGGGCGGCGGAAAGGTGGAGGGGTGCGGGTTGTGTCTGTGCCGGCAGTGCGAGCGGGATTTTGGGGTCGTGGGGAGGGATTTGCAGGAGTTGCTGGTGGCGAGGTTGGCGACGGAGGAGGGCGTCGTGAGGTGTCGGGCGGATGCGACGTTTTTGCTGGAAGACGGGCTGGTGATGACGAATATGCTGAGCGAGCTGGGGCTTTCATAGTCCCATGGGAGGTGAAGATCTTTGAGGAAGTTTTGAGGACGGGAACCTCAAGGCCCAGACCTCTTCGTCATCAAAGACCTCGAATTTTGAATCTTTGGAAAGGAAAAAGGCGTTGACGGAAGAAAAGTCGTTTCGATTCAGGACTGAGGCGGAAACTGATACAGGACGACCTGGGCAGGCACGCCCTGCATCACGCGCTAGCCAGTAGATCAGATCGTCCAGAACGATCTGTAGCTAGACAGTTCATCACCTTTTTAGCTTCTTCATTGTCCTTTAGCAGAAACAGAGGGTAGCTTCCGGGCCTCGCTCTTCTTTTCAGCAGGCAAGGAATAGGTATTGCGGAATTTTTAGTGCTCAACGCAGCTTACAATGGCCTCTCTCGATTGACGAGGAGGAGGTCCTGGTTGGAAGTGCTGCCGATCCTCACTCTGGTTAGCATATTTGATATTGACGAGCTCTTTGCGACTTCTTCTCATACCTCGTAAATCCATCCATCTCTTAACGTGGGAGATCCTTGAACAAAGACGCTGGCAGGAACGTCAAGCAACGAGGAGATGCTTGCTGCCCGAGCCTGACCTCTTCTTAGCCGGTGTCTCGAGAAATGTAGTGCCACCATCGTCCTGAACCCCGGATGGTCCGGTGACTGTTGCGCTGGGGCTTTGATGGACAGTTTCAGAGCAGCTCGTTGATAGAGGATTCTGAGTGACGGTGCTGCTCATGGTGCTCCCAATGTAACAGAGATTGGAGCTGCGGCGACATGCACAGTGGAACGCTCGTCCATGAATACGGTTTGCTGTGTTCAATGGTTGTGTGTTTGGCGTTGTCAGTTGGCTTGGCAAACTCTTGGTGCAGCTGTAGGTACCCTAAGCTTGCAATTAAGTCTCATTTGAGGCAAAAACACCACTGGAGCGAGATCATGCAGCTGTGGGAGGGTTGCTGTCGTGGGTGGAGTTGGCGAGTGTTGTGAACGGGCTTAGACCAGCTTTCACCTGACGTTGCTATTGTTCTATTGAGGTGAATGGCTCAATAGGCATTGAGGAAGGCGGTGAAGCCCAACACAGAGTGCCCAATGCGAGGAGTAAGGATAAGTCACGTGCGTCTTGGACTTTGCAACGCAGCAACTGTTCATGCTTTTAGCTAATTCCGACTTTCAAGAAGCCATCTTCCCATCATATATGAGCCCTAATGGCATTTATGGGGCTGGATTGAGCGTTCGTATAATTCTCGCCACCGGGACAGGATGTCTACATCGGTACAATTGAAGAAAATCAAACATGTAAGAATTTCTCAACGCAGATGAATCAATAGAGGCACTGTTCGAGCAAACCTTTAATCTCACAGGTTTCGATTCAAGTCAACTCTCCTGTACGGATTAAATCTCACTAGCAGTAAGATCCTTGGCTCGTAACTTGAAGTCATGGAAGAGAAGGTACGGCATCAAACAAATCCATACAAGTTAAGCAGAACTCACGTGGTGAAGAAACGCATTCCTTCATCCAAAACTTGCGATGAAAACCGTCAGCTCATGCACAATAGCTCTTGGCTCCACAGTGCCAAACTGACGCAACGCCGCACTGTCCACAACTGCTGTGCCGCACGCCACAACCCACAACGCACCTCCACCGACCCCTCCATCCACACCTCCAAAAAGAAAAAAAAGCTTTCATCTGCCCCTCTCGACCCACACCTCAGGGAAAAATCATTACCCGCACCCACCGTGCCGTGCCCACGCCCTCAGAAGCCGCCCGCAAGCCCCCCACGCCCCCTGCCACTTACATACATAGCACATAACGCCATATCCGCTGTGCCGCAGCTCAGACCCTCAGTAGCCCTATCCGCCGCCCCAAGCCTCCACCCCAGCCTCATCAATCAAAAACCCCAAAACACAGACACACCCACGTCCACGGCGCGGCGTGGCGTGGCGTGTCTCGGATTGTTATCTCCTCAGCCCTCGGGATATTTCCCAAGCGACCGGAAAGGAAGCTCGCGCCACCTGGCCACCTGCATTCGCCCGCCCCTTAAGTACCAAAGTCTCGGTGGTCTCTGCGCCACCGCCCGTCCGTCGTCCAGACTCCTGTTTCATTCCCACCAAGTCCCTGAGCCATGCACTTGGTGACGGCGGACCCTGAGTCCGGTTTGGCGGGTAAGTAGAGAGGCGGGGGAGTGCTGAGTTTCGGTGCCCCGGTGGACAGGGTTTTAGTTAGCTACACCGCTTGTGTACTGGTATTGTTGCTCGCCAGTTCAACGGGTGGTGTTGTGGGAGTGCGTTCACAACCCACTCTCTGGTCACTTCCCGTTTGCGGACAGTGGGTCGGGAGTGAGGAGAGAGAGAGAAAGGGAGCGAGTGCAGCAGCTGGGCAGTCCGTCATGCCATGCCTGAGGCACGCGTGCCGCAACCGACGCTCGTTGACCCCTTATCCATTCTCTTTTCACGACTGCGCACGCGGTGCTTCCATGCCGACGTTTTACCTTCCCCAATCTCGTCGAACCTCGATCGAGTCATCGGAAAGGGAGCGAGAGGGCGCGGAAAGGGACGGCCGCCGTTGCATCACCAACTCCGCAAACTCCTTCTGCTCGGAACTTTCATATCTCGTTTCTGAAGACCCGAGGTCCGGGGAAGCGGCGATGGAAGACAGAACGTCACGACCAGTCAGTTTCAGGATCAAAATCAGTCGGCGCGCGCCGACCCGGTCCGCTGTCTTCAGCCCTTGTCTCCGAGCAAGCCGCCCTTCTTCATCACCACCACCACCAGCACCCACGCACGGACGCACCCAAGCCGTCAACCCACGGCACTTGAAGAAAAAAGTGGAGACACCGATAGCGCAAGCAGGCGACAGCCGACCCCTCAAAAACTTTAACGTAAACGCAACGGAAGCGCGCGGGCGGGAGGAGCGCGGGAGGAAGGAAGAGCGGGTGGACGGACGGGCGGGCGGGCGGCGTGTGCTTTTGCGCACCTTTTTCCGGGTTTAGTGGATCTGCTCGGAACAGGCGCTCCGAGGGCTCCCCGGCCGCTTTGACGATAAGTGTGTGCGTTCCGCGCGTGTGTGTGTGGGGGTGGTGGTGGAATGGCGAGGTAGTGGGTTGGTGGGTGGGCGGGTGGGCTGAGCGTCGAGGCCGTGTGTCTCGACGGGTCGGTAGGTGACAGAGGGGGTCCCGAGTATCAGATCATGGGCAGTGTGAAGCAGTCTGGGGCAAGGGGTGCTGAGGCTTCGGGAACGAGAAGAAGGGCGATGAGGCGAAAGAGAAGCTATGGGCAGCTATATCGCGGGGGCCGATATAGATATACTACAATGCTGTTAGAGCTTAGCATACAGCGGTGGCAAGAGCTGGGCTGGGACGGGACCCACATTGCTAAAGTACCGTCGATATGGGGCGCATGCGTCTATGCATGTATGTACGATATCGTACATATACGCCATGCGCACGACCCGACGCGACGTTACATGCAACCCATGCACGTACGTCCACGGTGCGATCTGTGTACGAGGCTGAGGCTGAAGAATGAAAAAGGGTCTGACCCGCCGGAGATGTGGGCTGAGCAAAAGCCAGTGTACATACGTAAGTAGATCATCAGGCAGGCAAAGAGCAGAGAGCAGCACATGCGGAAAACAGCAAAAGGACCGCGACCCATCTCGGCACTTGCAGTCGGCGCTCTCCAGCAGACGATCTCTTACCACTTACTCTTGTCATGTACTCGTCGGTATCATCGACCAAGCGCAATCACACGTGCTCAATCCAGCATCAAAACGAGAGTGAAGAATCGGGAGCAGATCACCACTATTTTCCCGCCCCCAACCTCTCCCCCTCCACTCTCTCCCGATTCTCGGGCCAGCCACTCTCCTCCTCAACCCCGATAGCTTCCTCCGCCTATAGCGCCCTCCCCCACCTCCTTACTCCCCCTACCCCCCCGAGACACCCAACACCAACACCGACAGCCATCTCCGCACCATCCCATCCCATCCCATCCGCCCCGACCCGACCCGATACGAGCCCCCTCCCCAACCAATCTTCGCCAAGAAGGAACCAAGAGCCGGAGAGTAGAGGGGAAGGGCAAGGGGACGGCAAGGGGAGGAGGAGGAGGAGGAAGGGCAGCAGAAGTAAGACACCCAAACCCGCGCCCAGACCGCCCGCCCCCGCCCGTTCCCGCGTCAACCAAGAAAGAAAGAAAGGTACATACCAGGTACAGGACGCCACCACACCAATGCTGCGTGCGGCACGGGAACCATGCTTGGAAAGCACGCACCTATAATAGCAGCAGCAGTAGTAGTCCAGCCGGAAACGACACGTTCGTTCGTTCGTTCAGGACTAGCCGTGCAGGGGGAACATGACGATGTACGCACGGTGCAACCGGAGTGCCGGAGTTGGTTGATTCCTTGGTTCGTTGGTTGATTAGCAGGTGTAGAGAACCGCCCGGGCGGTAATAACCTACCTACCCAGGCGGCAGCCAAACAGACAGACAGGCGGGTGCCGTACCTGCGCACACCGGGGACACGGCACGCGGAGAATCCGCGAACCACTTTCCAGGGATGAGGCACCCGCGCCGGGGGGAGGTGGCGTCAGGCGTAGTACGTATGTATTTGACGGAGGGAGGGAGGGAGGGAGGGAGGGACATTAAGGGCAAGGAGAGTTTCCGATAATTTTACGGTCGGGCAGCAATGATGACGGGGGCAGGGCAATTTGTTGGAAAAAGAAGAACCAGACTAGTAACAAGAGGGACGAGGCTTGCGGGCATTAGGAGAGAAGAGAAGTGGTTGCCGTAAATTCCGAGGATGGTGGAGATGAGATTGATTGATTAGCCTTTTTCGATTCAGATTCAGGCCCTAGAGAAAGAGAGAGAGCTTGTCTCTGAGCAAACGACATCTCCATCGAAGGGCTGGAACAACAGCGCTGGCGAAATAGAGTTCTCGCTTTGCCGCTGCAAAAATAGCTTCTAGCCAGCCCTACCTACACTCGATTCCAAATACTTAACATGTCCAAACCACAAGCCGATGGTCCGAGCACGGCTGTTGTCTGAGCCTCCTAATGCCCATTTGCAGTGGCGGGACGCGAATACGAGGAAAGAGTGAAACGCCTGGAAACAAGGCGCATGATCAACCGGCTACCGCTGCCGGCTACTTACTGGTTGCCGGCAGCCGTCAGAAAAGATGAAGCAGCAACAGTAGCAGCGGCCACCCTATCCGGTAGTTACAAAGCTTCAAAACAGCAAGGGAAAAGAAAGCATCGGCAGCAAAGCGCCACCTCAAACCAATATTGTCGTCTTTCTCCGCCTATACACTTCGAGCACGTTGCACCATGTGGCACAGCAAACTTTCGTTACTTCTCAATTTTCCATCAATCGCACTACCTACTACAGTTTCATCTGTCTCTTTCTCTCTCCCAACCTTAAAACTACAACTATACACACATAGATATCTCGCCCACCAACACGCAGTTTATAGAAAAAAAAATCCAACAACAGCCTTTCTCGCGCGAGCTTAAACCCAGCTAGCTGAGAGTAGAACATGGGGGTATTTTTTGTTTGTCTTCCAGTAAAAAAACCCGAAACAGAGCGGAACCAAAAAAAAATTCGCAGAAGAGGTATAGATGTCGACGACGCGTGACTAAGGCAGGTAGGTCGGTCGAGGAGTAATAATATAGCATGAAGGGAAGACGCAAAAAATAAATGCGACAAGAAAGGAACCCTGAACCCAGTCTTTCCCATCTCTCCTCGCTCCTCCTTGTTTTCCTAGTTTCCCCGCTATGTGTATGTGTATATATGTGTGTGTGTGTGTGACCTTGATGACAACGACAGCGGCGAAGACGCTCGGAAAAGGAAACAGTGAAGACAACGCTCATCAACAAAGACAAACACAGACAGCCACCCACAGTAACCACGACGACAACGGCAGCGACGAAAAGATTCGGATGCTCATCTCTCAACAGCAACAACAGCAGACCACCGCCGCTTCCAACCGTTCCGACCACCCCAAGCCCTTACCCCAGCCACAACCCGCGTCTCATGCCTTCTAAGAACTCGGATATGTAACGAGACGAGGACAAGGAAAAAAAAAAAAAAAAGGAGATCCTCCATGCCATGCCATGCAAACAACGACAAATGAGATAGATAGATGGTATAATGTTATGTGGCGGAGTACATGCAGTGCGACAGTATAGCAGCATCTGAAATATGATTATGACGTTCCCCTTCCCTCCTCCTTTCCAGCTCGAGATGTTGTGATGGATATCCTTTGCCTTCCGTTAGAACGCCCGTAGATGGATAGATGAGTTACCGCAGCGAAAGAAAAACACGCTGCGCTGATCTTCCTCTCCTGAGTATCGAGATGATGGTGATTGGTTTTTTGTTGTTTCCACTCTTTTGGTCCACTGTCACAGCTCGCCGACGCAGCTCCGAATTTCTTCCCCGTGCTCAAAAGAAGAAGCTGGCAGCGATCCTGCTTTGCTGCGGGATCGCGCGGCCCGGGATAGACGTGAGGGATTTCTGCCGTCTGTCATTGCGCTTGCGCATCCGTGCTTGACGTTCCTCCTTTTCGAGATCGAGTTGCCCGATTGCTTCGAAGAAAGGCGAAGACTGCGTTTTGATCTGTGATCGTGGAAGTGGAGCCCCCCGGCGCTGAGGTTTATTGACGAAACCAGTTGGCGAAGCGTCGTCGAGGTTCGCCTGCCGCTCCGACAGCCTCGAGGCCGGTGGATCGGTCGTAAAGTTCCTGGGACAACACGTCAGCATATGCAACCGGGAAGGGAAAGTCGCTAAAGAGACTCACGTCATCATCCTTGCAGATTCTCACGTCCAGGACCAAGCTCTTCACATCGTCGTTGCGAGAGATGTGGGGATACGGGAAACCCTGGGCGCGCTGCAGCCCCACAATCACCTCGCCCATGATGGCGAATTTCTTCCAATTGATTCTCTCCCTGCCCTCAACGCCACTCGGCGGAGCCTCCTTCTCCTGGTTATTCGACCTGTTCAGAGCAGCTTGCAGCGCGGCTGCATTCCCGGAACTTCCGGTCATCGCGGCAATGGCGTCCGCGTTTGGTGTGCTGGGCGGACCGCCGGACCGAGGACTGGTGTTGCCGAGGAGGGCGGCGTTCGAAACGCGCCTGTGTGGCTCGTTGACAAAAGTGGAGTTACCCTCAGCCGCGGAGACGAGGTCGCGGCGGTGAAGCGGGAGATACGGGATGCGCTCGCCAGAGCTGTTCTCCCATGCGAGACGGTAGGCGAAGTGACTCTTTTGAGTACCCATGAGGATCTCCAGCTTCATGAAGTCCTTGGCCGTGATGGGCGAGATGAGATCGCGTGTTGCCGCGAGCCGATGAATGGCGGTGCCGTTCAGTCCCGCCAGGATGGCGCCGAGCGAGTTGTAGTTGTTGAGTTCGCGCAGCTTGCGCGCGACCTTCATGAACTTCTCGAGCATCATAGCTCGGTGCTTCGGCTTCTCCCGCAAGAGGATGAAGTTGGTAACCCAGTACGCGAGGTGATTGAAATGCTCGATCATCCGATCCACATTTTCCAAACTCTTGCACTTCTTCTTCTCGGCCGCATTCATGCTGACGTGCCGGACCAAATCACGCGGTCGGATTGACTGAAACATGATCCAGTCCATGCGTGTCAATTCGCGGGCAACGTTCTCTTCCGACTCGCCCATCAGCAAATGCCATTGTGTCTTGGTAAGCGTGACTCGCGGAATTGGCACGAGAAGCTTAGCCTGCTGCCGTGCCTGCTCGATAGCATTCATCATGGTCGCCGAAGAGCTGGTGGCGGTGGTAGAGGTGCTGATTGAGCGTTCCGGGTGGCCGGAGTTCGTGTCTGTGGTATGCGTAGAGCCGCGGGTGATGCTGATGGTGAGTTCGGCGGTGGTCTTGGAAAGGTCATCATCCATCTCCTCGGCCGGAGTGGTTGCGTTGCCGGCAAATGCGTTTTCGCGATGCTTGTCGCTGCAGGCCCAGTCCGTGTCATCGTCTTCCACAACAGCTTCCAGGTCGGCCAAAATCTCCTTGGACGCAACCGCGAAGATGCGGTTGCTAGCCAAGCGGTTCACAAGCTCCATCATCATGCGCTTCGTCGTGGCGTGGGCAAAGTCGCCCGGGTACGTGCTGAGCCACTGTTCCATGATGGACAGATGGCGCAGCTGGGCGACGGTGCGGATCATCTGCGGACTCCGTTCGTGCTCGAGCGCATCGAAGCGCTTGATGAGGGCCTCGAGCAGCTGGCTCGGGGCGGCGAACTTGCGGTAGAGGGCGAGGAAGATGGCGACGAACTTGGTGTCCTGCTTGGATAGCGGCTGGGAGACGAGGCGGTCGACGAGCTGCTCGAACGTGTAGCCATTCTCGTCGGACGGCATGACGGAGATGATGCTCGGCTCGTAGTCAGAGGAATCGGCGCCCTCGGAATCGTATGACTCGTAGCCGGGGGATTCTTCGAGGTCGAGGAAGGAGGAGTTGGTGTGGGCGCGGTGCTTGGCGCGCGTCTCGGCATCGTTGTCCGACAGCAGCTTCAGGCGCGAACCGGAGAACTCTGAGCTGGCGCGCTCATGGCGACGCTTCCAGCTGGGCCGAGGCGAGACGGAGTGCAGGGCGGACGAATTGGACGTAGCGCGGCGGCGCTGTGCGGCGGCGAGCTTGCTGGCGGGGGTATCTTAAATGCGCACGACGTCAGACGAGAAGCTGGGATGCTAAATGGAGAAGCGGCGCGGAGGATGGGGCAAGAAAAATCACAAGCGTGAAACATGTCGCAGCATTGAAACGACAGCTGCGTGCGTAATGTTATATGGGGGACTGCGCCAACGGACCGAGCGCGCACGCGCCGCACCCATGGCGCGGGCAGGGACCAGGGGGGGTATCGGTTCAGCGCACTCACCCTGTCGCGACGCCAGAATGGCCCGCAGCATAACAGAAAGGCAGATGCGCTGGCTCTCGGGCGATCCGTCAGAGCTCTGAAACGCGGGAAGGTCGCCGACTAATGTCTTTGCGCGCTGCTCGACCACGGCCGGGTCCACCTGGCGATGGGCCGGGTGGTTGTCGCACTTGCAGCCCACCAGCACGCACGGCAGCGCCGTCTTGTTGACCACATCTGTTCGCGTCAGCCGGGGCGCCCGACAGTACGGTTGGGCTCGCGATCGGCGGGTTGGCAGGTCCAGGCCGCGGGGAATTGGCACTGATCGTGCGCCGAGCTGCCGGATCGCGGCGTAGGGAATGGGAGGGAGGGGGGAAAGACACTACTGACTTAGCATGCCCGGCACCTGTGCCAGGCTCTCCTGATTCATAACGTCGTATAGCATCAGCGCGCCGTCGATGCGCGGCGCGGGCGTGTCGTCGATTTTGTCCGGCCAGCAGATGCGGTCGTCGTGCTCGATGTCCAGCTCCTCGAAGGGGATCTCGACGAGGCGCACCGTGTAGACGGCGCCGTCAATGGACATCTTGCGCGTCGCGGTGCGGCCCGGGGCGCGGTTGCGCAGGTCGAAGGCGCAGTCGATGAAGCGCGTCTTGCCCACGCCATTATCGCCAATCACGCCGATGTTGATGTCCTCGGGGTTCTGCGCGAGACGGCGGCGGTCAGTTGCGGGCGGGGGGTGGCGGCGAGCGGGGGGAGTACGTGCCTGGGCATCCATCGGGGCGGCGGCGGCGGCGGCGGCTGACGGGCTGGCAGCGTTGGGGGGTGGGGAGGAGGAGTGGCCGTCGACGTCGTCGTCGTCGCCGGGGGCCAGGTCGGCCGTGAGGCGGGCGAGCACGTGGTGGTAGCGCAGGAAGAAGGGGTCGCGGCAGATGGCGTCGTCGTCGTCGTCGCTGGAGTCGGTGTCGTCGAGGGCGGCGCTGGGGACGGGCCGCGCGCGGGCTACGTGACCATTCTTCTCGCCGCCATGCGGGGGAAGCGAGGCCTTGGGGACGTGGGGGGCGGAATTGGCTCTGCCGCCGAGCGGAGGGCGCTGCAGCCGGGGCGGGCTGGCGGTGGAGACGCTCTTGGTGCGGGCCTGGTGCTGCGGCGGCGGCTGGGAGGAAGCCAGCGTTGGCGGCGGCGCGAGCGAGCGGTGGTGGTGCAGGAGGGCGGGGGGCGGCGACAGGGCGGCGTCGGGGTGGTGGTAGAGGAGCTGGCGGGGGTCAAACGGGCGTTGGTGGTGGTGGTGTTGGGCGGAGGAAGCTGCGGGCGACCCGTTGTCGGAGTCGGAGGAGGCCCTCTTGGTGCGGCGGGCGGGCAGCGCAGCTGCAATTGAAGGCCGTCGCGCGTCCGGCCCCGGGGCCCCTGTTCGCGGCGCCAGTGTCATTAGGATGGATGGCCCCCGGCCTGCTCGGCGATTCGACGACAGGGGTCCTGGCGGGCGACATGCACACTGCTCACGCGTGCTGCAGGCGGGCGGGAGGCAGAGGCAGAGGATGCAGGCAGAGGCAGAGGAGGGTGAGTGAGGGCGCGATGCAGACGCCTGAGCGACCCACGCACTGGGGCAGCCTGTGCAGCGCTGCTGGCAGCCGCCCGCTGCTGCTGCAGATTGCGCGCTGGCCTGCCCGCACGGCGGCATGCTGCCCAGCGCGGCGGTCATGCGCCGCCAGCCCTACTGTGTGCTGCCGCCGCAACGGCCGGCAGGGATGCGCACCGTCCAGGGGGCAGCGGAGCACGCAGCGAGCATCAAGCGCGCGATACGCACGCAAGCGCCTCGCCTGCACAGGGTTGACGCGTTTTGGGCGACTGCGGGCCAGACTGGCACCGCCAGCGCGCGACTCGCAGCAGAGCTTCCTACTCGCCGGGGAAGCGGCGGCGGCCGTTCCGGCGTCAAAAGGCTCCGATCCCTGAGCAGCGCGAGTGGCAGATCGCGAGCTCTCACGGGCCCCGTCCGCGTGTCTGAGATTGCGGGCTGCTGGCGCGAGCGCTGCAGGTGCAAGCAAGACACACGCGCAGCGGAGCGGACGTGCTCCTGCAGCTGCCCGCCGTGGAGGCTGCAGGCAGCCTGTGTCGAGCCCTCACTATCACTGTCCACTCGACCAGCGCATGCACAGCGCAGCGCCGTTGCGCATGCATGGAGCGGCTGCATTTCCGCAGCGCCAGCAATCTCCACCGAATATCTTCACCCGCCAGATCTCTCGCAGCCATCTAGATCGCGTTCCGATCAGTCTCGATGCGCCCCTCTCCGCTCCCGTCCGCGCTGGCGCAACGCGCGCACGCAAGCAAAAAAAAAAAAAAAGAGGCGCTCCCCCACGCCATATCCGTCGCAAGCCGATCTCAATAGCAGCGCTCGCAGATCCGTCGTACGATTGATCAACCCGCACCGGCCCCGAAGCGGGAGGCTACCTGCCTGTTTCGCGCAGCGCAGCAGCCGCGACACCAGAAACCGCTCGACGGGCCATCTATAGCCCCTCCGCCCCTCACCCACTAACGGCGCATCCGGGCACAGGGCCAGGCCGTCCTCCGTTGGCGATGCGCGCTGCAGCAGGCCATCACGCATTCATCTTCCTGGGCATGAGTGGCATGTACATGTACATACCTACCTACGTACCCCGACTAACCGCCTCTGGCTCCACCCGCCCCTTCCTCCGCCCGCGGATTAAGCTTAACCATGGCGGATTGCGCGAACCCTGGCAGGCAGTGACAATGGCTTCGTACCGCGCTAGCCAAGCCCGCCCAGAGCCTTTGCATCTCGTTGCCGCTGATGCCGCTGCCGCTTGCCGCACCGGCGCTCCCGCTCTGCGATAGGCAGTCGTCGGCGCCAGCCCCACCGACAGACGCTACCTACGCAATTGCCGTGCGTGGTGCAAGCAAGCAAGCTGCCTCTGACTCTCTCTCTCCGACCGCGCAAGATGCACGCACGTCCTTCATGCTTTTTTATTCCTCTTCCGCGCGCATGGGTAGGCCCGCGATAAGTATCGGAAAGTCAGACCACAATGCAGCCCCATCCGCGCATCTTGAAACTGCACGTGAATATAACTGCACGTATGCACGAGCTCCGGGGGGGAAGAGAGAGAGAAAGAGAGAGGGCTAGAGGGCGAGAATAGGCAAGAGGGACCCGCTTTGGCCTCGCTCGCATTTCGCATTTCGTTTAGCCACGTGCGTGCAGGCCCATAGTATCTCGCTTTCTGCTGCTACTTGCATCCCAGACCGGTCAACCCACCAAGATAGCAGCATCGGCACCACACCTGGAAAGCGATCAGCTGCAGCCCTGTCCACAGCCCTTGCCTAGCGTACACTAGTACATATGCAACTCCTTGCTCTCCGTCCGCTACGGGTCCAGCTGCGGCTCCACATCATCTGTTTGTAGACAGCACGTACTTTGCACTGTACATACCACCACCCGTCGGCTAATCCGCCAACCACACAAATCGCACGGGTGGAGACGCCACTGCCACCTCTTCCCGAACAGAGAGGTAGACAGAGAAAGAGAGAGTGCGTGTGTATGCATATTGCGAGCCCCACCCACCCCATACCAATAATATCCGCAAGAGAGCACGGAAGAATGCACGATTGCGCAAGCCCGCCTGCTCGACGACAACGACACCGACACCGACAAACCAGCTTCCACAATGCCCGTGTAGACTGCAAAGCCACTGATCTCCCCCATCCCTCCTACGCACGTTAGCTAGCGAGCAGCATGCACTGCTCCAAACACGTGCTCCGTGCTACACATACCAGCCGTCCCTTCAAACGAGTCAGCCAGCCAACTTCGCCACAAATTCCCCGTCCGCAAGTCGCCCGTTGTGCGTACATACATACATACAAACATAAATACACGACACACACACACGAAACCGACACCCGCCCGCGGACTTTTAGGAGAGGAGAGGGGAGGCGGCGTATATACCAGGATGCAAGCAAGCATGCGCAGCAGAGCACGCACACATGCATGCATGCATGCATATATGTCATGTACGCACCCCAGGCATATAACGACCGGACGGACGGAGGGACGGACGGAGCGCAAGCATATGATCTGCGCAGCTGTTCGTGCTCGTTCGTTCGTCTGTCGAAAGAGCCGAGAGGAGTGGATACCGTACATAGTATATGCGTCGATCTTATTGTGGCGCGGCGGCGGTACGCGAGCTCGTGTGATATTTTTATTATGGGAGAGAGAGAGAGGCGCGGAGAAGGAGGAAGAGAGAGATTGGACAGGATAGAAGAAAAAGAAGGCATGGAGAAATTTACGATTCTTGTTTCGTGATCGCTTGTTCCGTGTGCGTGCGTGCGTGCGCGTGTGTATGTGTATGTGTGTGTATACGTAGTATGTACTTCCTGTACCCAGTCGATGGCCGGTGAGACCGAAATAGCGGTCGTCCGTCCGTCCATTCATCCAATCCATGACATCGGCTGCGCAATGCTTGCTGTCTACCGTCTGCGATAGAACCCCAATCACCCTAAACGAAGGGAGAAAATTCCAGCCACCACTGTCGTCGAACCATCGCCCATTACAAACCCGATTCCTTAGCAGCAGTCCCCCATGCAACGGAGTCAATCAGTCACTACCGCCCCTTAGGACTCAACCACCCCCCCTCCTTCTTCCAAAAAGCCAACCTACTCGGACTCCGCACCAACTCCTCCCCTCCCGCCATCAGCGGCTGCGGCTGCGGCTGCGGCGACGATGATGGCAAGTCGTCCACCTTGCCATGCCCACTACTCTCCTTCCGCCAGAAGACCAAGCGAGTAGCAGTAGTAGGAGTAGTAGTAGTAGGACTACGCAAGCCCTCCAGCTCTTTAACCACCACCGCGTTCCCCTTCCCCTTCTCCTTCTCCCTCACCTTCTCCCTCCCCTTCCCACCCACCACCTCCCTACTCCTCTTCCCCCGCAGCCGCCTCTCCTCCTCCTTTTGCTGCCTTTCGCTCTCACCCTCCACAAACGTCACACTCCTACGCTTCAGCTCCGTAGTAGCAGTAGTAGTACCCTGCCCCTTCCCCACCACAAAGCTCCGTTGCCGATTTAGCGCAGCAGCCGACGACGACGGTCCTGGCCATGGGATGACGGGTTCGGGAGCTTGGCTGCGGACTTTTGTTCGGCGGTGGGGGTGTTGTTGTGGTGGGGGTGGTGCGGCGGCGGCGGTCTTGAGGAGGAGTTTGGGGTTTGTGGTTGGGTGTTCGGGGAGGGAGGCGAGGGGTGTGGTTTTGGTCCATTCGTGGGTGGTGGTGCGGGGGGCGGGGGAGCGATCTGCGATGAGGGTGATGCCTCGGGGGGAGGTGGGGGAGGGTTGCGTGATGGCGTTTGCGGACGGGTTGGGGATGTGGAGGAGAGAGGGTTTGGGTGGTTTTGGTTTTGTGGTGACGGCTCCGGCTCCGGCTCCGGCTCCGGCGGCGGTGCTTCTTCTCGTCGTGTCTGGTTTGGTTTCGGATGGGTTGCTGCTTCGCCTCTTGTCCTCTGCGTCTGGCGTTGTTGCCTTTTCGTCTCCGCTTTCGGAGTCCGTCACGGCGGCGCTGCCTCTCCTGGAGATCTTTCCAAATCCAGGGACGTGGAGATGCATGCCGGCTCTCTCTTCTTTCTCGTCATTTTGAGTCCAGTCCGGTCTTCGCCCAATGACAACATCGGTTCTGCCGTCACTATTGCTGTTGTTCGAAACCATATTGCCGCTGCTCCTGCTCTTCTGAAGGCTCCGGCCGCTCGGCAGAGCAGCCCCCGCCAATTCATCAATGTCGGTAGTGCTGAGCGGTCGTGCCCTCGCACTAGCGCTTCTCCGCAGCTGTCGACTAGGGGTTGCAACCGCCTGCGAATTCGTAGCAGCCTGAGTAGCGACGATAACGCGCCACATCTCGGCCGACTCAGCGGTGCCTGACCGCGGCATGCTCCTCTTCCCCTTCGCCTCCTTCCGCCGCGCCTTCTCGCGCTCATGCTCAATAGTCGCCGCGCGCAGCTCCTCGACTTGCAGCGGCGATTTCGCCCGCTCCACCCCCTCCTTCCGCTGGCCGCCCTCCCTCTGCGGCCGTTGAGCATTCACATTCTTCAGCTCCATCAACGACCTCTTCGGATTCAAGGCTCCCGCCACCCACGCGCCCTCCGCCGTCCGCGTCAAACTCGACAACCTCCTCGCCAGGGCCCGCGCCTCCACGGGGGCATTCGGCCCTTTGTGGGCCTGGGCCTGGGCCGCCCGTTTCTTGGCCGCGCGCCTGGCAGCGTCCTCTTCGGCCTGCCGCTGGTCCGCAGTGGCAGCGCGAGGCAGCGGGTCCGTGGCCGAGCGGGTCGCCAGTGCTTTAAGCGCGTTCGAGGACTTCTTCAGCATCGACGCTGCGGTCAAGGGGTTAGGGCTGGTTGGGGAGGCCAGGCTTTGCGCCGACGCCGACTGCTGCTGCTGCGGCTTCAGACGATACCTGCCGTGGTGATGGGCGTCGCTGGCCGGGGCGGGCGGTGCTCCATGCTCTCTGGCGGTGGTCCTCGCGGCGGAGGAAGAAGAAGAAGGCGCTGGGGCTGCGGGCTTCGGCTCCAGAGAAGCGAGGTAGATCTCGAGCCGGCGGGTCAAGTCGGCCGGATCGAACGGGAGGGGAACGGTGGTTGGCTGGGGCGCGGGCTTGAAGGAGTAGTTGTTGAAAGAGTAGGGGTTGCTGGTGGTGGGTTGCTTGGTCGACTTGGTGGTCAAAGCGCGGTGCTGTTGCTGCTGCTGCCTGTCTGGGGGTTTTGCAACGGCGCTGCTCCCGGATTTGCTGGGGAAGGATGAGAAGCGCTGGCTGGAGTCAGCACGTGCCGAGCGGACTTTGTCTAGAGCGGCCCGGTAGATGGAGGGCATTATTGTGGACGGGCGGCGCGCTGGGGCGCAGGTGAAGGATGAACAGCGAGATGGAGAAAGCAGCGCGCAGGAGCATGTACTGTACCTTTGGCAGCGCGGCGGCGGTCATGATCAGCGTGCGAGTGCAACAGCTGACGCAGGTCCAGTTTCCCGGGTTCAGAGGGCCCGCGGAGGATGGGCTGGCGGGGAAGGGATAGGTTTCAGCGAGCGTGGATCAACGATAGACGGATTGACCTAAGCGGAGGGTATAGGAGAGGGCGACGGGTGGGTATTTAGCGCGCGAAGCAGCTGGCGGCTACGCCCAAAGCGAGGGGGGCAGCAGCAGGGCGATGTCGTGGGTGGGCGCCCGAGACGGCAAGAGGCGGCTCGAACAGGCAAGCCGGGGTCATGCGAGCGCCAGGAGCTGCTTAAACAATGGACCTAGAGGCGCGAGCTTGCCGGATGGAGGCAGGGCGGCGCGCGGGAGGGTGGGCGGACGCAGCAGTTGGGCCTGGGCTGGCGGCGCTGGACCTGCAGCGGAGGCCCGGGGGGCGGACATTGCGGCCGAACAGGCGTCGCGGCCGGTCACTATGACGCGGGTGTGATGGAGGGCGCGCATGGCTCGTGGCCAGGCGATTTGCGACGGGCTGGCGCCAAAGCAGGCGTGGGCGGCGCGGGCAGGCGTCCGTTGGTGGAGGAGAAGCGCGAATGCGGAGGGCGCTCTGGGGCGTTGGGGCTAGACGGTGCTCGCATGGCGCGTGCCTCGAGCCGCCCCGGCTAGTCGTCGTCTTCCTTGCTGCCAGCATATACCGCGGCCGCTATCGTCACGAGCGGCCGTTGAGCGGTGAGCCGACCGTTTCCTCGGCATGCCGCCGCCAGCGTCCAGCATGCCGAGACTGCGGGGATGCCCGCTGTGGGCGAGCAGACAAGACGACCGTCCTGATGCGCCTGTCTGGCCCGCTCTTCATCGGCCCTATTCGTCAGCCTCGCTCGCTGCTTGTACAGCCACCGAATCTCCTCCAAGGCCATTGCCAAATTTCATCTCCGTCTTCCTAGCCTGTTGACAAATCCGCCGTCTGTTGCGCGGCTGCCAGAGCAGGTGTGCTACAGCTTTGCGCCGTGTCTTTCACACCGATGCCGTCCTGCGCAGTTTCGCCGCTCTCTGCAGCTCAAGCAGAAGACACATGCGGCAACTTCCTTATCCGCCTGCCCTGTAAGCTCCGCGCTCTTTTCGTTGCGCAGCTAACTGCAAGCTGGTGGATGCCGCTTTACACAAGATCCGTGCATCGATTGCCGACTTATTTTTTCTCTTGCGACCGTGTCCTGCCTGTGCGCATCGATCCGTCTAAACTATATTCCAGTCGCAAGGCTTTCAACTCAACCTTAGCATCTCAACCCCCAACCACGCCTTCCTCTGACGTGTCGGAAAGCTTCCATTTACACGTGTCTGCACGAAAGCTGGCCTTGCGCACTCCCCTTCCCTCCCGCTAAACTCAAATCCACATGCATGTCCTCCGCGGACCTTCGGGCGTCTCCAAGCTTACTCTTTGTGACGTCGTCCTTCTGTACGAATCTTTCCCGAAGGCCGATTGTCAAGAAAAATGCACGCGTCTTCTTCATTTTGACGTCATTCATCTGCAGCAGTCTCCAACTTCTGATCAGCGCAAAGCAGTGCAGCCAGTCGCATGGGCTAGAAAGGCGGATCCATTCAGAGCTTGTTTATCCATCGATTCAATGGAGGTTCAGGGAGTCGGGTGCGACTTGCGAGTCCACCCGAGAAGAGCGGGACGACTGACTCGTGCCTTTCTTCCGCAAAGACCGTTCCGTTCCAACTTTGTTTGCATTTTTGGTATAACCAAAGGATAGCTACAGATCCACCATGGCCCAGGGATGATAAAACGCATGTGAACTAGCTTTTTCTACGGCTATTCATTTTATGCAATGATAGCTGTCTCACATTCAAAGGCGGTCCTGCACTCAAGCCCGAAAGTATAGATTTTTGCTGATATTGAACATTCTTCAGGGGAACACGCTCCCAGAAATCTCCCAGTCAGTAACATTGCTTTTCTCTTCGTGAAGAGGAAAGAAGACATTTAGAACCTGTACAGTTTCACTCCACGGTAAATGAACACTTATAAACAGGAACTGGTGCTGCGCTTTGAATGTAACAGTTCTATCAGAATAGAAATCCGAGTGCTGTGAGATGATTATGCAAGTATGATTATTCATCTGTACTATGGATGATTAATGTGGTTTGACTGTGTTGAATTGTTGGAAAGCCACATTCCAGAGCTGATCGGTGGTAATGTAGTAATCGAAAGAGGGCTTCAAATTTCTCTCCGCATCCGATGTCATCTGGCTGCGAAAAACGACTCCTCCATTTCCCACTGAGCTTCTTGGTTTTCTCTTGGGGTCCTTGGTAGAGGTGGAAGCGGGAAACTTTACTGCAGTCGTGAAAAGGAGGGGAGAAATTTTTAAACGGTCGTTACGACTCTTGCTTGAGCTTCGTTGGGCATGTGCGCATCAGAAAGTAGAAAAAAGTCACGCGATTTAACGTTCTGTGTCACTCCTGTTTGATCATATGTAGTATAAGTAAGGTGTAAAATCCAAAGCGGGCATACGTGCTAGAGAAAAAAAGCTGTACTATGAAGACTGAGAATGCCAGTCCAATGCTCACAGGCGCGCCATCATCTAATGTTCTTCTCCGTCCTCAAAAATGAACGCCCTTAAAGACTCAAAACTGCAAAACAAAAAAAGCTTCGCTACATAGGTAGCTCATCCTCATCTCCATGATCCCCTTCTAAACACAAAATCTTTCCCACAACACAGCATCAGCACCAACAGACAAACTTACGCCAAAGACCACCAAAAAGGTATGTATATAAAAACTCAACATTATCTACTATTCATTTATACATTCATCTTCTCCCACCTCCTTCTATCTTTCCCATTTCCATCCGGGGTATAATCTCTTCTTCTTCTTCTTCATCTTCCACAACCCAAGAATATCAAAAAACCTCCAACTCCCGCAACACCTCTAAATCCAATCACCTTTTTCTACTCTTCCAAAGCGATCCCCACCCCATCAAATGAGAAATTACACACTCCCCTCTCCCCTCTCTCCTCTTTCCACAACCCTCGCACAACCCGACTGGTTAGTCAGCGCAGCTAGAAATTCCGCCACACACATGCCCACATCTGCGCCATTTATTCCCCCCTCCTCTCCTTCTCTCCCGCGCGTGCGGCAGCCAAGAACGCCGCGACAGCGGTGGCGAGAAGGCGGAGCCATAGGTAAGCGAAGCGAAGCGAAGCGACTTGGCAGCGCGGGAGGGTAGCAGGGAGTGTGCAGCCGTTGACAAGACCTCCGTAAAAAAAATTGTACTTCGTACTGGGGTTGCGCCGTATTCGAGGTCTCGAGGATAGTAGGTGGCGAGAGCGAGGGCGTTATTCCTTCTCTTCCTTTCCCTTTTTTCTTCCTCTCCTGCATCTCTACGCCTTCCTTATAGGATTGCGAGGTGCGGTGGTGCGGTCATTCCGAATATCTTGCAGTGCAATCGACGCTCAGAGACGAACCCGATGATACCGCTCCTTAAGCTCCTGAGCCGGGAGCCAGCAAGCCCAAGCAAGAAGCCCGATTGTCATGAACGTAAGCAGAGCAAGGAGGAGCTGGAGAGCAACGACATCGCGGTCCTCGATGGGTTCGAAAGCGCCATTGACCTGTTGTTGCGAGTTAGAAAACAAAAAAAAAGGGGGAGGGGACTGAGCAAGAGAAGTTCAGGACCACTTACAATATGACCGCTCCTGCTATCCAGCACCTTCGACACCCCCAACACCCTCCCCCTCGAATCGAGTGCCGCGACACGCAGGAAATCCGCCACGCCGCCGGAGAGGTAGAAGCTATTCTCGAAGCCCGTCTTCTTCACTTCGTCCACGTCGACGAACTCGTCGTCCTCGGCATCGGCCGCCGTGGCGCTCTGCAGCTTCCAAGCGTGGACCTCGGTGGCGCCGTTCCAGCTGACGTATATCTTGTTGCGGCGGCGGGCGATGTCCGGAGACGTGTTCGGCTTGCCGACCCACTTGCCCTTGTAGGTGCGGTACGACTTGACCCAGCCCCAGCCGAAGAAGGCGGAGGAGCCGAAGTGGATGTCGCAGAGGACGTGGCCGTCGGGGTTGAATTCGGTGTAGGCGGCAGAATGGCCCCAGCCGACGAAGGCGTTGCCGTTGGGGAGGAGCTGGACGGAGCCCTGAGAGTGGGCGAGGATGTGGATGGGGTTGACGAAGGCGGTGAGGAGGGTTGCGGTCATGTGGGAGAGGTCGAGCTGGACGAGGAGGCCGCGGGAGTAGTCAGCGGTGACGAGGTGGCGGTTGTTGTCGTAGGCGCCGTTGTCGAAGATGGTGAGGGTGTTGTTGGCGTGCCAGCGGACGTGGTGTTGCCAGGTGAAGTTGGAGGCGGCGCCGTGAGACAGGTCGGTGAAGTCGCTGTTGGCGCCGCCCAGCTTCCAGAGGACAACGCCCGTGGGGCTGACGCACGTCACCGTGTGCATGTAGCGCGACGAGATGTAGTAATTGCCGGCCGAGTCCTTGTCCACGCTGTTGATGTGGAAGAAATCCCAAGCATTATCGCGGCTGGAACCGTGACCGTTGGGCTCGGCGAAGGATTCATTGACGTGGTAGTGAGTGGACGCGCGCCACTCGAAGAGCAGTTTGCCCGTCTCAATGTCGATCTCTTGGAAAAGGCCGTCGTGGATCCATCCATCGGCAGGACCGCCCACCGAGGACAAATCGGCGGGCATGATCTCATAGATGGTCATCAGCGCGGTGCCGTCGTCTGTTATTTGAAACTCATGGAGATCGCCCTCGAGTCCGTTGGCGGGATTGATGGTGTACTTGATCTCGTACGAGGAGTCGAGCTTCACAGAGTCAGACACAGAATGGCAAAGGCAGCTGGCGGAAGCTCACCATGTAGTAGGCGCCGCGGCCATGGGTGCCGTCATCAGTTCCCGACCAGAAGGTGAGATAGTCGGCGCCCTTGTACGTCTGCGGGCGGAAGTCCATGGCCTCGCCGAACTTCTTCTCCATGTACACGAGGGAGCCGTCGGCGTCGAGGATCATTGGGCCAGGCGCGGAGACGGAGCGGCCGCGGGGCTCGAGGAAGACATAGCTCTGGTCGCACTGGGTGCTCCATGCCAGGACGTTTACGCGCGGCGAGGCGAGGTCGAAGGAGACGTAGTCGCGCCACGGGTAGGCGCCGTACAGGCCCTGGTCGTACCAGAGCGGATTGGACTGGCGCGAGGGCGCCGCGGCGGCGAGCAGCGGCAGCAGGGCGAGCAGGGGGGGCCTCATGGCGAGGCAGGAGAGCGGGCAGCACTGGCATGGTGGGAGCAGCGCGGGCGGGCTGGGCTTGCTGGGTTCTTGTAGAGCAGCGGTTTGGGAAGCTACGCGCGTGCTCGGTATCGATAGCGCAGAGGGTGACGACGCCGAGTGGGCCAAGGGGCGCGTCAGTCCGGCCGTCGGTGCTTCGTCGACGAGCCGCCGACGAGCGGTCGCTGCTTGTCAGGGCTGTTGGCCTTGGCAGTGGCAGCTTCGAGCAGGCGTCGCGGCGATGACATGGGCGCGGGCGGCGCGGCGGCGGCACAGCGCCGCGTGGGTGTGCTCTGCGCCGCTGCCATTGGCAGTGCCCGGTGCAAAGGGAGCCGTGTCGGGGTCGCGGTGCGGTTCGACTGCCGGGCGAGATCTTCGGAGCGTCGTCGACCTGCTGCGACCGGCCGTCTGAAGGCCGATGCCCTGCCTAGCGGCTTGTCCTTCCCCAGTGAGGCTCCTCTGCGCCCCTCCCGATACGCTTGCGCCGCCCGCCCGCAGCGGCCCAGGCCTGGGCGCCTTCCGGTTGCAGCGAGCCGAGCGTGGCGCAGGCCGCGCGCTGATGATGTAGTCACAGTGCTGCCATGGAGGCGTGAGATGAGAGGTTGCGCGGCTCCAGCCCGCGTGTTACGCACCCCATTTTTAGCCTCCGCCCTCTACACGTGCCGCCCACTGCCCTCCAGGAGTCCTCAGGAGACTGTTCATCGTCAATGCCCCCCAGCCTCGGCCGATCAATGCAGAATCTCAACACCTGAAGTCGTAAGCTGAGAAAGACAGACCGCTGCTGTTCCACAGTCTACGCGTTCGTCGATCTCTCATTCGCGTTCGTATCCTCTGCTGAGCATTCATCTTGGCTTTGAACAAGGGCCCGGAAGTCTGCCGTATCTCTGACACCCCATCATTCGTTCATTAGCATCTGCGCAGCAACAAAGGCAATGAGACGAGCGATCAGAGATCATCGTGCATCACAATTTTTCTCCGCGGCTACTTCCACATCTTCAACTCCATAGAGACTGGTCACGCGGGCCCAATCCCATAATCTGAGCTTCCCTCCGTGAAACCATCGCCCTTATCTTTTCAAAAGTCCCCTACTAGCGTTCGGGCCTGCCATTTTGACTGGCATGTTTGAGACAATAAGCTTCCGAGGCAACCTTGTCATCCCTTTCCTGAAGCATCCACGAGTCAAAACGAATGCGTCTGAAAAGGGATGCTCTTATGCACGCTTCATATGCCCAAGTCGCAAGGGACGCATCCAGAAAGTATCTGGAAAAGCAGATGACATGTCCATGAGGATGGCCTTGAGTCGCTTGCGCATAGCAGACACAGTCATTCGACTCATGCACGTGAAAGGTTTGCAAGATACTTAGCTTAAAATAGCAAACGCTTTTCCCATCAATCGCAGCTTTAGCTCACTTGGGAGAGCGCCAGGTTAGTCCATCTCAACCTTCCTAGCTGATCGAATCATCACTAACGACGCAATAGACTGAAGTCCACTTCAGCCACAACAGCCACTCTGTGCGGTATCTGGAGGTACTGTGTTCGATCCACAGAAGCTGCAAGGACTATTCCTTACCAGTCTCAGACTGGTCAAGCCTTCTTTTTTGTCAATTCCCTTTTTGTCAGGGTGGCAGGGGAAAGTTGAAACGGGCGTGTGCTCGTGCTGGCTCTTTTGCCGGCTTCCGCTTAAGCGAACCGAAAAGTGGTTGCTTACCATTCTCAAGCATGTGATAGGCGTACGATTGGAACCAAGCATAAACAGTAAAGGCATTCTCTGGAGACGTTGACTATGTTTTCGTTGATCTTTTGGAATTCGAATAGACACTTTGAGTAAGCACTTAGTATTGTCATGCAGCCGTCCAAATATTGTGTACGCCAACTGCGAAGCAATTTCATTCATCTTCTAGTCGTCGCACGCGCATCCAACAAGGAAGCAACGTTTTACGTCAATTGCTACTCTCCTGCTAGTGGCATTCCTGTTATGCACTGCTCCCCACCTTGTCAATTGGGCTCATCAACCCTTCCCGGTGTTTTTTTTTTTAACCATCTTTCAACACGATCAACTTTATGTTCATGCCGTACGGAGTCGAAGTGGTCATTTGTACAGCTGACGACCTCAGAATAACCACTTGATTCGTCTGGAAGAATGCTTCAACTCCTTACGGAGGTAGTACCCATACACCGCAAAGCTTTTCCTTTATTCCACGCAAACTATGTCTCAGCTCCGAACGTCGAAGAACACTCTTTCTAGTTCTTACACAGCAAAACATAATGCCGCATAGCTTCCGTACTATTTCTCTCAACGCCCATAGCTACGCCATTGCAATCGCCAGCACAGTATTCCCTCCCTCCTCTCCTTCCCCACAGCAACAAGCAAAACAAATCCCTCATCCCTCATCCCCCACTTCCCCCACCCCCATCCTCGCCTCCCTAAAAATCCCTCGTCCTCTCCAACCCACAAACCCACAACCACCACCCTCTCCCCCATCCATTCCCCTAACCCCTCAAACCTCCCCCCTCCTCCCCCCACCCAACCAACCCCCTATACCTCTCAACCAACAACCCATACAACCCACCACCACCACCACCACCCATCGCCTCCGCCAACCCCAACGCCTTCTCAACCCAAACCCTACACCTCTTATCATCCCCCGCGCAGTAAAAATCTACGCCGCGATTGAACGAGACGGTGGCGAGCCACTCGGCTTCATTGAGGGGGTAAGCATCGTTTGCCCCTCCTCCTCCTCCTCCTCCCGTTGCTGCCGTTGTTGTTGTGGTGGTGACGCCGACAGTTGAGATGACGGCCGCGGCATGCGAGATGCACTGCATGGGGATGGAGTCCTCTTGATCATCGTCGGCGTCGGCGTTGGCGTCGAGGGAGAGTTGGAAGAGGCATCTGATCCAGCGGGCGAGGTGGACGACGTCAGCTTTGTTCGCGGCGACGCCGGTGCCGCGCTGCCAGCTCAGATTGACGATGCGCTGGAGGACGCCGAGGACGCGAGATCTGTTGTGATGAGTCGCCGTACGCAGCGGTGCCACCGCCCTGCCATCACTTTGTCGTGCTGGCGCGGTCGGAGGAGCGTTGGCGTCGTTGTCGTCGGCGGCTGCTGCCTTTCCCAGCTCGGCGTAGATGACGATGGCTAGGTCGGCTAGGATCTCCAGGTGCTGGATGTACCAAGTGCCGCCTCTGCCTTTGCCCGTGCCGACGCCGCCGCCGCTGCCGTTGGCTTTATCCTTCTCATCCGCATCCGCCTCCGCCTCTCCTTCTTCTACTCGAGTGCTGCTGCTGACGTTGATGGCGTCGGAGAGGTCGAAACACTCGTCCCACAGCGCGTCCAAGCCGTCCCAGTCACGTCGCTTGAACGCTGCTTCGAGTTCATAGCGGAGGAGCTGGGCTCTCTTCGCCGCCATATCGGCACGGGTAGCGGGATGGAGGTCGACTGTTGCATTCGAGCCGGATGAGGGTTTTGCTGCGCCGCGGAGATGTGGCGCGACGGCGTGGCGGAAAGCGGTTGCGTGGGTTGTCACGGCGTCGCAGGCGGTGAGGGAGTCTGGGATGGAATCAGCGGAGCGGGCGAGGACGATGGCGGCGCAGGTGGCGAGGTAGTGGCAGAAGAGGCGCTGGAGGAGGAGGTCTGAGGTTTGCGGGAAGGACTCGGAAGCAGCTTGGAGAAGTCCGATGAATTGGATGCAGCTCTTGAGCAAGCGTAAGAGATGCAACGGGTGCACTGAGCCGCAATACTTGAGTGAGATGTTGTAGCTGTTCCGCGAGAACCACTCAAGTTCCTTGACAGTGAATACCGGATCGAGTTGTCTGTGGTCGTGATGGCGCTTTGTTGCCTGTGTAGCTTGCGCTGCCGCACCTTCGAACGCCTTGCATAACTCTTGCATGACAGCCTCGTTCGGATCGTTGTTGGTGCTGAGTTCGCGGACCAGCAGCCGAATGGTGCAGCGAAGCAAGGCAGGAAGATGAACGCCCATCAAAACGCCGTTCTCGTACTTCTCCAACACCTTCTGCAGCGCGAGAAGAGCTTGATGTTTATCATCCGACTTTTGAGCCTCCATCACGCAGGCGTACAGGAGCGTTGCGTCTTTATTGGATTGGCGGCATATGGCCTCGATACACTCCGCAGCGAGATCAGGCTTTCCATCCCCAATGGCGCTTTTGTACATCAAGTAACGCGTCAATGGTGCATTCCGACCGGATTCAGACATCTCGGAAAATATCTTGCGGGCGGTAGTATGCTCTTGCCTGGCAATGGCGCAAAGAATGGCCTTCCTGGAGATTTTGGCTCGATTCATTTCTCCAGCCTTCTCGAAAAGTGGGTGGAGCGCAATACTACACCAGGACTCTGCTTCTGTGTATTTCTCCTGCGCATAAGAAATTTCGGTCCGTCTCCAGAGCAGGGTCTGCGCGGCGTGAGTAGCTGGTGCTCCAAAAGGACGAGAGTCGTACAAGACCGCATCCAGAAGATCCCGCAAAGTTTGTAAACATTGCTCGCCATTGGGGTCGCCCGTCCTGATCCATATCTGCGTGACGACCACCTTCTCGACCCACTCTCTATTCTCATCTGCGAGAAGCCTCTGATGGAGAAATTTCTCAAGCGCCTTCCCCGCCAGCTCCGAATTCTTGTCTTTGATCTGGTGGGTATGGTGCATGATAGTCTTGAAATTCGTGTCGGTGAGGACGACCGACCGGATCATGCGCACCACAACGGCATAGTACTGCTCAACATCCACCTCTTCATCCGCCGTAAGGACGTCGAGCCTCAGCAGCAGCACAACCATCTTATCTCTGTGGTCCGTCTCCAGCAAATCAACAATGCCACGAGCCTTCTCTTTCGCCTCTGTTGTGCCGACTTTGAGGTGGGCCCGCACCAGGAAGTTCAAGATGGACAACCGCAGTTCCACGGCATCGTGGTCCAGCTCCTCCGGTCCTCTTTCCCCAATGACGTTGTATGCGCGCTCCAGCCATCTGGCAGCGTCCTCGTACTGGCGCTTCTCCATCACGTCCCTGCCGATTTCGAACAGCGTATCCGCAAGCATCTCCGCGACATCAGGCGCGAGTCCGGTCGATTCGAGGTCGCTCTTCGAGAACATGTGCTCCGCGAGATCCATCCGAGACTGTTTCCAAGCCTGCGCAAGCAAGAAAAGAAGAGTCAGCAAAAGATGACCTGAAAGTCCCCTGCCACCGGCATCCCCATCACCATCACCACCACTCACATGCACAGTCCTCAGCATCCAATACTCAGCCCTCAACCTCCCCACCACCACCTCCTCTACCCCCACCCCCCTCCCCAACCTCCCCTCCCACGCCGCCGCGCACTCCAACACCCGCAAACAAGCATCCTCCACCTGCTCCCCAGCCTCAAAACAAGACCTCGCAGCCTTCACCGCAACCTTCAACACCCTCACCCCCTTCTCCACTCTTCGCCGCTGCTCCTCCTCTCCGCCATCACCAGCAGCAGCAGCATCAAGCACCAACACAGCAAACACCCTCAACAAGCAAACAACCCCCTTCTCCTTCCTCTCCTCCTCCGCGTCTGCACCACCGCCACTGCGCCTCCCCAACCTCGTAGCCCCATTCCACACCTCCGTGCCCAGGCGATCGAGTTTTTCGCGGCTAGATGAGAGAGCGGCGCAGGCGGGGAGGGGGAAGGAGGTTGTGATGTGGGAGTGGAGGGGGGCGTGGAGGGATGAGAGGGTGAGGTCGAGGTCGGTGTTGGTGTCGGTGGTGGTGGTAGTGGTGGCGTCGTTGGAGGAGGAGATGCGGTGGGTGAGGGTTTTTGCGAAGGCTAGGTAGGGTAGGTGAGTGAGTGAGTGAGGGTAGGTGTTAGGCTGGTTGTGCGCGCGCGGAGGGGAGGAGGGGGTTGTGTGGGTGGTGGAGGGAGGGGTGAGAGGGGTGCGATGCGGGTGCTTGCGTTGAGCAGGCAGGAGGACGAGAGGGGAGTTGGCTGTCTGCGTGGGAGATGCGAGAGGCGCCGTGAGGTTGCGAGTGAGTGTGAGGTGAGGTGAGGTGAGGTGAAGGGAGACTCAAGTAAAGACCAAGACGAACCTATGAGCGCGTTGACCTTTTTGTCCTTTTCCTGGCGGCTTTTGGCGTAGGAAGTCATGATGGCGTGAGCTCTGCCAAGGGGCGGTGACAGAAAGTTGTGAGCAGGGAGAAGTGTGCGCTTTGAGAAAGGGCTGGAGCCTAGCGCTAAAAGGTGAAGAAGTCGAAGACGAGCGGATAGAATGTGGGAGTGTCGAAAAGAGAGGCAACAGACTCGCGACCAGTGCTGACGAGCTCGACGCGACAGTTTCCGGCGTGTCGCCGTGACCAACGTCAGCTATGCAGCGGTGATTCTCACGATGGAATCGTCGTTTCCAAGTGGCGAATATCGCCCAGCCAAGTCCACATCGCCACCATCGCAAACGATGGGCTGCGGGGTCAAAGAATCTGCCATTCACTCGTGCAAAACGACTGAGCTGCAAGAAAGGCCATCTTACACTCGCATAAACTCAAGAAAGACAGCGACATCCATCCTGAGCTGTGAGCTCATACAGCAAAAGTCCTTCACGAAGATTTTCTCAACACCGTCCAGATACACTCAGCCTCGCACTGCGCATCAAGCAAACAGCCTCCATTCGCATCAATTTCCAAATGAACACCCCAATCATAAGACAATAAGCCCGTAAACAGTACAAAGTGCCGGCCCGCAGGAACACCGCCCGCTAATCGTTCCGCAACCGGTAGCCCCCTGGATTTTATCTACGCCCCGAAGATCCCCAATAGGTCTTCTTAAAGATGTTGTTGGAGGAGAGGTAAGAGAGGTGGATATGTACGTTCGAAAGTGGGAATAAGGGTGGGTGGAAGAGGCAAAGCTCCATGTTCTTCACACGATTACGAGCTTTGGCTGTCATTTATTATAGGTAAGAAGTTCCCAACAATCAGAGACGGACTGCAGATCCTGTCAGCCTGCGTACCTGCGATCCAAGACGAGCTGCTTACATGTTATGTGCGTCTCGGCAAATCGTGAATGAGAAGCAGCATCGAATCTCCGGATCCTTGGAGTCCGGATTCGGATTTCTCAGAGAGCAGCTGGTCAAGATGGCCTTTTGAGAGCGGTCGAACGCAATGGCGCCGAATTTTTCCCAGTAGCTGACGAGCGACGTTTCCTCGAAAATCTCGTGGAGCGAAATCTTCCCCTGAAGCCAATCAGCAAGCTTGAGAGGAACGAAAGATGGACAGACGTACGTCGCGTAGGTTCTCTATAGGCACATGCACCAGCTCCGCCATCTCCTTGTTGCCGCGGAAGATCTCACCGGTTCTCCGCCAGCAGCAGGCTGGAATGGCCATACTGGCGAAGATGCGATCGTATTCCATCAGACGCCGCTCGAACCACATCTCGACCCGGACGAGTTCAATGTCTGTCAGTGTCTGCACGCGCTCCCTGAATTTGGGCCTGAACCTTTCTATGCAGCGGAGAATCTTCTGTCGCGAGATGAGCTGGAACTTGCGCTCCATGAACTGGTATAGGCGGGCGTAGCCTTTGATGTAGTTGAATGGCTTGAGCAAGCCTGCGTCGAACTTGGCCTTCAGCAGCTTGTTCATTCGCTCCTCTGGCGTGTCGTTCCCTGCGGGGTCAGCGGCCGTCATGTAGTAGGCTTCGCGCGCCTTGTCGAGAGGAAATCCGCTCGGAGGCCTCGAGATGGCGTTGCCTGTCGCGGCTTGCGACGGAGGCAGGAGCTGGTTGTTCTGCTGGTTCCCCTGCATGAAGGAGCTCTGAGCGCCGAAGGCGTTCATGTTGTTAGTAAGTGACTGGTCGGGGAAGAGGTTGTTCATCTCATCGCCGTTGTAGAGGGCGCCGTCATCCATGAGGCTGTTGCTCAGCAGGTCGTTCAGCAGGTTGTACTCGTTGGAAGCTTCGGAGGCGTTGAACATGTAGGAGGGATGGAAGGCGTGCATGTCCTGGAAGTTATTGGGAGCGCCAAAGTTCCAGTCATTGTAGTTTAGGACTTGTTCGCGATCAGGCTCGTGTTAGCAGGCTGTCGTGGGCACGGGAAGAGGCAGGGCAGGGCGGGTATCACGAACATGACTGAGAGTTGCCGGCGAGGGTGGAAGAGTGCGGCGCGGAGACGGGGGCGGGCTGGGCGATGGGGCCCGGGGCAGCGTTAGACAGGGCATGGGGCAGTGGAGGCGGCGCAAGGGCCCCGAGGGCTGCATCTTGCGAGCCGTGACGCTGATCGAGCGGGCCGAGGGGGGCATCGGAGGCGGGCGGGGGGTCCAGCTTCTTCGCGGCATCCTCGTCGGCGGGCTGCGCGGCGGGCGGGTCGGTCTTCTGGCGCTTGGCCGGCTCGCGGGGCTCATCGTGGCAGAGATGGCCAATATTGCGCTTGATACACCGGGTACATGGCCGCTCCTGAGGGCAGCAAGGGCGCCGGGTCAGCGCGTGCGCCCGCGGGCCAAGACAGGCGGGCGAGACTTACGAGATCGCATGTCATGTGCTGTGGGCGGCGAGATAGGCGCAATGGTCAGCATGTCGTGCACCGGGCTTGTACGCCAGTCGCGTGGGCGGGCGGGAGTGAGGCGGCTCACCGAACGTCTGCAGTAGATGCATGCTGGCGGCGCGGGTTAGCTGCGTGCTCTGGCGCGCGGGCTCGCGGGCTGCAGGCGCTCACCGTGATTGACCTTCCGCCGCTTCTTGGGCGGGCTCGCGGCTTTGCCGTTGGCGGCGTGCGGCTGGGGCTCCGGCTTCGCGGCATTGGAGGCATTGGCGTCGTCGCCCTTCTGCTCGGGATCCTGCGACGGCGTCATAACCGGGGGCGCAGCTCCATTAGATTCCTCTGCGGCGGTTCCTTGTGTAGCCTCAACCATCGAATGGGGTTATGTCGCTCGGGACGGAGGGGACTGCGGATCGGAACGGCGCATGGGCGGGCGCAGTCGCGGCGGCGTCGGGTGTGGGCGTCAGGAGCGGAGGCATGGAGAGCGCGGCGCGGGCATGGCAGACGGCGCGCAGGCCGGAGGGCGAGCTGGAGGCGTGCTGCTGCTTGCTTACTTGAAGGTCGTCGAAGTCCGCACGCGACGGCCCAGGACGCCGCCCGCCGCGAGGGCCCCGTCCCCGCGCTCGCAGGGCGATCCCCGGCCCAGCCCTGCGCACAGCCGAGGCCTCAACCACCGGCATCTCGCGACCAGCGGTCAGCGCGCCCTCAGCCTCAGCCTCGGGCCCGCTCCGCTCGGGCTCCCCGCCGTTGCACCCACCCGCCCGGCCTCGTACTTACTACCTTGCTGTCGACGCTGCTGCCCCGTATTCGCGCCCGCCCGCCGTCCCCTTCGCTCTACCGGCCAGCCCCGGCGCCGCGCACGCTCCTGACTCTGCCAGCTGAGGGGTCGCGGGAATTCCAGGCCGGGTGACGGGAACTGACTGACCAGGCGCTCCGCGGCGCAGGAGCTCGCGGCCGTGCTCTGCAAGGAAGGGGCCTCCAGTGGCAGGGCGTTGCGCCAACTACCGCTTTGGGTAGCTGTGCCCAATATAGGACGCACGTTGGCAATAAAGGTACATGTAGTGGCATGTGCATGCCGTGTCCAGCAAAAAGCGGAGCAGTAGATCCCAGCGCCGGGCCCTTGGGTCCGTCGATATTGGATCTGCCGCTGCGTCTTCTGAGACCCGCAGCATCTGCCCGCCATGTGAGACTCGACAATGGTAAGCTTTTGGCATCCGGGCACGACGCATTCCGTCCCTGCAATAATCTCAAAGCTGCTGCCCACCTCTGCGACTCCGTCACCGGTGAGATTACACGCGGTCCAAGGGGCTTGAAGAATATTCAAGCAAGGGCGAGAAGACGAACGATAAAGCTTACTATGATGCAACGTACGCCTTGACACAAAGCATTATCCTCTGTGAGAGCATGATTGTTTGACAACCCCATTGGCATACGCGTGGCACGTGTTTGTGAAGCCTGCTCTAAAAAAAAAAAAAAACACAACACCAGCAAGATCCTCATATTTCGTGCACAAGGACACCAATGACAAACCCAGATCTCCCAAGCCGAGCGCCCTAGTACTCCCACACCAGCCAACCAAGGGTATCATACCACACGTCCCATGATTTGTACGCTGCCAAAAGACAGCATAATAGCCACTACCCTCCACCCCATCAAACCAACCCCTCAAACAGCTCCCTCGTCATCCTCCTCCTCAGCACCCCATCCAACGCCACCCGCGCCCCCACCATCGCCTCATCCAACCCCTCAACCTGCTCCTTATTCGCATGCAGAGAGTCAAGATGCCCCCTCAACTGCCCCAGCAGCGGTTCCAGCGCCTCATCATCCCCATCAAACACCCCATCCCCATCCCCATCCCCCTCCACCCTCCCCACCAACTGAATCCCCTCCACCCCATCCTCCACTCCCTCCCCCCTCCCAAGCAGCAAAGCACGATGCAACCCCCCCTTCCTCCCCCTCACCCTCCCCTCCCTCTCCCTATCCCTCGCATTCCCCTCCAACACCCCCAAACCCTCCCTCTCCTTCTCCAACAACCCCTCCTCCCTCTCCACCGCCTCCCTCAACAACCCCACCCCATGCACCGCCGGCGTCAACTCCGCCTCCAGTCCCCGATTCCTCTCCACCACCTTCTCCAGATCAAAGACCCCGCCCCCATCACCACCACCACTACCGCGCGGCATAGGCGGGAAAGGGATACGTGGGATTTGTTTCTCGAGTTTGCGGAGGACGGAGGAGAGCGTTGCTTCTGCTTCTGCGCGGCGGCGGTCAGAGGAGGATGATGAAGCGGTGGTGGCAGAGCGCGACGCAGCTTCGACGACGGGTCGTTTGGCGGCGTGGAAGAGGGCGCGGGCGGATTGTTGGGCGGGGAGGGGGGCGGGGCGCCATTTGGTGGTTATGACGGATTGGGAGATGTGGCGGGTGCGTGGTTTGAGGTGGGCGAATTTCTTGCGTGCGGGTTGTTGGGCGCGTTGGCTGGTGGTGGTGGTGGTGGTGTTGAGACCGGCGTCGCCGGCGGTGCGCTTCTTCTTCTCCTTCTTCTTGCCCTTGTTGTCTGCGGATGCGGTCGGCTTCTTTCGTGAGGTTGTTGATGCGGATGGGCCGGCTGCTAGGGTCGAGCTCTCTGGCTGGTCTTGTAGTAGTTCATCCTCGTCGTCTTCTGGAGCGCGGGCGCGCTTCTGCCGTTGTTTACCACCTGCCGGCCCAGCTCTCGAGTGTGACGACGATTGTGCAGCGGGAGGGTTCGATTTGACGGATAGCACGGAGCGCGATGAGCTGGCTGGCTCGGCCGTTTCGCGCGGCCGTCCGCGTTTGGGCGGCATCTTTGCGGGTAGGGTGTGTCTAGTTGGAGAAGTCGACCGGACGCGTCGCGTGTGCAGGAGATGTCGCGAGATTGAGATTTGATCTGTCGGTCTGAAGAGGCGGTGAGTATCTTGGAGCTATACTTTCGGGATTAGACGTGAATATCACATACTATGCGGGGGAGCGAAAGTGATATTGTTTGTATGCAAGCATGTGGTTGTTGTGGAGAGCAGCGAGCTCGAAGGCCTTGGCGGTCGCGCGTCTGAGGTCATCCGCCCGCGGCTCCCGCACTAAAAGTTGTTGCCGCACGGATGCCTCAGGCAAACAAAACACAACAGCTGTCTCATCATCGCAAAGCGCCAGACACAGTTAAGTGGGTATTATACAGTGTATTTTTTCTTTCAGAGGCGTCTATAGGAGATCGTCTAGGTCTAGACCACTCTAAGCATGCAGCGAAACCAACGCCGCAGTCTTCTATCGCCACTCTACTTCCAATGCATCCTCAATCAGTCTATTAAACGCCCAACGTTTATGCACCATCCAGCTGAGCTTCAAGCTCATCATCCACACCCTCTCCAGCAGATTCATGGCTCTTCATCCGTTCGAGCTGGTTCGACACGTAGTTCGCAACCTGCTCGTCAATCTGCCTCTTCTTCTCGAGCGCCTCCTCGTCAAAGTAGCCAACCGAGTTGACTCTCTTGAACGGCTTGACAGGCGTCTCATCCTCATCGTCTTCCACAGCATGACCGTTCGGAGGGTCAACATCAACCCAGTCGCTGCGCATACCAATCGAACGGCTTGTCGAGGACCTGCGGAAGCTAGGCTTGCGCCCCTTGTACTTGGTAAAGACATCGTCAAAGTAGTGGGCAGCCGCCGTCGACGGGGTGCGAGGTGTTTGCGGAAGACGGCAGCGGATACTGGGCATATTTTTAGCATAAATGCCTTGGATTCCTTCGTGAGAAACAACTTACCCAGTGTCATGGATCATCTTGGCGATCAATCCGGTCCAACCGCACTGGTGACTCGCTCCAAGACCCCTTCCAGTGTCGCCATCAAAGAACTCGTGGAACCACATGTAGTCCTTCCAGTTAGGATCGTAGTCGAGCATCTCATTCCCGGCATTGATAGCACGACGTCCATCGTCACCTCGGGCAAAAAGGTGCTGCAGGCGGTGCTGAATCTCCTCCGCAACGTGACCCAAGTGCATTTCGTCACCCGAGCCGGTCGGGCACTCGACCTTGAGACTGTTTCCGTAGAACATGTAGAATCTCAGCAGAGACTCAACAAGAAGGAAGTTCACAGCAATCCAGATCGGACCTCTCCAGTTGCTGTTGCCTCCGAACAAGCCACTGTCCGAGTCACCTGGAATGTAGCTGACCTGGAAGCGCTGTCCGTTGACGTCCATAGAGTAGGGGTGATCCTTGTGGTACTTCGACAGGGATCGGATACCATGGTCAGCAAAGAACTCGTCTTCGTCGAGCATTCTCTTCAGAATCTTTTTCAAACGGTCTTCGCTGACCAAGGAGAGCAGAAGCCTGTCGCCCTTTCCACGGCGAGACATGCTGGCAATGTTGCGGTCCGCCATATCCGGGCGATTTTCAATGAGCCACTCGAGGCGCCTCTTGAATGACGGGAATTTGTCGATGACCTCCGGTTCCAAGGTCAGGGTGGCATACAACGGAATAAGACCAACCAGAGAGCGGACGGGCATCTGTTGACTCCAAGGGCCACCCCAAGAGATGGCATCATAGTAGAAGCCATCCTCATCGTTCCACAACGACTTCTCCTCACCTCCGGAGCGATACTGCATGGCATCGCTAATGAGGATGAAGTGCTCGAAGAACTTTGAAGCAATATCTTCGTAGATGCGACGATGCTTGGCCAGCTCCAAAGCCATGTTAAGCATGCAAAGACAGTAGAATGCCATCCATCCGGTACTGTCAGCTTGCTCTAGAACACCGCCAGTGGGCAGAGGATCCGAGCGGTTGAAGAGACCGATGTTGTCGAGGCCCAGGAAACCGCCCTCAAAGACGTTCTTGCCATCAGAATCCTTCCGGTTCACCCACCAGGTGAAGTTGAGCAGCAGCTTCTGGAAAACGCGCTCAAGGAAATCCAAGTCCTCACGGCCGTACATCTTCCGCTCAATCTTGAACGTCCTAAAGGTAGCCCAGGCATGGACCGGAGGGTTCACGTCGCCAAAGTTCCATTCGTAAGCAGGCAACTGTCCGTTGGGGTGCATGTACCACTCGCGAGTGAACAAATCAAGTTGCTTCTTAGCAAAATCCGGATCGATCATCGCCAATGGTATGCAGTGGAAAGCGCTATCCCAGGCAGCGAAGAACGGATACTCCCAAGAATCAGGCATTGACAGGATGTCGTCCAAGTACATGTGTTTCCATTCCTTGTTGCGGATGTTTTTCCTGTCCGGCGGAGGAGGGGGCATGTCAGGGTCTCCGTTCGCCCACTGGTCCCAGATGAAGTGGTAGTACTGCTTGCACCACAGCATACCAGAGAAGGCCTGGCGCTGGATGTTCCGAAGATCCTCAGCCATCGGCAAGGGGTTGATGCGGTAATAGAATTCATCGGCTTCTATCCTCCGCTGCTCGATGATGTCGTCGAAAAGCTCCTCGTCGAGGTAGCCATCGTTCCTTCGAGAAAGCCTGAAACGCACAACGGCGCACTCTCCTGGGGGGACTCCGTCGCCTTCGTCGAAAGCGTACCACGCGCATGCCTTGGTTCCGACGTTCTCCGGGTTGACAGCAGCTTCGTTGTCATCACAGATACGCTCGTGGAAAGCATCCTTGACGTATTTCGTCTTGTTCTCCACGTTCCAAAGCTTCTTCATGTTGGTGTCGTTGTCAGTGAACAGAAGCTTCGGCTGAACATCCTCGCTGCTTGGACCGGAACCCGGAGAAGGCGATAGCTGGAAGTACCTCTCGCCCAACTTATGATGCTTGGAAACTGCGGTGGTTTCGCCGATCTTCCGAATGGATGGCTTCTTGTCTGGAGACTCACGACCCCACGCCCAAGTGTTCCTGAAAAACACGTGGGGAACGATGTGAAGAGGGGCAGCCTCTGGACCCCGGTTGTAAGCAGTGACACGGAAGAGAAGCTCCTCTGGGTCATCAGCCTCCTTCGCCGTCTCGATGAAAATGTCCCAGTATCTGTCATCATCGAAGACACCAGTGTCTACGATGTTGTATTCCCGGTCTAGCCTGCCGCGTCTTGCGTTCTCCTTGATGAGGTCGTCGTAGGGAAATCGGCGTTGGGGGTACTTGTACAGGAATTTCATGTAGGAGTGCTATTTACAAAGGTCAGTCTGTGGTATATACTTCCAAGCGATTATGGGTTTCCTACAGTAGGTACGTTGTCCAGGTGAAAGTGTGCCTCCTTAATGGACTCGCCGTGGTTGCCCTGGGGATTCGAGAGACCGAAAAGCCGCTCCTTGAGAAAGTCGCTGCACACAGTCAGCCGCAGAACCAGCCATTGCAAAGACCAAAACTCACTCCTTCTCATTCCAGAAAGCAAAAGTAACGTTCTGCAGACCGTGAGTGTCGGATACACCAGCGATGCCGTCTTCGCCCCAGCGGTAGGCACGGGAGCGGGACATGTCGTGGGAGAAATCTGGCAAACATTGTCAGCGGAGATCAATGGCAACAATTCAAGCTGCACTCACGGCTCCATGCGTCTCCATCATGCCTGCATGCCTTGCATTAGCAACTCGTCCTCAATGGGTCCTGGAGGCCGGCACTTACGAGTAATCCTCCCGAACTGTGGCAAGTTAGCTGGAGCTGGACCAATGTGCGGTTCGATGACGACTCACCAGTAGCCCATTGCCTCTCGGCAACGTAAGAGCCCCATTTCTTCCAGTATCGCTCGCGTTTGCGGTCTTCACTCAGCCGCTTCTCCTCCTCGCAGAGATACTCCTGGTTATCGACGAGGACCATGGTGGCGGGGGAGAGGGGTACGGGCCACCGACGCTACGAGTACAAGGGCGCGCGGGGCAGTGGGCGGTGAGGCGAAAGGAGGTAAACAAGTAGCTCAATGACGGGTGGCGCTGGTCTACGTGCAATGCAAGCGGGCTATGGACACGAGCGGAGGGGGTCTACGGGGAAGAATGCTGCCAGAGCGGAAGGATGGCGGAGTGAGGTGCTGCTGGGAAGAAGGAGAAGTTGGGTCGAGAAGTAGCTGGACGCGGCGGGCGCGCGAAGGTTTTGTGCGTGGTGCTGTTGCATGCAGGAACGGTAGTAGCAAAGCGGACTAGCATGGCGGCAGCTTCCTTATCGCAACCAAGGCCAGCGCCAGCCGTCAGCGTGCGCCCGTGCGACTGCCCAGCGCGGGGGGGCGCCTGCGCGGTCAGCGACCCGTGAGCAGGCGCGCGCAGAGCTGGCCTGTCGCCGCACACCTCGCGGCCAGCGACAGCGGCGGCATCGCGGAATCGTTGAGCGGTGGGCATGCATGCATGCATGGCGGATTGTCCATCTTGCAAAACGGTGATCAGCAGGGCGTCCGAGCGCCCGGCCGCACCAGCCGCCACTGCATCATTCGGCATCATTGGCATCCGCCGCTCCAGCCGCAGGTGCCAGCTGCTGCTCGCTGCTCGCTCTCCAGACTCGCCGTCTCCACCAAAAACACCCCGCCCTGCTGTGTTGTTCGTGCGGGCCCCGTATGCGTCCGGCTGCGCCGAGAGATCCAGAACTCTACTACTATTGCTCTCTGCTTCATCATAAAAGCATTCCCCAATAGTTTTGGACGCGGACCGGCTTTTGCTACTTGCCGGCTGTCTGGCCATCCGTTCAGTTCCGGACAGGCAGGAGCTGCTGTTAATATGAATCGTATGTTGTTTTGTCTGCGCGGATTACGACGCTCCCCAGGCTGGATTATCTGATCGCGGTCCTTGGCACATCGCTAAAAGAGTTGACGGTGAGATGCCACGGGACATGTGAGACAGTTGCAGCGCATACATGGGGGAAAAAAGTATTGCAAGGTACACATTCGAGCCGTGGGGTGAATGTTTCAACTCGCATGCGTTGTTGTCTCGCCATCGCCTGAATATTCAGCGGTCAAGCTGCAAGATCGTCGTCCGAATATTCGGAGAGCGATATCCAATAGAAGACTGTGGGGAATGGAAGCATTCATCCGGCCGCCGCAGGTGAGTTTCTTGTCCAAACGCAATTTTACAGTACCTTGCCGTGTGCCTGAATATTGTTGCGAAACCGGCTTTGTGCAACAACAGAAACGCTACCCGGAATTTCAAGCCGCATGACGTAGAAACCAGCTAATTTGCGCTCTGGACTCGCCTGGGCTTTCCGGTCCTCCGCAAACCCCAACAGCATTCGAGGTTAGCCTTCGCGCTTAAGTACGGTAGCCTTCGCGCTTAGCACTTCGTAAAAGGCGTTAAGCGCATCGAGTTAATTCTCATCGCGAGCAAGTTAAAAAATAGAAAAATCAAAAGTTGTTGGCCATTGAGCCCCCGTCCTCCAAACTCCGACCTCCCTAAAATCTCGCTATTCCAGAGTAATATTAAGTACAACCGAGAGTCAGAAGCCCGCGAAAGGAAGAAAACACCGAAACCCCGCCCCGACCGGCTGCGAGAAACCATGCCCCATAGAATTCATATGCCGTCGCTCATGACCTGCCGTGCGCACGCGCCCAGGAACGCCGAGGAGGTTTCTGCCAATATGCCCGGGTGAAGTATGATGGGAAACGTGGGGAAAAAAAAGGCAAGAGCCTTGCGGCTGCCGCTTAGTCGCTCTTCAGCATGCTCTCAACCAGGTCTCCCAGAGGTCCCCAGTAGTCCCTGCTTCCCTGGTTCAGCTGGTGCTCGTCGACGAACAGGACGTAGTGCTTGAAGCTGGTGTTCAGGTGGGGCTCGAGGCCGAGGGCGATGATGACCGGGTAGTGGTGGCAGTAGATGTGCGCATAGACGCGGTAGAGGCGCTTAAAAAGCTGACGGATGAGAGCGGGGAACTGCTTGGGGAATGCGACGCCAATTCGCGATGGGAACATGGACTCGTTGTCGATGTTGGACTGGACCCACGCCATCAGATGCTCAATGTATTCCGGTGCTGGCATCTTGGTCGGCTTCTTGTAGTTCTCCGAGTCTTGCCAGAGATACTCGAATCTGCTGGGTGTCAGCCTTGTTTCTCTGCAGACGCGAATGTTAGTCATACTCGTCCGTGGCCTTCATCTCGGGGCAGCTCTGCGGGGAGCAGAACTCCGTGATGGAACCATAGATGAGGTTAATCTGGTTGTAGAAATCGACCACTGAAGGACGGGTAACAGTTAGCGGGGGCCCGTTTTGTGACCATCCACATTTCTCCACTTGCCCCGCCGTAAGCTTACCATTGACGGCCAACCACTCGCCCAGATCCTCACCCTCGGGCAGCTGCACCGCCTTCCGCAAGCTGCCACTACCCAGCGTTGCCTCAGCAAATTGCTTCAGCTGCCATGAGCTGGTGCCGCGCTTTCCTTCCTTGGCACGAAATGCTGCTGTACCGCCATTACCGGTGCGACCGACCCTGTTGTTGCTACTGTCGAGGAAGACACCATCAGCATTGCTATTCCCCAGATTGTTCCCAAAACGATTGTGCGACCGGTGAGGAGAGCGAGGGCTGTGGTTGTCGTAATTCCCGCGTCGGGTTGGGCTTCTCGGGCCATCTGATGCACACAAAAGGTGCTGGAGCTGCAAGTTTGGCGACGCCGGCGAATGTGGGATTGGGCCTGCGGGCATCTGGCTCGCAGCCATCGGCTGAGGTGCCAGTAAGGCGTGGATGTTGCTGCGCAGAGCCTCGCGAAAGGCCCTTTGCAGCGGACTCGTGTAAACGCCGTCTGGCAGTGCGGGCGGAGTGTATCCCAGATGCGCCCGATGCCAGTAGGCGTCGTCCCAGCAGCCGGCGTCGCGCCGCACCGGCACGTTGCTATCGTGACCAACGAATGCGCATTCCCGCGGATCGGTACGTATGCAGGGCGCCGGTGCGGGCGGAGGGAGTGTGAAAACGGGAGGGAGGGGCTTCGGCTCGGAGGGAAACGAGGGGAACGGGGCTTGCGAAGGAGAGGGAGAATGAACGAACATTGTGGACATGAACGAAGTCATCTCGTCAGCGAGGAGGGCGCGTTGGGAGGCTTTATGCGAGTCGGCGAGGGGCGGAAGAAAGTGGACTGGGATTGCATCAGCATTCCGAAGGTTACCAGAGGTCGCTGGCCGGCGGCACTGCGAGAATGGAAGGGAGTTTGCTGTACCAGCGAGGGAGACGCAGCGCTCGTCGCAATAGGCGCAGACTGGGCGCGAGCCGTGGGGATGGCGCAAGTGACGGAAGGCTGCAGCAGCTGTGGAGCTTAGGGTGCTGGAGAAAGGCGATGTTGTATGCGCGCAGCAGCTGGCCCGCCGCTGGCATTGGGCGTAAACAACACTAGCGCGGGCGGTGAGGCGCATCGTGGGGCAACCCCAGCACCGATCTTCTAGCGGATCGCCCTCGAACGCCCTCGAGCGCCCGCGCGAAAACCCCTCAGCATGTGTTTCACCCACCCTCCCTCGCCGCGTCCTACACATGTCCTTCGACAGCGGTCTGCCTGACGCGACCGCCGCGCATTGATGTTCCTCTCGCTGGTCTCACGCATCGTCGCACGCCAAAGTTTCGGTATCATGAGTTTATTTCATTTGGTCGTTGTAGCTAAGGCATCTGGACCTCCGCCATTAAGCTCGTCACACGTAAAATCCGTCAAAACCCTCTCCGTGCCGCAGCCAGGTCATGGCCACCGTCGCACCGAGCAGGGGGTATCAAGTCGTCGAAAGGGATGCCTAGCTAAAGAAGCGGCCAACCATGTCACCCGAAAATACACCGCCCGACGCCTACTTTCTGCTACCCTCTCACCGTCTTCACCTTCCAGAGCCTGGACATTTGCAACCAGCCCGTGCAACCGAGCATCTATGCATCCCGGATCTCTATGGGATCGCTCTTGGGCCGCTCGTCGCCGGCCACATCCTCGACGTCGTGAGACGGTCCAACCTCCTCAACCTGGTACAGGATTTCTGGCTGGACGTCGCGCCTGAAGAGGTACCGCTGGACGAAGTACGGGATTTGGCGGAGGCCGTAAGCGGCGTGCTTGCTCGTGGGGACGCTGAAAACTTGGTCAAGTTCCTCAAGCGTCTTGCCCTTGGTCTCCGGCATGAAGAACAAAACGAGGAAAAAGCCAACGATGTTCCATGCTGCGTACCAGCCGAATGCTCCCTGCGGCTTGAAGGCCGTCTGCAGCGAAGGCCAGGTGATTGAAAGAACGAAGTTGAAGAACCAGGTCGTAGCCGTCGCGAGCGACATTCCGTACGCACGCACGTACAGCGGGTAAGCCTCGGCAGAGTACGTGAAAGGCACCGGGCCTTCACCCGGCGAGTACACGATGCCGAAAAGGTAGATACCCAAGGCGATGAGACCGACGCGAACCCGACGTGATTCGCCTTGGTCGGAGATGAAGAAGCACATTCCAGTGAAGAGTAGGAAAATCGCCATGAGCGGGAAAGTGGTAAGTAGGAGGTTTCGACGTCCGAAAGTGTCGATGGTGTAGATGGCTGGAATGGCGAAGAGGAAATTGATGATGCCGAAGCCAAGCGAAGCAGCAAGTGCAGACTTGGCGCTGAAACCACTGTCTCTGAAGATGGATGACGAGTAGTAGGCGATAACGTTGACACCGCAGAACTGCCCGACTTGGTTAGAATGCCATCTCTCGGGTCTCGCGTGGAGACGCAATCTTACCTGCTGCATGAACATGACAATCTCCGACGCGATCATCGCGCGACGATTACGAGGTACGGTGAAAATCTCCTTGATCTTGCTCTGTCCGATCTTCATTCCCTCCTCAGCCTTCAGCAACTCGGACATGTAGAACAGGTCGCGGGCAGCCTGGATCTTGCTGTAGCGCAGGGAGCACATGGCGTGGTACGCAGCAGCATGGCGACCCTTGCTCAGATACCAACGAGGCGATTCAGGGCACAGGAAGACGAAGCAGCAAACGACAACGGCCGGCAACATAGCAGACCCCATCATCAATCGCCAGTTCAACCCGGTAGCGACGCTAGTGTCAGGGACCTCGTACAGAGCGAGGTCAGCGACGTAACCGAGCATGATGCCGAAAGCAGTCCACTGTTCGGTCGTTAGTTTCAAGGCATCCTGAATCCCCTGCTCATGCGTTCGAAACTCACCATCTGCCACTGCATGACCAGCGCACCACGGATCGCCGGAGGAGTGCACTCGGCAGCGTAGATCGGCACAGTCGCGGACTTGGGACCAATTCCGAAGCCGAGAGCGAAACGGGCGATGAACATGTGCCACCAGGTGTTGACGAAGCCCTGCCAAAAGCAAGCAATGGCAGAGAACAGGCAAGTGATGAATATGGTGCCACGACGGCCAAACCAGTGATTGTAAGGGACGGTCAGCCAGCATCCGATGAACGCACAGCAGAGGTATGGCGCAGAGTTGACGAGTCCGGTAAGCCAGGTTGAGCGTGAGTCGCCATTGTCAATACCGAACTGAGGAGTGTAGAACAGCTGAGCACCGTTGACGACAGTCTCATCTACAGAGAGTCAACATTCGCGCACCTGCACGACATTGCTGCGAATACGTACCCATTCCCTGGACGGCAGCGCACACGGAGCAGCAGATGATGACGATGTAGAGGGTCCACGGCTGAGACCACTTATTGGTGAACTCCTTGAAGAGAATTGAGATTTCATCTTCGGTCAGAACATCGGTTCCGAGCCGGTCGTAGCTCAACGGGTCCTGGGCCAGCATTGCGCCGATCTCGAAGGCGCGAATATCTTCTGGCTCAGCAAGCGCGTGTTCCAGCGCATAGTCGCGGCCCATCTTCTCGAGTTGAGGACGGGCGAAGCCGGACAAAGGGTTGGCAAGCTTGGCGTTGGCATTGCGGCGCGCACGATCCGCAGCGGACAGGTGACTGGAGACGACGGAGGCGTTGCGCGGCGGATCCTTGTGGGCGTGCTCGGCGTCCTCCTTGTAGGCGATTTCGCCGTCGGAGGATTGCTTGTCTCCGGAAGACATGCTGGGCGAGCTTGGGCAGCGAGCTGCTCTGGAACGGAAGAACTACGGTCAGGTTAGAGGCTGGCTGGTGAGGAATTGGAGGTTTGTCGTACACGGCGTTGAATCGACCACTCTATCTAGTATGCGCAGGACACTAACAGCATTAACGCCTTGTTCACAGTGAATGACGAAGCGGCTTACAGTTCTACTATCGCGGCTGGCGTTGCCCACGACGGACCAGGACGACTTGCCGGACAGGTAAAGCGTGAACATAAGAGGGCGAGCGTGCCAAACAAAGAGCACCAGAACTCGGGACGAGGTAGCCGGAGGGCGCGGAGAACCGGGAGAAAGACGCGAGCCGCGGGGAAGCGGCGGGTTAAAAATGTCAAGCAAAGCATGGCGGACAGCGTGCTCAGCACACGGCTGACCGGCAGCAGGCGCTGCTGACGGGCCAAGGCTGGAGAGCACAATAGACGTGGAGCCAGGGTTCAGCGAGTCTCCCCGCGACCGGATTAGCGCCAATTCTCCGCAAACGACGAGTGATCGGCCGCGCCGTGTCGTGTTGCGTCCCGGGAGCTGCCATTTGCCGCGCTCCTCAACGCCCGCCCGCCATCGCGACGTCGAGCGCCCCGCGCCGCGAAGCCAATCTCGACAGCCTGGCGGCCTGCCCGCTGCGCTCGCGGCGGCGCGCCGAGCCCATGACATCAGCCAGGCCCTCTGCCGAGCCCTCCGAGGCCTGCCTCTCTGCTGACTCCCGCCGCCCAGACGGCACACCGCGCGAATCCTTCGAGCGTCGGCGGGCTTCGCCAAGGCAGACAGCGCAGTGGGGCTTCACGAGGCCGCCGGGCCAATCCTGCGCGCGCGACGGTCGCTGCTGATCGGCATGCTGGCCGGTGTTTGCCTTGTGCCTGTGCGTGCCCATGGGGCTCCCCAGCTCAGCCCTTCCCCAAACCCCAGCAGGCGGCCAAGCCCGCTTCTCCACCCTTGAGTCAGCGCGCGGTGGGCCCGTGGGAGGTCGAAGCCAATGCCGCTGTGCGTCCACGGAGCCGTTTCCTCGCCTGTGTCTCAGCTGCGTGGCCGGTGAGCATTCTTCTTCGCAGCGCTCCGCTCCAGGCGGTTGGGCGCCGGCGCCGGGCTCCAGCTCGGGCATGCTGTGCAGAGGCAGCCGCGTGGCAGAAGGTTGCACAGGGCCCGCGCACACACGCGGCATTCCAAGAGACTCGAGGTTGCAGCGACAGCGATCGGCCGTTATGGCTTGCGGCGTGGCTTGCCTTGGCGGGCAGCCGAGGCGCCTCTTATGTCATGGGCAAGGCCGTTGTCGCGAGAGATGACAGCCGCCCGCGCTGTTTCGACATTTACCCGACGAGCCCGCGGGTTGCTGCTGCTAGGAGGGCGGCCGTCGGTAGGGCCGTGCAGAATGCTCGACGTCCTGGTAGGCGGTCAGGCAAAACCGGGCCTCGGGGTCGCGCGCGGCGGAGAGCAGAGCTGGAGAACGGGCCGCCAGAGCAGTGCGACGTCGCACCTCCGCTCCTGGGAGCTCCCGCGCAATCACTGCTGGCCACCCGCTCTGCTGCGCCGCACGCTGCGCGCTCGACTGTGCCGCCCGCCTCGCGCGTTCCTCTCCACGTTTCGGGTTCGCCGCGCACGCCGCCTCCGCGCAAATTGCGTGAGATTTGCAGGCAGGACTGCACCGACCTGCTGGCAGCCGGCGAGGCGGTTCCCCAATCACGCCCAGCCGTCGCCACCACCCCCCTTTCGGCGGCGTGCCTTCGAGCAACCGCTCACCGGCAGCCGGTGTCCTGGCCGCCCTCAGGGTCTACCTGCGCTATTGAACCGCAGAACCTGCAGTGGACGCACGCCAGTCGTCGCGCTATCCCTCTCGCTCAGCCGCATCCAACTCCTGCCGTCAGCCCTCGCGTCAAGTGACCTGAAAAGTGTAGGTACTCGGCTGCACAAGGCTGCCTTTGTCAGCAAATGCCACGCTCAACACCTCTGCTTTCGAGATCAGGCCGCCCATGATCAGGTTACAGGCTGCTCTATGACAAGACTTTCGACCCAAGTACTACGTATACCAAGACGAATACGTGCGGGCCGAGCGTCCCCAGCATCTCTTGTCTGAACCGCAGCCAAGTGCCGCTTGAGTCAAGGCACATGCGCTCTAGATCGATCGACCGCCGGTCCCGCCACTTCAGTGCCACCGTGAGCGACAAGAAACGTGCTGCGCAACAAGGTCCTTGGCGACCGCCTCCCGCGCGTCAGCATGAGCGGCATTTTGCCAGACTCGTCATTAACCACCGCCAGCTGAGGCTATAGATGCTTCCTGCACCGACGAGCGCTCGCCAACAATTGCTCTTCGCAACCCGATCTCGGTTTCGCACTCTGCTTTCCAGCAGCGGGAGGCACAGCGACCGGCCGATCGCGCGCTAGCCTTGGACCGGATACAATGCCAGATTTGAAGCATCCCCGGCCACACCCGACCGCACTCCGCGTCTTCCGACCGCAACTAGCTGCACTCTCGGGAATCCGCTGCCGCTTCCACCAGAAATTGGGTCCCAGTAGATTTGTGCTATGCACGTGAGCAACTACCGACTCCACTGCTGCCAGGACCATGCCGAACTGGGCTACAGCAGCCGTTGTAGATGAATGCAGGGATGGGATTTGAGGAAAGACTGTCGTCGACGCCTTCTCCGCCCTTCGGAAGATGACCCATCACGCACCGACTCGGACAATTCCTTGAGAGCGCTTCGGCCGACGATGATAGAGGCAAGCGGAAGTGGCGACGGTAGATCTAGTGGAGGCTGGCAGATCTCTGCCCGCCATCCATGGTGGAAACATCTCGTCCTTCTCCGCATCCATGGCACGTCCGTTCCTGAAACAAGCTGTTTCTCATGGATTCCCGGGGCAAGACGCCTGCTTAACCTGTCGCAGCGAACATCGTGTGTGCGCATGACCCCGCGGGTTCCTGGGTAGCCTAATAGCTGGACTCTTCCTTCGATCTGGAACGCTTCTGGAAGCTCTTATTTTTGAACCATGCGCCAAGGGACCTGCGAACGGCCTTTGGCTACCATGAACAATATCCTGCAGAAGGAACTTTCTGGTCACCTTTGGGCCGCGCTCCTAAGCACGCCTTATCCGCCGTCTTCCGAAACCAACTCCCCACAGCTACGCTAACTGCGGGATACCTAGAATAGGCAGTCCGTGGCGTTCGCGTTCCCGCAAGAGGCACTTCCATTCTTTAAGAGATGTCAGATATCATTGTTATGTGAGAGGGGCGGGAAGAAGATCGAGCCGAGGTCCGAATACGAAGACTGCTTGTAGTCCGCTCGTCTAGCTTAAGACTTTCTTGAAGACCTCGGATGTGCGGCAGTATCAGAAACCGAAGAGTTCGGGTGGTAAGAAGAAAGCGATGCTTTTCGTGTTTACTCTTTGTGTTCTGCATACGCTACCTTTTAAGTTGAAACCTAATCGCGTAACTATTATAGTTAGTAGTACATGAAGTCCAGAGTTGAAGCATTTGTGTCCTCGAACTTAGGGATATAGATGCTGCATATCGCAGGGGACATGAAAGCTCAACTCTCCATCTACCCTACATCACATACTCAGACTACTGTAGCGGATCAACTTTCCAATCCTAATTTGCTGTAATGGGTTTGAAGCCGTTTGGAACCATAACTTAAAGCAACTCGTCATTATCCGAAAATATACACCTCGCGCTCTTCGCCGACCGCCATAGCAATCTAAAATTTTCAAGTGCATTTTCATGTCAAAGATCGATTCTTATAAAACGTGCAAGCCCACAATGTCTTGAAAGTCCGCCATCTAGGGTATCTTATAATTATTTTATAGAGCTACCGAGAACCTTAATTCCAATACATCAAATCGTGGGTTGGTAGACCAACATGCACGTAAAACAGTCTTTACGAAACTTAGAGACTCTCGTTGCTTTTTAGAAAAAGGAAAGGATGAAGCCGATACTGCAGTAAAACGCGGCAAAGAAGCTCTCTTGTGTGATCGGCATTTTGCAATAAAGATTGGCGATGCTAGCAGGCACCGATAATAGATGCAGCCAGAATATCTAGTTTTCCAATAAAAACCTAATCGAAGATTTGAAGAATTTGCCCAGATTATTCCAATGCGTTGGCGGTGCATGGAGCGGATCGACAGCAAGCAGCGCGGAGTTTCAGTGGTTGAGAAGACAGCCAATCACGGGGCCCGAATTTCGGTAGCAAAGACGCAATCACGTGCGAGCTGCTGAGAAATCCCGATGATCGAAGGGCTCGGACGTCATCCTCAATAATTCGCGAACACCTTAACGCCGGCTTTACCGCGACACCTTCTTGCTCCAAAACACCTCTATCCATTTCAGATTTCTTCGGAACGATCCCGCGACCGCTAGATTGACAATGTCGAGCACCGCCGTGCCGCGGTCGGCCATTCGCGCCCTTTCGAGAGCCAGACCATCCCCCAGCTCGAGAACCGTACAGAGGCTTGCCACAGCCAACCCTGCGCAGAGATGTCTTCACCAAGCTTCGTCTCCGATTTCGTTCGCATCAATCCGGCACAGACCTAGCCCTTCGTCATTGAACTCGCGGAATGCGACCCGCCTCGGCGCCTTCGAGAGCCGGCGGACAATGTTCATCCAGACTGAAAACACACCAAACCCTGATGTGAGCACTCCAACTGCCTGGGAGTCTTTCGAACCAACCGATCCACAGCCTTTGTGGCTTCGGTTCCCGTGACTCTCCATCATGTCTGTATATGCATCGAAGCTTACGCCATGCAGGCACTCAAATTTAACCCCAACACTCGCGTCCTTCCCGAAGGCTTCCCCTCTACTTTCCTCGAATACATGAGCCCGCGTTCCACCCTCGCTCCACCGTACCCTTCCCCGCTCGCGGCCAAGCTGCTCAACGTCGACGGTATCACATCCGTATTCTTCGGCGCAGATTACATTACCGTCACCAAGGACAGCTCCATTCCGTGGGCACATATCAAGCCGGAAGTCTTTAGTTTGATCAGCGAGTATGTTGCATCCGGGCAGCTCATGGTGACTGTGGCAGAAGGCAAGGCCGGAGAGGGCCAGGAGAGCGCCGAGGACAGCCTGGCATACAACGAGGACGACGACGAGGTTGTCGGGATGATCAAGGAGCTTCTAGAGACGCGCATTCGTCCAGCCATCCAGGATGACGGTGGTGATATCGAGTTCCGTGGATTCCATGATGGCATGGTTTTGCTCAAGCTGAGGGGCGCGTGCCGGACATGCGATTCCTCCACCGTTACGCTGAAGAACGGAATCGAGTCGATGCTTATGCATTACATCGGTAAGTAAAGGATTGGTCACCTTTTGTTCCATGGCTTATTGCTAATACTCTGAGCAGAGGAGGTCAAGGGCGTTGAGCAGGTCTTGGACGAGGAAGAGGAGATCGCCATGAAGGAATTCGCGAAATTCGAGGAGAAACTACGGCAGCAGAAGGGCCCGGATGCCACTGCCTCTACGGTCGGCAAGGGCAGCTTGGACTTTGTCGAATAAATGCCCATAGGACCGAGGGGCGTGGGATGTGCAAGAAGGCAGATATCATGGGATCGATTGCAGCGTCACAGGGTCCAGTGACGTCAACGGCTGTATAATAGACGAAGGCCATTCGTTCTCGGAGATACCACGGCGGCGGAATGGAAGATCTTCACCTGGTACCATATTGATGAGCGTTAAGCTTATGTATATTCGCTAAGCTTCACCCGCTTAATAAAAAATACAAAGCAAAAGATCAACCTGTAGCCGATGCTTATCTCGACTGCTTGTATTCATAACAGTATCATTCCCCCGACATATATGCCTCATTCACCCCTTCACGCATTCCAGACGATTTTCTTCCGAAAGTAGACCTTCATCCATGAGTGCGAATGCTCACGCCCGCCAGACGGAACTGGTCCCTGGATTTCCTTCTGCTTGCATCCAGACGAATGCTCCAGCTCCGGACGGTATTCCCATTGTCATAAACGCTTCAACGCTATAGCTATCTGGTGCCAAGCGCGGCTCGAGCACGTCTTCATCTTGGGCGTCGGCGGTCTCCGTCCTTCAAAAAGCAAATGACAGACGATCAAAGATAGGCATGCAGGATTACGAAATGGCCGAGTTTACCCCTTGCCGTTATCCCAAAAAGGCTCGGTCATCTGTTCGGATTTCAGGGCGGGGGAAATATCGGTGTAGCTGCAGCCACCGCATTAGCGGTAATCGGCCATGCACTTGGGCTTCCGCGTGCCGAATGTGCAGTAAGCCCAACCAACAACCGCAAGGGTCCTGTTGCTAAACTCTAATGTTGTAACGATTATCCACGCTCGCCTTGTATTTTCCAGCAAGTCAAAGGTTGCTGCGCGTTCAGTTGCGTCATTGCGTCAGTCACATTCACAGTCGCGTCGCCACGGGCCAGATCCATCTACAGCTCACTCGCTCAGCTGCGGCACGCTCTCTACTGCTCTTGCCTTCTCTTACACTCCCTCTGTCACTCTCTCCAGCCTTTGTGTGTTTGTTCTATGCCGCGTCCGTTTAGAACTTATTGTTTTTAGCTATTGCTGAATCTCATCTAAGTAGATCCTACCCCACCATTTCCCGCATCTCCATACGGCTGACCCGGCGCACAGTATGCCACGCGATCACGACCACGGCGATAACCACGAAATCAGCTGGGCAGTCATGTATTGCAATAGTAGAGACAAAGCCTCAATACAACTTCGGGGGGTCCTATTATAGCAGCAACAGCAACTAAAAAAAAACACAACCACAACCGGCGAATCCCACCAATGGACTGTATCATCAAGAAATTCCAAACCCTGGGCAAAGACCAGAGTGAATCCACCACCGAAGAATATCTTGTCTCTGAAAGACTCCACAACCGCCACCGCGACCCAGAAAAACAACATCAACACCAACACCGCCGTGACCGACACCAACACCACCGCCACAAAAGCATCCCCAACGGCGATATCATCGGAGGCATAAAGCACCGCTGCTGCTGCCGCCACCACGACCGCCACCAACCACAAGAACACCAACAACAGTACATCCGCCGCAGCCACAAACACCGCGACGAAACACTCTACATAAACGAAGACGAAGAAGACCACCACCCACCCCCAAACTACCACCCCAAAAACCACCAACAACAGCAACAACAACAACACCACCACCGCGCCCGCGAGTTCGACTACGACGACGACTACACCTACGACCCTGACCCCGACCCCGACTACGACCACCGCCGCAACCGCTTCGAACGCCGCCTCTCCCGCGAATACTACACCAACCTCAAACCCCCACCACCACCCGAGGACTCAGACCCGCCGCTCCCCCGCCCACCCATCCCCAACCACAACAACCACCACCACCACAGCAGCACCAGCAGCCCCGCGAACCACAACCCCTCAATCACAGTCACCGCCACCAACAGCCAAGCCGCCGTCCTAGCAGACGAAATCGCAAGCAGCAAAGCCGCTTTCGTGGCAAGCAGTAAAGGAGGGATGGGCTTGTCGCCGCCGCGGTTGCCGCCTGCGATGCCGTTGCCGTTGCCGCCTCCTGGTGTTGCTGGTACGGGGACGGAGTTGTCGGTGAGGTCGAGGGAGGTTGGACGGGGGAAGGAGGGGGAAGAAGAGGGGGATGGGTTGAGGGTGCCGTTGGACAAGGGGAGGCCGCCTTGGAGTCCGGGGTGGGAGGTTAGTAGTATACATACTTTTGAGGGGGGAGGGGGTGGGGATGAGGCGGCGGGGGGGTATTTTGATAAGGGGAGGGGGAGGGGGAAGGGGAGGGAGAGGGAGAGGGAGGGGGAGAGGGGGTTGTCGTTGTCGTTGTCGCTGTCGCCTGGGCCGAGTTTCTCGCCTGAGAGGGAGGAGCTGGTGGGCGGTTCGCCGGGGAGGTCGCCTCATCCGAGACGGTGCCGGGAGCGTGGTGGTGAGCGTGAACGCGAGAGGGGGTGTAAGCGGAAGAAGAAGAGGAGACCAAGGTCGCTGACGCCGCCGCCGGCACCGCCGGCTCCACCGCCTCCGGAGGGGAGGGAATCGCGGTTGCCTCGGTTGGATTCGATGGCTGGGTGCGCGCTTGGGACGGCGGCGCTGGGGCTGTGCGCTGCGGGGGTGAAGGCGGCGGTGAAGGAGGTTGTGAAGAGGGAGGTGGAGAGGCAGGTGGAAGAGCGGCTGTGGGAGGAGAAGATGGAGAGGCGGCGGAGGCGGGAGAGGAGGAGGGAAAGGCGGGAGAGGGAGAAGGTGGAGACGTGGAGGAGGCGGATGAGACAGGAGGACGAGGAGCGTTTGTGGGAGGGAGAGGATGGTGGTGGGTGGGTGGAAGAGATTGATGGGAGCGATGGTGAGGATGGTGCTATTTCTCCGGGACCGGCGGCGAGGGAAAGAAGAGGCTGGCGGAGAGGTTGGAGTCGCAGTCTTAGTCCGCCGGGGAGGGAGAGGCGGAGGGACGATATTAGGAGGCATGAACCGCCAAGGGGGAATCTGCGGGAGAAAGGGAGGGGACATGTCGATTACGGGGGGGCAAGAGGTTATGAGCGTCGTCTGCTGTCTGAGGGTTCACCGCCTAGGACCATCCACACGTTTACCGGTTCAACAGCGACGCATGTAAGATATTAGGGACCAGGATTTTTCCGGAACCCGACGAGCGGGCCTGATGCGGTTGCAATGGTCCAGCGAGACTGAGAACCGTACACTGGAGTTATCTGGACATTTCTAGGAGACCTATGGCAAGATACCATGTAATATTAATACAGCTACCGGGTTGATCGTTTGTTTATTTCGGAAGTCGAAGCGCGAGCTGTTGTTCATCGGTCTTATAGCTGTTCAGCGACCAGTCGTCGACGAGTATGAGAACGTCTTTCCAAAAACTCGCTGCTTTGCATTCGTTCTTTTTTACACATTCGGATATAATACAGATCTAAGGAGGAGTAGTTGCCGGTAACCGTTCAGCAGTCTCCTCAAGAGGCAGCTTCTTCCGCGGCCTCCTCAGGTCTGCCTCTGTGATGTCGTTGCTGAGCTTCGTGATGCCCATGACGGGCGGGTCGCCTCGCTTGACGAACTCATACAGGCCTGCAGAATGTTAGCAGCGCATTCGTAAGAAAAGAGGTCCTAGGCGTCCGTCGTACCAGGCAGCTTGTTGCCCGCCAACCTGAACGCATCCCTCACAACCTGCTCGTGAACATCGCCCTTCAACTCAAAGATGATCTTGCTGACCGCGACTCTGCTGGCCCAATGATCGAAACTGCCCTTTCCCTTACCCATACGGGACTCATTGCCGGAGGTGTAGACGCCGATGTTGGCGGAGATGCGCATGTACAGGCGGAACTTGGTGCCACGAAGGCGCTTGCGGATGGTGTCCTCGGCAATCTTGAGCTGCTTGGCGGAAATGCGACGGTCGTGGTCCTTGAGGCGGATACCGTAGTCGCCCCAGATGACGGTGGTGCCGCGCATGGAGCCGCCGGTGGGCACACGCGGCCGGCCCTTGCGGTCCTTCTTCTTATGGCCGGAGCGCGGGAGCAGCCAGTCGAGGCGCGGGCTGGTGGTGCTAAAGGGCCGCGACGCGAGAGCGGGGCCCAGGATTGCGGAGGGGGCCCGCGGCGCGGTGGTGTTGCGGAAGTGGTGGACTACGGAGGATGATGGATTAGCGGTGGCGCAGGGGACGCTCGAGGTGGGAAGCAGTACGGCATTGGGGTCTCGGAGGCGCGGGAGCGAGGCCTCGCCGCAATTGAGCGCCGAAGCCCGGGCGCAGTCTTGGGGGAGGCATGGCGGACGGTCCCGTAGAAGCGCGGCGTGTCGACGAGCTGCGGCTTCACGATTTCCAGGCGCTTGGGCCACGCGCGGCGGGCGGAGAAACGTTTCGGCAGCTGACGCGCGCGACATCATCGATTCACGCGTCGCGACGTGCCGCCCCAAAGCCGCCCGCGACCGCGACCGCGGCAACCCAGCCAGCCCCACGACCCGCCGCCATCTGTACCCTGAGCGTGCGACCCGGCCCATTGCAGACATGCCCGCCGACATCAGGTCGTTTTTTGGCGGCAAGCCCGCCCAGCCGGCTGCAAAGCCCGCAGAGGAGGTGCGTGGCGGTCCTTCTGGCTCTTGAATCCCGACGGATTGGAGCCGTCTTGCTGAGCCAATCTGCCCGCGTCTTCACCATGCCAATGCGCACACCCGCGTTTAGCTTTTCCTGTTGTTGGCCGTGGCCAACTCGCACCGAATCAAGCTTACTCTCGTCGCTCACAGGTTAAGCCCGCCAAGAAGAGAGGAAGGCCTGCGCGCAAGGTCGTCGAGGACTCGGATGATGAGGAGGAGCCGTAAGTGAGGCAGCCCCTCTGCCTCTACGGTGTTGACATGTGTGTAGGCCGAAGAAGGCAGCGCCCAAGAAGCCGGCTTCCCAGAAACAGGCGTGAGTTCTCGCCATCTTTCTGGTTTGCTCCGAAATCCTGACCTGTCGCAGCAAGCGCGAACCCACCCCCGAAGGCGAAACGACTACCGCCTCCGCCTTCTTTGGCTCGAAGAAGCCCGCCAGATCCGCCCCCAACAAGACCTCAAAGCCCGCCGCAAAGACCGAGACACCCAAATCGTCCCCCGTCAAAGCCAATGGCAAGCCCTCAAAGACGACCGCTACTCCGACCCGCACATCTGCCCGCAAGACCAAGCCTGCTACATACGTTGAAGTGAAGGACGAGGATGAGGATTTCCTGGATGATGACGAGGACGGAGATGATATCTTCACAGCTGCGTTCAAGAAGAAGGGCACGCGGGCCGATGACTATGATGAGGGCTCCGACGATGAGCCTGTGGTTGCCTTGCCACAGAGGCAAACAACAGGGAGAGGCCAGCAGAAGAAGCTCAAGGCGGACGATGGACTTGAGCCAGAGGAGGATGTGGATATGAAGGATGCTGACCCTGAGGATGACTTCGTCGTTCCCGACGAAGACGAGGAAATCGTGTCCAGTAAGTCGGCCAAGAAGGGAAAGCCAGCCGCAAAGGCGGGAAGAAAACGCAAGTCGGCAGAGACAGACGATGAGTTGGAAGTCGAAACACCAAAGAAATCCCGAGGCCGTCCGGCATCAACAAAGGCGACCCCGGCCAAGAAGCGTGTCAAGAAGGATGAGCCTGAGAGTGCCGCCATGCAGGAGATTCTCGCCAGCATTCCCACCGTTCGGCCACCCTCGCCGCCTCCGAAGAGTGGAGAGCCCGCCAAGAAGTTTGACTTCAAGGCTCATCACGCGAACTCTGGGCCTGCTCCTCAGGCTGGTACGGTTGAGATGCCGACTGGCCAGCCAAACTGTCTGGCTGGCATGACCTTTGTCTTTACCGGTTTGCTTCAATACCTTGACCGTGAAGAGGGCCAGAAGTTGGTCAAGCGCTACGGGGGCAAGATTACCACCGCACCGAGTAGCAAGACTACATACGTCGTTCTCGGCAGCGATGCCGGACCAAGTAAATTGCAGAAGATAAAGCAGTTCAACCTCAAGACTATCAATGAAGAGGGTCTTTTCGAGCTTATCAGAAAAATGCCTGCGAACGGTGGAGACAGCAAGGCTGCCGCAGCCTATGAGGAAAAACAAGTAGCCGAGGCGCAGAAGGTCAAGGAGATGGCAGAAGAGATGGAGAGGGAAGAACGCCGGCTCGGCGGCGCAGGAGGTGCTGGAGCTGGAAAACCAGTTCAAGCAAGCGGTGCAAGCTCGCAGGCCACTGCATCGCAGACGACAAACTCTGAACCAGCCAAGGACGGTCGATTGTGGACAGTCAAGTATGCGCCAACTCAGCTTACTCAAATCTGCGGCAACAAGGCGCAGGTGGAGAAACTCCAAAGGTGGTTGCGCAACTTTCACAGAAGTCAAAAGAAGGGGTTCAAGCTTGGTGGTCCGGACGGAAGTGGACTTTTCAGAGCAGTGATGATCCATGGCCCTCCAGGTATCGGCAAGACCACTGCAGCGCATCTCGTCGCCAAGATGGAGGGCTACGACATTGTCGAGAGCAATGCTAGTGATAGTCGCAGCAAGAAGCTTGTCCAGGAAGGACTTCAAGGCGTGCTCGAGACCACATCATTGCTCGGCTATTTCGCTGGTGATGGAAAGAAGGTGGAAGAGTCAAGAAAGAAGCTGGTTCTAATCATGGACGAGGTCGATGGCATGTCTGCTGGCGACAGAGGAGGTGTCGGAGCGCTTGCGGCTGTTTGCAAGAAGACTCAGATCCCCATGATCCTCATCTGCAATGACCGCCGCTTGCCGAAGATGAAACCTTTCGACTACTGCACATTCGACATACCTTTCAGGCGGCCGACCACGGATCAGATCAGGTCAAGGATCATGACCATCGCATACCGGGAGGGCCTGAAAATGCCCAAGAATGTCATTGACGCCCTGATTGAGGGTACCAACGCGGACATCAGACAGGTCGTCAACATGGTGTCCACGGCAAAGCTTGATGAGGCCAACATGGACTTCGACAAGAGCAAAGAGATGTCCAAGGCCTGGGAGAAGCACATCATCTTGAAGCCATGGGACATTGTCGGAAAGATCCTCCAAGGCCACATGTTCTCAGAGAGCAGCAAGCACACGCTCAATGAGAAGACGGAGCTTTACTTCAACGACCATGAGCTGAGCTATCTCATGCTTCAGGAGAACTACCTCGGTACCAACCCTATGCGAGCCGCCAGCCATCAGGGTAAAGACCGCAACTTGAAGTTGCTTGAACTCATCGATAACGCGGCGGAAAGTATCAGCGACGGCGACTTGGTTGACAGGATGATTCACGGCTCACAACAGCAATGGAGTCTGATGCCTACACACGCCATCTTCAGTTTCGTCAGGCCAGCCAGTTTTGTTGCTGGCAGCATGGCAGGCTTCCGGACCAACTTCCCCCAGTGGCTAGGCAAGAACAGCTCGCAAGGTAAGGATCTTCGTGATGTCGTTTCCTGACGTGTGCTGACGTCTTCCTACTAGGCAAGTTTACTCGTATGGTCAAGGAAATCCAAGGCCATATGCGTCTGCGCACTTCGGGCGATCGTCACGAAATTCGCCAGCAGTACATCCCGCTGCTATGGCAAGAGCTCGTCAAGAAGCTGGAGCAGAAGGGCAAGGAGGCCGTCCCCGAAGTCATCGACCTTATGGACAGCTACTTCCTCACCAAAGAAGACTTCGACGCAATCATGGAGTTGGGAGTCGGCCCAATGGACATGGAGAAGGTCAAGATCGAATCGCAGACCAAGGCGACCTTCACCAGACTGTAAGCATCACCACCGCCACCCATCTCCAAAACAAAACCACTCACTGACCTCTCACTCTCCACAAAGCTACAACCAACAAGCCCATCCCGTTCCCTTCATGAAAGCCTCCTCCGTCGTCGCACCCAAGAAAGCCGCAAAGGAGAAACCAGACCTCGAAGAAGCGATCGAGGAGTCCGACGAAGGCGAGGTCGTTGACGAGCCCGATGCTACGAAGGCGGATGATGACGAGACAGATATCACGAAGGATAAGTATATCAAGCAGCCGAAGAAGAAGCCTGCAGCTAAGAAGGGAGCTGCTGCGAAGAAGAAGAGCAAGAAGGGTGGTAATGATGAGGATGAGGAGGAAGAGGAGAAGCCGAAGAAGGGGAAGGGGAAGGCAAAGAAGTGAGTGAGGGTTGTGCGGGGTGAAGGGTGAGAAGAAGGAAGGCATAGTCCCGTGGAAGTCGTTTTTAGCGGGTGTAGGATTAGGAAGAGCGATGCCGTGGGAAGATGCATAGAGGGCTAGGCAAGTGGATTGGCGACTTTTTATTGGTGTCAGCGTTTTCCGAATAGCACTTTTCACTGCGCTAGATGCGTTTGCGGCTTTTCTGCGCTGGGAAGACGACTGAGTTGGTGGATCTTCGCCGCGTCGTCAATGGAAAAATGGGATTAGGATAACATAAATTCGGGGTTTTCTTCTGCTTAAGGAGAGAGGGCGCATTAAGAGACAGATGATTGAGCTGCAGTCAATACATGAGAATTTGACGTATGGGTAATGCTACTACAAATGGAGACAACAACACCACTTGAAGATTTCTGACAGTGTTCTATGAGCCTCAATACCAATATGCTCCCGTTTCGCTTGTTCGTAGGGTGTCTTTGTATCTCCTCGGCCATCCGGCCTCGTTCCCTTTGCTTAACGTGCTCTCCTCTGGCAACCGTTCCCCGGTCGCCCACCAAAACTTCTCCCTCTCAACCGACTTTTCCCTATTGGCACAGCTTCCGCTCTCTCTGAGTCCATTCACCACACCACACACGGAAGCTCTATCATGGGCACATGCGCAGCACGTTATTCGGGTCGTAAGCTGGCAGGCAAATACTTCATGGAGTGTGGCACTCTTACCCTTCAGCATGCCCGTTACCACAACACGAGCTTTCCACCAGTTGCGCGTTTGCGTTATATAGGGGGATAGAAAGCTAACCTAGAAGGGAGATTCACCTTTGAATTAGGAGGAGAAAAGCGCTTCACGGCGATAATTTACCCTAAGCCATATCCAGTTGATAACTGGTAGATACCGTATAGAACCACAGTTCATTCCTCATGCTCTCGCTAGACAAGAGCACCTGAGAGCTCAGAAGTCCATCATTCACCTGCAAGCCCATTTGGGCGTGATGCTGGGGCCAATATTTCAAGATCGATTCAGCCAAATCCGTGCCGCGAAGTCGACGATCAAGGAGCAAGGGTGCTACTTGTGGCGTGTATTCGATTCGCTATGCACTGTCGCGTGTGAAACTCTTTCCCGTCCTGCATGCCGCGCGTATATCGCGCATCACAGCCTCCAATTGTGTCTCATGCCATCACTAACGGGGCGTTGCACTGAGAACCAGCTGTCACACTGCCACGGTGCTAACATAACCTTCTTGCTTTCGCTCGTTCCCCGATCTTGCTTCTTATAAGATTCATTGGTCTTATCGAAATGTCTCAGCGCCAGCCATACCATATTTGGCTTGGCTCGAGAGGACTTGTTTACAAACGCGTACAAGTCAGCTGATTCCCGCGATGGGGAGGGGAGGCTCAGCCCCGTCTGCTCCTACTTCCGTCCTGAAAGCGTCGCGGTCTTCTTCACGATAGATTCCGTCGAGGATAACACCTACTTGACTTCGGAGTCGACGAGGTTCAGCGAGCGAAGCCCGATCTTGTTTAATTAGAGTTGCCCCCTCCTTCAGCGTCTCGAGATCTTCGAGGTATAGGCCTTCCACGATCCGTTCGACCCAAATTCTGTTAGAGCATTGGGAGGCTTCATACGTCAGCCCCACACCCTTCAACGAACTTGATGGTGACGCGGAGACTAAGATTAGGATAGGAGCACTCAGAAATACGAGAGCCCGGAGTAAACGCAAGGTCTTGAGGCTGGTAGCTGATTGTTGATATGAGCGCCTATGAATGTAAGTTTCTCTTCATGTCTAAACAGACTGTGTACTAAGGTGTAAACTTGCAGCTCGTTCTTTCTGTTCTTGGAGGTTCCCTCTCGATGACAAACTAGAGGACTCTGGATCGAACGACTCGACCGATATCGAAAGATGCAGCGCCTCATATTTGACGGCGGTACAAAAGAGGATACAGTTGAAGGATGAGAACGGCGATCTCCAGACTCTGGTTGGCTTGTTGGATACTGGGGCCGATGTGAGCTGTATATCTCTGAAGCAAGTCCTGCGACTCAAACTGAAATCTTTGATGCGGCGGCTCAAAGAGCCTAAGCGCGTCAAGGGTGCCAACGGTATCTCATTCAACATTCACTATGTGGTCAAGGGTTCGTGGAATCTCATCGACCAAGAAATCTCCTATACGCACGAGTTCTATGTCGTCAAAGATCTGCTCTACGATGTCGCTATTTGCCGACAAATCATCTTGAAGCACGGTTTCTTGTGGAACAACCCGGACTTGGTCACTTTAGAACCACCGGAAAGACTCAAGGACATTGCGGAGTTAATGCCATAGCCTTGAGAAAACGAGGACGCTGTGAGTACATCCAATTCATGGTGCACAAAGCCTTTCCGAATGATTGGTATAACTAACGCTCTCCAGCTGAAAAGAAGAAGCAGAAGGAGAATACCGCAAAGAAGGCGTCGCAAAAAAAGTGGACAGACGAGGCCAGAAGAGAGACCTCGAAGTCGAAGAGGCCGCCTCTAAAAAGGCTAAAAAATCCGCGCAACTGCAACCGGGAGCTCCAGGCTCCTCAGCACAAGCGGGACCAGTGAGCTCGAGCAAAGTATCACCACTAGAAGGCCAAGCCGCAGCAAGGCTCAAGGAGTTAGATGCGGACTACTTCTAGCTTCGGCATGCACTTCACGGGTTTTATGCTGAAGTAGATCAGAAATCGATGAAAATTCATTCCATGTAAACAGCAAGTTCAGCTGCAAGATTGTTACAACCTTTCGCAGTCCGACTTCGAAGTTTCAAAATCGAGTCCGCTTCTCAATACAAGGCTGAAATTCAGCCGCGGATTGTTGAATCCTTGTCTGGGATGCAGCCGTGCCCAGTCTTTCCGGCAGCAACACCTCCACTCTGGCTACAATCAGGCTGCGCAACCTTTTGCAATGAATTCCAACAACGCAAACCTAGCCGAACAAACAACTCCTGGATATAACTTTGCATCGATGCAGAACACAAATAACAGTCCAACGGGGTACCCGGAGCTTGCGCAAATCATTGGACGATACACAGGCATGGGGCAATTCAAACGGTTTGCAGCCCTCAACGCGCATAGCCTTCTGCTCCAACAGGCAGAACTTCTCATTCTGGAAGAAAAGCTGAAGGTCTTCATTGCTGATGACCGTCGCGACGGGCTCAACTACGAAGTGGTGGCCCGCAATCTTATCAACTCCGGAGAAAGAGGCCCGAACGATTTGCAGTGGAAACTGGTACTTGAGATTCGCCAAAAGCTCAAAGAATACAGTAAGTAGGCACATCTTTACCGCCATGTCTCCATCTGACCTGCCAGCTAGATGCTGCTTTGATCCAACAGGCGGAAGTCAACAAGTTGGCGAAACCCAGAGAATACGACCTGAAGGTCCTCAGAGACTGGCTCGGAAGGGAGAAGGGCGGCAACAACTTCCTCTCAGGCGTGGAAGATTTGCCATGGCTGGAAGAAGAAGCCGCAGATCTGGTTGCTCTGTCTTCCCGAGCGCACGAGCCGCTTATTAGATGGATAGCTGAAAAGGCGATGCCGTGGATGTTCGGACAAGGCTCGCAGAGGAAGGTGCGCGGCGCCCATGAGTATTTCATATCTATGTTATGCTAATGACAAAAAGAGTCCCATCCCTGGTCATGAGGCGGTTAGACTTGTAGAATGGAAAGACAGCACCTACCAAAACGCGGCACGGATTCTCAGTGTAATGACGTCAACGGTTATACCCTCACTCTCCATTGTTGTCCTTTATTACATTCACAACCCCCTCGCTCGCATCTTGGTCTCAATGGGGCTCTCTGCTATCTTCTCTATTGCCCTGGCGCTTCTGACCAACGCCAGAGCAGCTGAGATCTTTGCTTCGACTGCAGCGTAAGTGAAAGACTAACCGTACTGGAGGATATTGTCTCTAACGAAGGCCGATAGGTTTGCCGCTGTACAGGTTGTCTTCATCGGAACCACTCTCAAAGATGGCGAATAGACATGATAGCTTATCATATGTGAGAGGAATCATATGGAGAGTCAAGTACTTGATCAAATTGAATTCCACAAGATTGCGTCAGCTTTCTCCTGCGTAACAATGCTCTAAACTGATATTCATGACCGTCCAAGCCCTTCCAAGTTCTGTACGAGTGACATTGCAGTTATTGCAGCAGACTTGCACGATGTCTCTCAAGCAGCCTTGCCACCGCATTATGGCCATTCCTTCTTGCTCTACCAACCGCTCTCTTGTACTGTTTCTCCCCGAATTGAGGACTCAAAACATCCGCTCCGGCCTCGAGGAGGAGCTGAACCATGTCGATTCTTCCGTGCTCCGCAGCGCCTTCCAGCGCCGTTCGTCCACTTTCCTCAGCCTCGGGCGCATCAACCTCCGCTCCAGCTTCAAGCAACGTCTTTGCTATTCTGAGAAAGCCCTTTATCGCGGCTGCTTGGAGCGCAGTGACGCCTCCTTGGTCAGCTGGTGGTGCATTTACGTCGGCTCCAGCCTGAAGGAGTTGATCTACTATTTCGGTGTTTCCTTTCTCTACGGCAGCCTGGAGAGGCGTTCTACCGAAGAAGCCCAAAGCTGGTTGATTAACATCTGCTCCTGCTTCCAGTAGGAGTCGTACAGCGTCAAAGAAGTTGCAACGCGCCGCATTTTGGAGAGGTGATACCCTAATGATTCGGCTCTTCCGGAAGCCTACCCGTCTCGCATCGTAGAGCTGCGTGTTTGCATTGTGCTCCAAGAGAAGTTGCACTGCTTTGCAATATCTTCCACTTATGGCAAAGTGCAAAGGTGATGACAGATTGAAAGAACAGGGATAGTCTTCAGGGAAGTCGACGGGAGCTCCGGCAGAAATGAGTGTGTGCAGTAGCGAAAAATTCGGCTTGTCACGGATAGCTTTTGTGATTGCCAGAGTCCCACAAGGGTTGGATAGGTTGATACCCTGGCGGAGAAGAATACCAATAGTTTTTTCAAATTGCGTTCCAGTCGCCGTGAAGACTCCTTTGTGGCCGAAAGGGCGTCTGATGGATCCAGGTGGGGCAGCTTCGAATTCCCAATGCAGCAGTCTCGGGATCTCGCTGCTACAAGCTGATGAAAAGGCTCTGAACTCCTTAGTACTGGTGCCCCTTTGAATCAGGAATTCAGCCAGGTCCATTCTGCCCCTATATAATGCCGCTTCCAGAGCAGTTGGACGAGCCCCGGGCAAATTGGCATCAGCACCATTGTCGATCAGGAAAGCCACCGTTTCTATCATCTTGGAAGCCCCTTCGTTGAGAACGCTGCAAGACCTGAGGATGGCACATGCGATTGCCGTTAGACCGTCGGAATTGAGGGCATTGATTTCAACCCCGGCATCCAAGGAGCGTTGGATCAACTCGAAGTTCCCGATTTCTGCCGCGGCATACAGCACTTCTGGAGAATATGGCGCACCAGCATCCAAAACCAGTTGGATAATATGGGTATCGCATGTTTGCACCGCATCAGCAAGGTGAAACTGGTTCACATTAGGGCCGTGCTCCAGGAGCAACTTGATCAGTCTGGTATTGAACCGCCCCACGGGGCTGCTGAATGCAGCTTCAAGCGCGGACTTTCCATTACAGCCCCACAAGAACGAATAAGGACCCCAGGGAGTACCGGACATCGATGGGGCACTTGCATCGACCATTGCTCCAGCAGACAAAAGAAGCGATGCCATTTCGGGGTCCCTGTTGATTGCAGCAATCTGAAGAGCAGTCGGCGTTTGATGGTTTTTGCTATCGGCCCTTATATCGGCGTCCGTGGCCATAGATAAAAGGAGCTCGACAATGCTCAAATGCTTGTTAAAGGCAGCCAGTTGCAGTGGAGTGAGGCCAAATCGGTCTAGGCTGTTTGGATCTGCGCCGGCATTGAAGAGAATCTGTGCCATCTGAGTATTTCCAATCTCGGCAGCGATGCTGAGGGCAGTGTTTATCGACCGTTTGACTTCTTCTATTTCTTCTTTTCCTTGTCCATTCAACGGTAAATACTGTTTCCAATTCGGAGGAAGTTTGCTCGCCATTTCGTCCAAGAGGATTTCGATCTGATCAGCCCATCCGCGGTGGACGTAAGCTACAAGGACAGAAGTAGGGTCCTTGTCACTGGCTTCGAGTATCATACGCAAGATCTCGTCAGTGCTGTGTATTGCCGCGAGCATGATCATGCTCCTGTATTCTGATCCTTGGGCATTAGCGTTGGCACCATACTTGAGAAGCGTCGATACCATTCCGGAACACTTGGCTCTGATGGCCACCTCGAGAGGGAGACAAGCATCAGTGTACGGTTTGTGAGCCCAAGGGGCTGGCAAAAGATCGTTCGAATCAATCTTGAAACAGCTGAGCAAGATGGTTGCCAGCATCGTATTATCTGATAGAAGTGCTTCCTTGAACATGACCTCAGAGAGAGCCTCAATAGTTGGGTCGTCTTGAACAATCAAGCACCTGAACAATGGTGAATGTTTTGAAGCTTGGAGAATTTGGACGATCCTTCTGAACAAGTCGGGGGCAGTTTTGGGGGATTCATAGACCTCTATACAATTTGAAGCAAGGAGGGCGGCGAACTTGAAGATGTCGAAAGCTGATCCGTCAATTGTGTCTCGGAAGCGGTCATCGAAACTGAAACAGGGGATAACAGCCTGAGCAATTCGTTCGAATAATGCCCGCGATTGAACGGCTATGCTGGCGCCGATATCGCTTAGCGTGTCCGGCTGAGGTTGGAGCTGTGCATCGATCATGCTTCGAAATCGGAACCATGGAAGGCAGGTATAATCAATGCTTGAGACAGTCAAAGCTGAAGGAGTGAAGACCGTGATCCCCTCCGACATTGGGCTGCAACAGTCGTCTTCTTGTAACTCGGTTACTACCACACCAATACAAACAGCCCTAGAGTCTCACCTGTTCTCATCTTGTGTTGTATCCTTTCCAAGGTTGACCCTTGCCCATACCTCGACGTCGCCTTCTGCACTTTCTTCTTGGATATCAGGATGCCATCGATCATGAGATCGCTCTCTTTGCCTTCAGTCTTCCTCTTCTCAATTCGACGCGAAATCGACTGCCACTCCTCGGACCTCAGGTTCTTTCGGAACTTCCATCTTTTGAATTGACGCTCATACTGACCGGCACTGCTTGGAAAGAACAGAATTAGGTAATCAATCACAACTCATGGGAGAAACTTCATTGTGACCTACTCTGCCCCAAAGCCGTGCAATCTTTCCATCTCGTCCTTCACCTGCTGCCTGGTCAAATCTCTGACCAGATAGAGATTCCGGATGGTTTCCTTGTGTGACTCCCAAACCGCTTCCATTGTTCCACAGGACTCAAACGACGAAGAACGGACGCGAATTCCGAGGTAATGAGGGCCGTGAAGGCTGAGAAAGACTGCTGGTGGAAATGCAGCTTTGAGGGACGGCGGCTATTTCAGCTTGCTGGCTCACGCAAGGCTGGCATTCTGAGTCCACGCTGATTGGCCCTGTCCAAATATGGCTCGGCGTGATTGACGCCCGCAGCCGACGTTTGAGCTGACTCTTGATTGGCTGATGCCAGAATCTGAAGGTGGCTCTGCATGAATTTGTGGATGTACAGCCACGCTGGCGGGGTCACCGTCCGATTGGTCGATTCCACAATCTGCTTCGCGTGTGCCTTGGCGCATGCTGACGACTGCTTGCGCCCTGCGAGATTTTTGGATGCCTTGACATAGTGCTTTATAGCCTCAAACATGCATGCCGCATTTATGGAAAGAAACCAAAATCTTGTGGCCTAGGCGTTGATCCTTGCCCTGCCCGGTGTAGCTGGATCGGATTGGCCAGCTCCAAAATCCTCGAGTGCTCTACCAGCACTACAAAGCTTTGGCTTCCTTCGACAGACAACATAAGAGTCCAGTGTCCGACCTCACCATGTGGCACAGGAACACAGCGTCACTTCTACCTCAGCTTGGCTGTTCTCAGAACCACATTCAGATCCGGAAAATGACCATATCCACCGAGGCTCTCATTGCAGTCATCAGTCTCCTTGTCTCCAGCCCACCATCAATCTTGCTGTTCTGGCATTGCTTCAGGCGCACTCGGAGGTCTTCAGCAGACGTTGAGAATGCTACAGCGCTGGGTAAGTCCTCGGTCCTATCCCATCTACCCCATAATTAATCTAGTAGTTCAGTATTCACGAGACATATCTACAACCCTCCCCGACCGCACTGTCGAAACCCGAATACTGTGCGGTATCACTTCTCATACATATCTCGTGCCGAGACCACATTGGAAATGTGCATACTCGCCTTGGAGCGTAGAAACAACCAGGTGCCTCCCAACGATTGCATATATCTTGCAACGGTTGGCTGATTTTCAAAATGAAGACCTGTGGACTCGAAGAACCTTATATCGGTGCAAGCTTTTCTTCCGAGCTTACGTTGGTGAATCTTGAGTTAGAGCATCAACGAATTAGTTAAGATGGGCTAAGCTATTAGGGAAATCTACGCCTCACACTATAACGAATCAGCCATATTGTTCTCCCTTTACCTTTCAAACGGACTCGCAATCATTTCTCTAAGGGGTACCCGGTGATGTCTGTGGCTGTATAAGTATGTCATGTCAACGGCCTACCGCTATCGCACAATCGATGTCACAAAATTAGCCATACTACTGCTCCCCGGAGAGCCACCCATATCTTCCCTCACTATGGTAAAATTACACCACTCCCTCCCTCCCTTCCAGGACTCCCAACCGTCCAATCCGGATTGGCTCCCTTTCCCAATCAATGAAACCTCGCCCCCACCCTCCCATACCCCACCCCATCAACACAAAGCTCAAACACCAACCCCGCACTCTCCACCCTCATATCCAGCGTAAAATCCAGATTATCAAACTCCACCCCCTTCGTCGTCGTCAACCGCGTGAACAGGCTTTTGGGCACCTTGCTCAGATCCGTGGTCAGGGTGCAGACGGTGACGAGGCCTTTCTGGTAGGAGGAGGGGGCGTCGTCCCAGTCGCAGGCGATGAGGTCGTCCTCGACGATGAGGGATTGGTTGGGGCGGAAGTTGCGGGTGTAGTGGAAGGAGATGGGGTGGGAGTCGGATAGTTGGTCGTCCTGGGGGCGCGCGGTTAGGAAGAGAGAGAGAGAGAGAGAGGGTGGGGTCTGTTTTTTGTGGTGAGAGAGAAAGGAGGAAGGGGGGATGCGGAGTGGTGTTGAGGGTAAGGGAGGGATGGGGAGCGAGTTCTACCTTACGAATATGCCACTGCATCCGATCGCTCACCATCCACCGCTCCCACAACGGACTCCAATATCTCTCACTAACATCATGCTTCTCCTCATCGTACACCGTTGCGTAGCTCGTCCCATAATGCCACCTGCTCCGCCTACTGACTACCATACTTCCCTCCAACCCGCGCAACACCGCGCCCCGCACCACCGCCGTCCACGCATACATCGGATGCATAACCTGCACGGCCTCGTTCGCCGCTGCGCCCCGCACCGCTACCGCATGGGTAGGCCGCTCCTCGTACGGGGGCGGCGGGGCGCTGGCATTAAAATGCGCCTTCATGCAGCGGTAAAGATAGTCGCTCTGGCCGAACCCGCCGACCAGCACCACACCCGATACCTTCTCTCCCTTGGCCCTCAGACTCCTGACCTGGCCGTCCACCAAGTCGATGACGTCTCTCACGACGGGATCGAAGATGGATTGCACCTGCGCGGCACTCATGGTCAGGAAGCCGCTATCCAAGCCTGCATCTTCGTCGTCCGGTAGGCCAGGAAAGGGCACGTTGATCTCGGCGTGGGCGTCTGGGTTGAAGTTGCGCTTGACGAATTCCTCGAAGTAACGGAGACCCATGTTCCAGGTTTTTTGCTTCTTGGTGCGCATGTGCGTGTAGCGCTCCTCGCCCAGGCGTGCTTTGACGTGGTCTTCGAACAGATAGTTGAGGAAGGCAGAGCCACAGAGGCCGCCGGTGCCGATGGCAGATTCTTCGACGAGGAGGGGAGAGAGCTGGGTTATCTTGTAGGCGATGAGGTCGACGGTACCGCCGCCTGGGGGACGTGTTAAGAAAGATATACTGCCGGCCGCTATGGACGAATATAGAGTGTTGTCAACGACTTACCAGCATCACAGACAATGAAATTATCTCCCACGCTCAAGTGATTCGGCTGAATGGCCTTCAGCGTGTAGACAGCAGCAGCCTCCGGCTCGGAAATCAACTTCAAGTCGCCACCCTCCCTGCTACCCATACCAGCGCGCTCCGCAGCCTTGAGTGTGGCATCCTTGGCAGCGTCACTCCATACAGCAGGCACAGTCAGCACAAACTGGGTTGGGGTGGCGGCCATGAAAGCTTCACCATGGCGACGCGTCAGGGTCTCGATGGTGTGTTCACGAATGTGGATCAAAAAGTCGGCCACAGCGTCCATGACAGTCTTGTCATATTTGCGCAGCTGAGCCGCCGTATCGAGCGGAGAGACGAAATGCGGCAGCTTCTGACCTCGGTCGAGAAACAACTTGATGCAGCGCAGGCGTGGATCCGACGGGCCCAATTGGAAGCCCCATTTGGTCTTCGGGTAGACTTTCGGCTCGCGTCCGTTTTCCTCACTGTTGCGGTTGCCGTGATGCGAGCTTTCGCCAGCGGCTGATGACGTCGGTGTTGGTAATTCGTAGCCGATTTCCGTGGGGACTTTGTCGGAGGTGATGCCGTTGCCGCCTGGCCATCTTGATTGCAGTGAGAAGAGGGGTTTGCGGCTGACTATTCCACGAATGCTCCAGGTCGAGTCGAAGGCGGTTGCGGGTGCGAATGATGAACTCACGATTTGATGATATCGATGTCCTCAGGGGTTCCACTGTAGCAGGCGGCGACGCTGGACAGGCAGTCAGACAACAAGTCATGGTTTGGGCAGAAGCACACGTACCCCGAGTAAGTGGTTCCGAAATCGACGCCTACGATCAGCCGGTCCGGGGCGGTGGGGGGCGCAGCAGCACTGTTCACGGGCGTCGGCGTGCCCGGCTTGGCTGCGGTGCCTGTGCTGCTGGCGCGCTTGGACGACTTGTCATCCGGGCGGGCAGCAGGCGGCGGTGGCGAGGGTGCCCGCTGACTGGACGCGCGGAAAGGCAGAGAGAAGAAATGCTTGGAGCTCATGTTTGCGTGATGGAGGAGTGACTGATGGCGGAGGGCCGAAGGATCGACGCACTGTGGCTTGCGCAGCCGGACAGCGGCAGGCGGCAAGGCGACAAGTCGACAGTCCGGCGGGCTTCTGGCGCGGCAGACATATAGCGGCGGGCGGACAGGCAGCAGGATTGGGCACACTCTCACCGCCCCGCGACGTGGAGTCGCGAGCGCGGCCTCGAGCTGGTGCCTGGCGCAGAGGCGCAGGGGCGCGCGGACGCGGATCGTGGCCGCGACGACGTCATCGCAGAAATCCCAGGGTCCACCGTTCCTGGCAGTGTGCGCCCCCAAGCCTCCCCGCCATCCGCCGCCCACACATTTTAAGCCGCCGCCGTCCCACCTCCGCGCAGTAAGCAAACAAGCAAGCAAGCACGCCCCGCGCGCCCTCTGACCCGACGCTGTCTGCCCGCGCCCGCCGTGCCTGGAGCCGAAACTGCTCGCAGCGCCGCCATGCTGCACGACCAGCGCTGCCGACCAGGTATGCATGCGACCCGATGCGGGCATGCCCTGCCACTCCCGCCCGTCTAGAACGTCGAAGCTTCCCGACATCCCACCTTGTTCTCGCCTTTCCCCCCTCCGTTCCAGCGACCACATGTCTCGGCACTCTCCTCGCCTTCCGCCTCACCCCATTTCCACGCTGTCCAGGTGATCGACGCTGACTAGCAAGCTCCATCAGCCGAGCCGCCGTCGTCTCGCGCCGCGAATAATAACCACAAACTGCCCACCCGCAACCCGTCTCCCCACCGATCTGGTGCAGCAGGCTTCGGACACATCCGCTATACCAGCTTGCCCGCCATCAGCACCATCTCATCGTCGCCATCCTCCTCCGACCCACCAACAACCTACCTCTCCTTCACGGCCGAGAAGCGCGCCCCAAGCCTCACCATGAAAGACGACCAAGTCATCCGCCCCCGCAACACTGCCGAGGAAATCATTCCCCCAGCCAAGCCCTCCTCCTCCCCAACCATCACATTCTCATCATCATCGTCGTCATCATCAACAACACCAACACCAAAACCAACAGCCGCCGCCACCGCCATCACCACCACCACGGCCCCCACCACAGCAACACCACCCACAACAGCCGCACCACCATCAACACCAACGCTCACCCGCCCCCGGGCCTGCTCCGAGAAGCACACAATCCCCCACACCCCCCACAACAACCTCCTCCCCCTTCGCGTCCCCACCACCACCACCACCACCACCACCGCCGCCGCCGCCACAAAACTCTCCCCCGAAAAAGCCATCCGCCGCGTCCACGACCTCGAGCGTGCCCTTGCCACCGCCCGCGCCCACCAGCACCGCATGGCCATGGAGCTCGAGCAACTGCGCATGCAACAGCAACAAACGCACATGCGCCGACCCTCGGCCCCGCCGCCCACGGTCCCCAGCATATTTTCCACCACGGCGGCGCCCACCGAGACGGAGGGCGCGACGGCAGCAGGAGGAGGAGGAGGAGGAGGAGGAGGCGGAGGAGGGGACGAGGGGTGGGTGGGGCATCTGATGGGGGAGGCGGCGAGGAATTGCGAGAGGATGGAGGACCGGCTGGGTGTTCAGAAGCAGATAGCGCAGCTGCGGGACAAGATTTACGAGCAGGCAGAGGAGTTGAACGAGAGGAAGAGGGAGCGGCGGCAGTGGGTGGGCGAGAGGCAGGATTTGTTGCTGGAGTTGCGGACGAAGGATGAGAGGATTCAGAAGCTGGAGAGCACGTTGCAGTGAAGAGAGAGAGTGAGGGAGGGGAAAAGAAAGAAGATTAATTTGTGTGTGCTTGTGTGCCTATCCTGCTGACTACTGGAGTTTCCTGCGTCCGTCTGGCCCAAGTCAATCGGAATTAGGGCGCGCCAAGATGAAACCGGATCTCGAAGGCTACATCGTGCCGTGGAGCCTTGAAAAGAATGCCGTCCCAGAAGTACCGCTGCGCCAAGCTCTTCAACCCTGATATCCTGAACCCGGATTTCAAACCAGAGAGTCCAACGCAAAATGATATGCCACTACTGAAATGCAAAGGGAAAGAAAAGGAACTCGAGAGGTGGAAGGGGATTTGAGCTTAAGCCGTCTTCAACCTGTGAGGACGCCTAGACGCGCCAGGGGAAAAGGATGCAAAGGAGTGATTCGAAGATATAATAGCTTCTTGAAGCGCAGTGCAACGACAAAGTAAAGTTGTAGAAAAGGAGAAACTAGCCGTGGGCAATGCCAAAAGAGTGTAGTCGTCTTTGTGAGGAGAGCAATTGAGCTGTCCCGCTTCAACCGAATAAGCAAGATAGTCGGGACCAGAATGATTCCGGGGTCCGACAATGCTGTTGCTATCCGTGGGAGGGAGGACAGCACGGATGTCGAGAACCCGTCGTTAGAAACCTCGCTCGTACCATGCCCGGCACACGCGTGCAGCATCTCATGCCAGCCTCCAACCTACTCATCAGCAATACACGAGAGCCGATGCCTCAACGTCCTATCCGGCGTCATCCTCCTCAGACTCCCCGCCTTCCTCAGCGCCCTCCTCTCCCTCTCCGCCTGCAACCTTCGCTGCCTCTCCTCATGCGCATCCTGCATGCGCTTGATGCCGCCGATCGCGAACTCCTCGTCTACCAGCGCCGGGCCGCCCTCCAGGCAGCGCAGCGTCATGGCGCGGTACCAGTGGCGGAGGAAGTCGGCTTCGCGGTCTTCGTCGGGCTTCGGGATGTCGGTTTCGTAGACTTCTTTGAGGATGTCGTAGTAGGCGCTGCCGGAGACGAAGCGGGAGGATGAGCTGGAGGAGGATGAGAACGAGAGGGGGGGGGAGGAGGGTGGGTCGGAGGGTGGGGGCGAGGGGGAGGGGGGCATGGGGCCGATCTGGGGGGGAGTGTCGTCGTCGATGTTGTCGTCGTCCATGTGTACGCCCAAGCCCTCGTCGCCGTAGCTCATGCCCATGTCCTCATGGCCGTAGCTCATGCCCATGCCCTCATCGCCGTAGTTCATGCCCTCATCGCCGTAGCTCATGCCCATGTTCTCATCGCTGTAGCGCATACCTGTGTCCTCATCGCCGTAATACAAGTCGCGGTCGTTGTCTGGCAAAGCCTCATTGTTGTACTCGTAATCCAAGTCGCGGTCGTTGTCTGGCATCGCCTCATTGCTGTACTCTAGGGCTGTCACGACCGACCGGTGCGAATGCGAGGAATCCGGGCTGGGAAGGGCATCAAGCGGGTGCTTGGGCAAGTCGAGACCGGTGTCGCGGACGGTCGGCACGCGAGCCACCTTCTTCGGGAGGGGCGCAGAGATCGCCAAGCGAGCGGGGGGATGATTCAGAGACTTCCTCGAGGAGGAAGCGCGCTGGATGCTGCCGAACCTGGCGCCGTTGATGACACGGGAGAGGGCCTCTTTGGCGCGCTGCGTCACGCTGCCAGATTCCGCGTAGCTGGTGTTCATCATGGTGGCTTGGGCGGCGAGCTGCTCGCTCATCTTCTTCCAATGGTCCCACGTCGTGGCTGTGGTGATGGAGAGCCGGTCGGCCACGTACTGGATCTTGCGGAAGCGGGCCGCGAGCTGGTTGAGGTAGCTCTTCACTGTGCAATCGGCACTGCCCACCTGCGGCATGTCGCTGACGGACAGTTCGAAGGGCAGCTGCACTTCCTCGGCGAAGAGCTTGCACATGAGCAAGACGATCTTGCAGTTGCACTCGGCGCCGACGCCGGTGGGGATGGGACTGGGTGCGAAATCAAATCCTTCTTGAGGGGATTGGGGGAGTGAACACGTACATGAGCATCTTCTTGAAGTTCTGGATCTCGGCACCGTGCTGGTCTTTCGGGATCTCAAGGAGGTTGGGGGTGTCCCTGACAACGTCCATAGAGTCAATGGCCTTCTGTAGCGGCGTCATGTGGTCCAGCCAGGTATCCTGCACCTCGCTGATGGCGAACGAGATCTCTCCGACGCGGCGGGCCGTGGCGTGGGTGATGGGAGGATTGTGGAAGCAGCGACGAAGGTCCTTGTGGATGTAGTTGGCGATCTCGACCAAGCGTTCCTGAAGGTTGTCGATCCAGGACACGCGCATGATGGCTTTCACGAGCTCTTTGGTCGCTTCATCCGTCCTGAGGGCGAGCATGGCGCCTTCGCTGATCTCGCGCTTCCACGGCTGCTTGCTCGGTGTAGCTATGCGGTTGGATTTACCGCCGGGAGAGTCATAGTGCTTCTCGTAGGTCTCGTCGTGGCCGTCGTCAGAAGATTCGTAGCCGCGCTCGTCACTGTCAAAGCCGAGATCCTTCATCATGTCGTCGATTTCAGTCTCCGCTTCGCGGAATGCGGGCGGGGCGCGCGGTGCGGGCCGGGCTTCATCCTGAACGTGGTATGAGGTGATAGTAGCAGTATCGGCACCCTCCTCGTCGTGGTAAGCTTGGGTGATCGACCGAGAGTAGACGGACGAGGTCAGGCTCTCTCGAAAGTCGGGATGCTTGGGGTCCATCGTGTCGCCCTGCTGGATGGTTGGACTGCTCGAACGGTGGGGAGGTTGGCGGAGTGAGGCCAACGTAGAGAAAGCCGCAAAATCCATAGCGACCAAGGAAGTTGTAAGAGAGAAGGTGGCACAGGACTCGGCGGAAGAATTTAAGAGGCGTCTTGGTCCGTGCGTGGAGGTGATGGAGGTGGGTGAGGCGAACAGGTGAAGTTTGCGGTACAAGTCTCTTCCTCACATGTGCAAAAGGAACTGTCTCGGTACAACTTTCATAGGAAATAGTGCTATTACAGGGCTATAACGTAGATTACATGAAGAATGCCTCCACGGGCGAAATGTGCCACTTGACCTCAAGCAATCCCCTTACGAGTAAAGAAAAGGATTGGAAGCGGAGGAGTGACGATGCCTTTCGGAAACCCAAGCCAAGACAAGACGTCATAGACCTGGGCGAATACACGAGAGACGTTTTGCTTTTCGCACACAGACTCGATCGGCACGTCATTGAGACCCGTTCACCAAACAAGTTGGATAAAGGGTGGCGTGGCAACTCAAAGGTGGGCGGTCCCGGCTGCAATGGAGACCATCACGCTGAACCAGCGTGGTAGGTAAATCAACTTGACTGGCCTGCTTGCTGGGCTCCCTGGTTGCTGGCCGAAGAATCAGGTTCTTCGTCTTCGTCGTCAGCGTCATCCTGCACATCTACAACACGTTCGCTCGCCTTCTCCAAAGTGCGGCGTGCCCACGCGCGAACAGCTTTCCAGACTCCCTAACAACAAATCAGCACATGTGCGGTTGGCGTCATCAGGTCAATAAACTTACGTAAATGAAGGTAGCAATACCGATCGCGACAACGACCCAACTAATGTTTGCAAGCCTGTCGCGACCGGTATTGCCTCTGCCGCCGCCCCAACTTCCACCACCAATCCTAAAGATTCTTAGGGGACTGGACAGCAGGAATTTCAAAGCCCCAAGCAAGCCAAGAGAAGCGAATCCTTTGAGAAAATGAAACGACCAGCCGTCTGGGTCATCATCCTCATGGTGCGAATAGTCATAATCATACGAATCGCCCCCCAGTGGGATAATGGTGCCGAACGGATCTAGGTAAAGGTTGATGATCGGATCGGCGATAAAACCTAAGATGAAGGTTGCGAGGAAGAAAATCCCAAGGGTCAGAAAGACTTGGGCAGCGGCACTGCTGATGAAGCGGCCCCAGGCCATGCGCTCAAGGCGATAACGGAAACCACAGGTTGGGCATTGCCAGTAATTGCGTCTGCCATAAGACGGGTCGGCATGGCGCCAGGACTGGAGGCAACCCTCGTGCACGTAGCGAGAAGATCCCTTACACTTGCATGGGCTGATGAGGCGGCCTTCTTCGGATTCGTAGGTCACCTTCGGCTCAGGCTGGAGAATGGACGGCAGATTCTCTGAGGGCTGGTGGAAGGTGGGCAGGACTGTCTCAAGGCAGATGCGACAGGTCCTAGGTCCGTAGAACCGCCTTCGCTTTTGCTTCTGCCTGTTTTCGGCTTCCGCGGGCCGGGGATTGGCATTTGATCGCCGCTCCTCTTCGTCAGGCTCATACCAACCTGGCATGCTGGACGCGCTGGTAGAGTTGTGCCGTTGGCGCGCGTGGGAAGCACCGGCCTGTGATTCTCGAGCGGTCGCTGGGACTTGATCTGGCCATTTCCAGCCTTGCGCGGCCTGGAAACCGCTGGACGCCATCTCTGGACGTAGGCGAAGGTGTGGAGATCCGTAAAAGTCCGTGAAGATGTCTGGCAACTGGCACTGGGATGCGCCCGTGATGAAGCGGGGATTCAGTTGGATCGGGCTTTGTTCTGGGTTGAGTCTGTGCCTGCAGGAAAAGTAGGTTAGGTGTTAAGCAGTGGCGGTGACAAAGCAGGTGAAGGGCGGACAGCTTGGCGCAGCGGCATCGCTGTGCTCATCGTGGGCGGCTGAGACCCTTAAATGAGCGCGCCAGGCGTCTTGGGGGGAAGGCAGAGAAATCTACAGAAAAGTTCGTCGTGGCCTCTTCGATTTTTTGGCGCTTGCCGGCGGTCCGGGCACGTGATCAAACTCTTGGCATCTGCGGCGGCGCGAGCGACCAACCGCGTAATGCGAGCTTGCCTACAGCTCCGAGCTCCAACACCAGCTTCACACATCGCCGCCTCTCATCTCCTCGCATCCCCTCAACACCGCTGCCAGCCGGTGTTCTCCCCCTCTTGATCTCCTTCCGCCTGCATCTTCCAAACCCTTGAACAAGCCCAGCATGGCTGACCGGTACTCGTTCTCGCTCACGACGTTCTCGCCCAGGTAAATACAAGCAATCCCGGACATGAGGCTACACTCCGTGCTGACCACACTTTAGCGGCAAGCTGGTGCAGATAGGTGAGCACCCCATGCCATGTTCAAGCCGATGAGCCTGGGCATTAAAGTTGCTGACCGCGATCTCAGAGTACGCCCTCAATGCCGTCAACCAAGGTGTCACGTCGCTAGGCATTAAGGGTAGAGTAAACCCTCGGTCCTACTGAATAAAGGCTGCAGCCGCTGACATACTGTGCAGCGACGAACGGCATCGTGCTGGCCACTGAGAAGAAGTCGTCCTCGCCGCTCATCGACGCCCAGTCATCTTCGAAAATCAGCCTCATAACCCCAGACATCGGCATGGTCTACTCGGGCATGGGTCCGGACTACCGTATCCTCGTGGACAAGGCACGCAAGGTCTCTCACACTGGCTACAAGCGCATCTACAACGAGTACCCTCCCACGAGGATATTGGTGCAGGACGTCGCACGCGTCATGCAGGAGGCCACGCAGTCCGGTGGTGTGCGGCCATATGGTGTGAGCTTGCTGATTGCGGGTTGGGATGAAGGCATCGAGCCTGAGACAGAGGCAAACGCGGGCGAAGCCGGGGACGAGGAGACGAAGAAGAAGGCGGCTGGCAAAACTGGCGGAATCTTGAAGGGCGGTCCCAGTCTGTACCAGGTCGATCCCAGCGGCAGCTATTTCCCGTGGAAGGCCACTGCCATCGGCAAGAGCGCGACGAGCGCCAAGACTTTCCTGGAGAAGCGCTACACTGAGGGCCTGGAGCTGGAAGATGCGATCCACATTGCGCTCCTCACGCTGAAGGAGACCATAGAGGGAGAGATGAACGGCGACACTGTGGAGATTGGTACGTGTTGCGCCCGTCTCAATTTTGGTCATGTATTCTAACCATGCACAGGTATCGTCGGCCATCCAGAGGACCGCCTACTCGGATTTGAGGGCGTTGAGGGCGCCAAAGGCCCCAGGTTCCGGAAGTTGAGCCCGCAGGAGGTCGAGGACTACCTGACCAACCTGTGAGCGGTGATCCGTCTAGCGTTTGTGCATATCAGTGCCTTGCTTTCGGGTTAGCAATACGGTTCCCGGCCGGTAGAATGCCCATCTATGGGCATCGTTGTAGACTAATCAACTGCGCTACGACTAATCAACTATGCTACGAATGATATGCATGCTACCATGAGTCACGTCTCCCAGTCGGATGTATGACGTGCATTCGGGGCGTATTGGCGGGGGCCGGTGGCTGAAGCGGGCGGCCGGAGACGTGAGCGCCGTGGTAGAAATGTCAAATTTGCTGTAGAAGATTTGCCACGTCTTCGAGAAGCTCAATCATAAACCTCCAGTAATTAGCCGCTGCGCCTGGGGCGGCATCCAATTGCTGGTGCGCTAATGGGTAGCGGAGAAGGACTGGGCTGGATCGTCGGGGATTGTGCTATTCGGCGGGATCGGCACGCCGCCCGCTTTCGGCTTTGTTCGCCCCTCCACGCCGGTTTCCGACAAATTTATGAGTTGACTCATGACGGAGCGACCCCACTGACTCCCACCGCGCTCCGAGTCCTCATATCTTTAACTCTTCCCCAGATCGCTCTCTCCTGACGACCTCACACGCAAATCTTCCCGCCAATTGAGGCCGCAAATCGCCCACCATGGCCGACCACATCCGCAAGACTTTCCAGCAATGCAAGAAGGAGCAGAGGGTACGCCACTCGTGCTGATAATTCCCCGCGTAGCTGAAGTTAATTGTCGCGCAGCCTGCTCTGGTCACGTACGTGACAGCCGGCTATCCCACGCCGCAGGAGACCCCCGATGTCCTGCTGGCTATGGAGGCTGGTGGCGCTGGTGAGTCAAGGACTACCTTTGCATACTTGATTTTCTCTGAGCTAACGACGATGTAGATGTTATTGAACTCGGCATGCCCTTCACTGACCCGATTGCTGATGGTCCGACTATCCAGAAGGCAAACACCGTACGTCGCCACCCAGATTCCGTGTGAGCTAGCGAATACAGGGCGGTAACTGATGAAGGTGCATAGGTTGCTCTGAAGCATGGCGTCAACACTTCTCAGGTCCTTCAGATGGTGCGCGATGCGAGAGCGCGTGGTCTGCGCGCTCCCGTTATGCTTATGGGCTACTACAACCCGCTGCTCAGCTACGGCGAGGAGAAGATGCTGCAGGACTCGAAGGAGGCAGGTGTGAACGGCTTCATTATCGTTGACCTCCCTCCCGAGGAAGCCGTGCGCTTCCGCAATTTCTGCTCTAGCTACGGGTACGTGAGAACTCCTCTATCTTGTCTTGGACTGTGCTGACTCAGTTTCCAAATAGACTCTCCTACATTCCTCTGATCGCACCCGCCACTTCCGACGCACGCATGCGTGTCCTCTGCAAGATCGCTGACTCCTTCATCTACGTCGTCTCCCGCATGGGCGTGACCGGCGCCACCGGTACGCTGAACGCTGCTCTTCCCGAACTCTTGAACCGGGTCCACAAGTATTCTGGAAACATTCCTGCCGCGGTCGGTTTCGGTGTGAGCACCAGAGATCACTTCGAGAGCGTCGGAAAGATCTCTGAGGGCGTCGTCATTGGCAGCCAGATCATCAACGTCTTGGCTGCTGCCGCTCCAGGCGAGGGTGCGAAGAAGGTTCAGGAATACTGCAGTTCCATCACTGGTCGCGGCCCGGGTCAGAATGGAACCACTCGTGAGGTCGGCATTATCGAGGCATTGGGTGAGGCTCGGGAGCCGGACAACGTTCAGGTCGACAAGGTCATCAAGGACGGCGATGTCCCTGAAGGACCTGGTCTTGCCGACCAGATCGAGGCTCTTAACGCCGACAGCAACGCAAACCCCGATGCTCTTCCCGCAAGATTCGGCGAGTTTGGAGGCCAATATGTCCCCGAGTCGCTCATGGACTGCCTTTCGGAGCTCGAGAAGGGATTCAACGAGGCCAAGAACGATCCGAAGTTCTGGGAAGAATACAGGTCCTACTACCCGTACATGGGTCGGCCAGGCCAGCTGCATCTAGCGGAGCGCTTGACTGAGCATGCTGGAGGTGCCAACATCTGGTTGAAGAGAGAGGATCTCAATCACACTGGCAGCCACAAGATCAACAATGCTCTTGGCCAAATCTTGCTGGCACGCAGACTTGGCAAGACTGAGATCATTGCCGAGACTGGTGCTGGCCAGCACGGTGTTGCAACCGCGACTGTCTGCGCCAAATTCGGCATGAAGTGTACGATCTACATGGGTGCTGAGGACGTCAGACGCCAGGCACTCAACGTCTTCCGCATCAAGCTTCTTGGCGCTCAGGTTGTTGCGGTCGAGGCTGGCTCGAGGACGCTCCGCGATGCGGTCAACGAGGCTCTGCGCTCGTGGGTCGTCAACCTGTCTACTACGCACTACATTATCGGTTCTGCGATTGGCCCTCACCCCTTCCCCACCATCGTCCGTACTTTCCAGTCTGTTATTGGCAACGAGACCAAGGAGCAGATGCTGGCTAAGCGCGGCAAGCTTCCCGATGCGGTTGTTGCGTGTGTTGGTGGTGGTAGCAACGCCGTTGGCATGTTCTACCCCTTCGCCAACGACCCCAGCGTCAAGCTTCTGGGTGTTGAGGCTGGTGGTGACGGTCTGGACACGGACAGGCACAGTGCGACTCTCAGCGGTGGTAGCAAGGGTGTCTTGCACGGTGTCCGCACGTACGTCCTACAGGACAAGCACGGTCAGATCAGCGACACGCACTCTGTCTCTGCTGGTCTTGACTACCCTGGTGTCGGGCCGGAGCTTTCGTCGTGGAAGGACTCTGAGAGGGCCAAGTTCATTGCGGCCACAGACGCCGAAGCGTTCATCGGCTTCCGGCTGATCGCTCAGCTGGAGGGTATCATTCCAGCGCTCGAGTCTGCGCACGCCATCTTCGGTGCGCTCGAGCTGGCCAAGACGATGGACAAGGACAAGGACGTTGTCATCTGCCTCAGTGGCAGAGGCGACAAGGATGTGCAGAGCGTGGCGGAGGAGCTGCCCAAGCTCGGCCCGCAGATCGGCTGGGACCTGAGATGTAAGTTTCTCCTGACGGTGTGCCCCTGTGAGCGAAGAATGATCTAACGGTCCCTGCAGTCTAGATATCGGAGCACCAGGACGAATCGCGGGGTAGATAGAGAAAAGTAGAGCGAAACCAAGAGATTATCCGGAGCATTCTCGCACCAGCAAGAAGTGCATGTGGCTGAGTGAAACATGTGCAACGGCCTGGCGCAGCTAAAAATATGCATGCGCATTCTTCAAGGGTCGAAACACGGTGCGGCCAGAACAGGAAGGCGGCCAGGAGGGACGGCGTCGCTCAGCGCACCCGGTCGCATTTTGCGGGGGCGCGCTCAACGGCGCCTGACAAGTGACAGCGTCGTCGTCATTAGACGCATCGACCGCGAGCACGAGTGCACGATAAGCTCTGGGCGACGGCGGTGATTTCAGGCTTGGCGTGGCGGGCCAGGGTCTCCCCACACGCGCTGTTTCAAGTTAAGGGTCGCGCCATCGCCGGCACAGCAGGGAAGCCCGCGACGCACAGCACAGCACCGCGACCGCTGCAGCCTGCAAGGACGCCCGCCACAGTCCAAAGGCTGCTGCGCGGCCGGCGTGCCCCCTCTCCTGAACAGCCAGGCCCGATAAGATCGGCGGAGGCTGGCAAGGCGCGCGCTCTGGCGCTGATCGTCGCGCTGCCGTGGCTCGTCGAGTGGCTTTCCCCTTCCCGCTCGGCCGCCGCGGTGGATCCCCGTGGTTAAACAAGCTGCGCGTTCGCTTCGACATCAACGACAACACCAGCCTCCCGCCCGCACGCCCACCCCTCTCGCTCTGCCCGGCCTGCCACGCCGCCGCTCCGCCCATCTCTCGTGCATCGCCCGCCATTGACCGCCGTCAACCACCCACCCTGCCTCCCCCAGCGCCCTCCTCGCACTCGACCGCCGTCCTCGGCACCGCTCATATTCCTCCGGAGCCCGCCCGCTCGCCGTCCCGCACGTCCACAACCCCCCAGTGCCCAAGATGGAGGAGGATCGGTCACGGCCGCCGAGCTCAGACCACGAGAATGTAGGTCACCGCGTGGGATCTGCAAGGGAGGAGGGGCTTGTTGCTAACGCCAACTCCCTTGCCCAGGACACCTTCGAAGACGCTGCCAGCATGGCTAGCATGGCTCGCTCACACTCCGGCGAACGGTCGCTGACCGGCCGCCGCTCTTCATCGGATTCGAGAATGACGATGATGAGCAAGAGAGACTCGGATGCCCTGCGGGTGCCCCCTGTGCCCGCTGCGCACGTCGAGGGCCAAGACGCCGCACGCGACGACAAAGTGGACGACGACAAAGATAAGGAAGAAGACGATGCCAGCACCGCGAAGTCGCCGGTTCTCACCTCGCGCAGCATGCTGTCTAATGAGTCTCTGGACGACGTTAACCTGGACGAAGGTAAGCAACATCTTGCACGTGTGTGCCGGAGAAATCATTGCAGGCCCAGTAGTGGCCGCGGATGAGCCTTGAACCTTTTGCAAGAGCCTGGGGCACTAGATGCAGCAGCAATGTGCTATTCCGGCAGTCGCAAGGGCCCCAGGAAAGATCGCCCCATGTCACGAAATGTCTCACTTACACTACTGTAGAGGGCAAGAAGTCCGCAAACCACTCTCGCAACTCGACTCTCGCATCATTGCCTCCCAAACCTGTCGATCGCGATTCCAACGGCTCAATGCAGGGCCTCTCCGGGCAGATACCCTCTGTCCAATTCCCTCCGCCGCCTCCCCCACCCGAGAAGCAGGAACTCGCAGCGCCCCCTCCGCCGCCGAAACGCTCCCTCACAAGTCCCTTTTCATGGCTGTCCAGAGGCTCTAGCGAGAAGAAGTCGACGTCTCCCCCCGCTTCCAAGGGAACAAGCCGACGAGGCACCAATGCATCCGTGGCCACAATCAACAGCAATCACGACCTGATGCTCAACACCCTCGACAATGGACATGAGGGCAGTAACGGAAGCGGCAGCGCAAGATCCAGCCGCAACAGTCTGAAGGATCGATTCAAGTTTGCTCGCATGAGGGAGGAATGTGGCATTGCCATCGATGAGGAGGGTGAAATGGACCTCGTCCCTCCCAGCGGTGCCGCTGCTGGCAGGTCTCTGAGCGTCAGCGTTCCGGACGACAAGGAGGATCAAGCCCCTGCTATGTCGCGTGTTGCTTCCAGCCCTGGTACCACTTCTCAACCGACCATCAACCCGAACCTGGCGCCTGGTACCGCCGCCGGCACGGCAGTTGGTCCTGTCGGAGACGATGCGGTGCCCGTGGACTGGGACCTGTGGCAGTCTGTGGTATACGAGGGGCCTGCGGCCGTTGCTAGGACAAGCGCGGAAGAGCTGAATGTTGCAATTGCTGGCGGCATTCCCCAACCTATCCGAGGCGTCGTCTGGCAGGTTCTCGCCCAAAGTAAGAACGAGGAGCTGGAGATGGTCTACAAAGAATTGGTCGCACGGGGAACCGACAAGGAGAAAACTCTTTCGAATTTGCCTCAGCTTCCCCGCAATGATAGCAACGGGGATGTCCACAAAAAGAAAGAGTCTGTCACCTCGTCGGCATCCTCTGTCCATTCGGACTACTCTACGCCTGCGACGACTACGACTGGAAGCGCGAGTGGTGCTAACGGAATGGGCTCGCCAACCCAAAACGGTTCACATGACCCTGAGGCCGCGGCGAAGATCCTTGAGGAGAGGAAGAGGAGAGCAAAGGAGGATGCGGCCGCTTTGCAAAGGTTGGAGAAGCAGATCAAGCGAGACATGGGTGCAAGGACGAGCTACTCCAAGTACCTGATGGCTGCCGGCCTGCAGGACGGGCTGTTCAACCTTTGCAAAGCGTACGCGTTGTTCGACGCCGAAGTCGGGTATCCCCAGGGCGTCAACTTCATTGCCATGCCTCTACTCTTCAATGTAAGATCTCTCTGATTTGACTTTGATTTCAGCTATACTGACAATTTTTCAGATGCCTGAGGAAGAAGCCTTCTGCTTGCTCGTACGCTTGATGAACAAGTACGGCCTCCGCGAGATGTTCATCCACGATATGCCTGGTCTCCACCTGCACTTGTACCAGTTCGAACGGCTTCTGGAAGAATTTGAGCCTGCGTTGTACTGTCACCTGCACCGTCGTGGGGTCTCTCCTCAGCTTTACGCTACCCAGTGGTTCCTAACCCTGTTCGCCTATCGCTTCCCTCTTCAGTTGGTCCTGCGCATCTACGATCTCATCCTTAGCGAGGGCTTGGAAGGCGCTATCCTCAAATTTGGCATTGTTCTAATGCAGAAGAATGCCGAAACCCTTTTGGGTATGAGGGACATGTCGCAGCTTACCACTTTCCTAAAGGAGCGACTCTTCGACGTTTACATCGACAAAGCTCCCACTCAATCCTCGCTCCTGGAGTCTGGTTTCTTCGGTAGCACTAGTGGTGTCGACAAAGAAGTGTATCGCGCCGACATGCTCGTCCAGGATGCCTGCGCTGTCAAGATCACGCCAGAAATGCTCCAGGCATACGCTGCTGAGTGGAAGGAGAAGCAACGAGCCGACAAGGAGCGTGAACTTGAGCTGGAAGGTCTCAAGCAGTCCGTTTCGTCGTTGACGGTTAAAGTTCGCACCCTCGAGGAGCGTACCCAGCAGTCGGACACGGAACACGTCGCCCTTGCCTCAGAACTCGTGCGCACTAAGGTCGAGAACGAGAGGCTGATGGACGAGAATGAGAGCTTGAAGGGCCAAGTTGAAGAATTGCGGAAGCTTGTCGATGCTCAGGGTGCCGATGTTGAGGAACGCATGACAGAGCAGCTCCAGAAGGCCATGCGTCGCAATAGCGAGGTGCAGACTGCTAACCGGGCACTCGAGGAACAGTTGGCGGAAGCAGAGAAGGAGCTTGTGGAGACGAAGCTTCAGTGGGCCCAGGTAAGTTTCATCCATACCCTTTTTGTTCGACTCTGCTTCAAGGGAAACCGGATAACTGACACATAGATTCCTCCAATCAGATCAATGCGGATCACGAAGCCCTTCGACAGAAGTGGACCAGCATCCAGAACATGCTCAACTCCCAATAGACGATCCCTCGCCCTCGATTACTGTAGCCGACTCTGTCCTAGCTCTGATGCACACCGTCACTCGTGCATCAAGCTCTCTACGAAAATCGAGGGTCTCCAGTCGTCTAGGGGAAAGGAGAAAGATATCAACTCCATCTGCCAACAGGCCTATCGACTTGAGCAGACGGAGGACTGGACTCAGCAGCAGGGCCAGCTACAGTCCAGCCAACATCGTGGAGGATATTAGTCAAATGCAACTTCCCGAACAGAAGTTCCATAATCCTACTACATCAACCCAGCTCGTAATGTCTTCTCCCATCCAAAGAAAAGCAACGGGCTTCGACAACAAATTTTCCTTGTTTTCCTAATATCTCCACGCAAAAAAAACCACAACAACCACCTCAAAATGGACGGACGACGACCTTTTCTTCCCCGGAATGCGGATGATTGTATACACACACACACACACCATTCAACGGCGGCCAGAGGCGTACCGGGTGGAAATGATTTCCTTTTCCTTTTACTACCGATGGGACGACCCATCTCCTGCACAGCACGGTGTTTTCTCACTTTTCTTTCATCTTGTATTGGGATCGCTTTTTGTTTGTTTGTTGGGCCTCTCTTCTTTTGTCATCCATCTCCTTAGCGCACCCAGAGAGGGTTTCATTCGTGGCTTTGGCTGAGGGGGAGGGCTTCTTCTGGACGAATGAATAGCTTCTGCAGCTGCGCACGCACGCACTTAGAATAGTACACACACACAACCACGACGATCGTTACGGCATTGCGAACAATTTGCTTTTTTGTTTTCCCCTCCTTTTTATTGGTATGATATAGTAGAAGGGGAGGATGGATGGATGGATGGATGATGGGTAGGAAGGATGGATGGAGAGGGATGGCTGGAGTATGGTGTATTGTTGTTGTTGAATGTAGTCAGTCCGTTTGTTGCCTATATGGGTATGTGGAGAGAGAGTAATAGGGGACAGCAGAAGAAGCAGCAGCAGCAGCAGCAGTTACCTACCAGGAGAGAATGGTATTCTTTTTCTTTTTTTTTTCTTGTTATAGTAAAAGGATTACTTACCTAGGCATTTTGGTGTCGGAGCGCGGAAATGGGATTTGGACTGGTTAGTTGATGTGGTTTTGTTGCGGTTTGGTGTTGCTTGCTTGCTTGCTTGCTGGCTCGTTTTGATCGGTTGAATATGTGATACCATGTGAGCGTGTGGCGTTGCTTTGATGATATTCCTACGCGTGCCTTGTGGAGTACTCAGGTATGTGTGTGTGTGTGTGGTTGTTGTCAAGGTTGTCTCAATAATTGGTCTGAGGCGTCGAATGAATATCAAGCTATGAACGAGACAGAAGATTCTATGTTGAAGAGAACGTCAGGACAATCTTGAGAAAATCGAAAGGAGAGGGGAGAAAGAGTGATAAAGAAATAAATAGTAAGAGGGAAAGGACATCTCGCGTCTCTATCCAACATTCTCCACCGCCCTCAGAGCCCCCCCTCCCTCTCCCAAACCATCCTCCCCGCAACCCACGTCTGCAACACCTCCCCCTCCTCACTCAACACCACCAAATCCGCCCTACACCCCTCCTTCAACACGCCCACGCCCCCACCCTCCAACGCCTCCTTCCCCCCCACCCCCATCAACCCCGCCACATTCTCCGTCACCGTGCGCACCGCCTCCGCAACCCCGCACCCGCTCCAAGCCATCAGGTTCCTGACCCCCTGCGCCAGCGTCCCGCACCCGCCAACCAGCACGTCCGGCTGCGCGGAGATGACGGCCTTGGCGCCGCCCGGGTAGGGCGACCCGGTTAAGGGGTCGTGCGTGAGTTTCTGCTGGCGGTGCGGGATCTGCGCGTGGCCGGGGTAGGTGCCTGCGGGGATGGTGGGGGAGGCGAGCTCGATGCTGTCGGTGATGAGGATGGAGCGGGTGGGGTTGGCGCGGTGGAGGAGGGCGACGGTGCTGGGGTGGAGGTGGTGCGAGTCGGCGATGAGGGTGAAGTAGGGTGGGGGTGGGTGGGTTTGTGGGGGGAGGGAGATCAGGCCCGCGAGGCCCGGGGCGCGCGAGGTTAGCGGCGTCATGGCGTTGAGGGTATGGGTGAGGCAGGTTGCGCCGGAGCGGAGGGCGGAGAGGCCGGTGGAGTAGTCGGCGGTGGTGTGGCCGAGGGAGACGCGGATGGAGTGGTTGGTGGTGAGGGTTTGGATTAGGGCGTCGCTGCCGGGGAGTTCGGGGGCGAGGGTGGCGAGTTTGATGGTGTTGGTGGAGAGGGCGGGGGTGCCGTAGATGGTGCTGGGGGAGGGGGTTGTGGAGGGGGTGTGGAAGAGGGAGGCGTTGTGGGCGCCGGCCTTGCTGGGGGCGAGGTAGGGTCCTTCGACGTGGGCGCCGAGGAGGGCTGCACTGCTCGGCGAGAAGGTTCGGGGGCGCAGAGAGGGAAGGATCTGGGGGTGGGAGTTAGACAACGCACGACTGGAATATCAGGAGCAGGAGATGTTTTGTTGATTATAAGCAAGGCAGGCGGCTTGTTGATGATATGGAAATGAAGATGAAGAGATCCTTTGGCATTCCGGACACGATCCACTCACAATGAAGATATAACATATAAAGGAGCCTTTTCTAGAGAAAGGAAAGATGAAGTAGAGGATAGTATGAACAGCATAGACCAACCTGCTGGAAAGTTTCGGGAGAAACGGTGGGAATGGTCGCCCAGAAGCCGGTCACGCCCTGGGAGACATAGAAGTCGGCGGTCTCGGCGAGCTTCTGCTCGTACTGCTGCTCATTCTCGAAATGCGTGAAATGGAAGCCATTGACGCCATTCGCGTGCAGCTCGAGGAAGCCGGGGGCCACGATGTTGCCCTCAAGATCGACTATCTCGCCGCCAATGTAGCCGGTGCGCCTGAGGATGCGGCCGGTTTCCTCGGAGATGACGAGGTGGTCGTCGACCAGCTCGCCGCCGAGGCAGTAGCTGCCGTTGGTGAAGAGGGTGAATTGGTTGTCGGACATGGCCTGGCAGTGGCAGATCTGCGGCGTCGGCTTGACTCGCGGCGGCACGTACGTGGTGGAGGGCGGGCAGATGGGCGGGGCTGGGCTGGCGGCGATCGGGCACGGCAGGCAGGCCCGGGCGGCGGGGCCTTCGATCCTGGCCGGAGATCGCGCGACCGTGCCGGGGGGAGCGCTGTCACCCACGCTCGCCCGCGATGGTGGCACCGCAGCCGCATGCTGCCATGGCCTGCCCATGCCGCCCGCGCGCGTCGCTCGGGCTGGCCGGAAGACGGCAGCAGCGGTGCGAGGCGTGTTCCTTGGCCGGCGGCGCGCAGTCGACGCGGGCGCGCGCTTCTGGCAGCCACATGATGTCATGGCCTGTGGCTTTCCGCAGCTCCAGCGCTGATCGCGACGGCGGACGTGCCTTGCTTGCGTCAACCCGGATTCCCAGAGACATCGCCTGACGCCCTCATATTGCCTCTGCGCCCTCCCGAGCGCGCTCGCCGCGCCTGAGCTCCCCCCTCCTCTTTCCCCGTCCCGCAGAGCCCACCCCCGCTGCACCCGCCATGGCCGAGCAGCAGCAGCAGCACGCCCCGGGCGGCCACTACTCCGGCAGCAACCCCATCCCCACCGTCAGAAAGTTCATCGAGAACCTCGACAAGGACAAGAAGGAGCGCGATAGACAGATTGACGAAGGCGCCCAGAATAACCACCAGCAGCCCGCAGATGCCAGCGGCGTCACTGCCCACAAGAACCATCCTCTGGGCATCAAAGGCACCCAGAAGAGAGTCACCGACCCCACCACTGGCCGCGAGGTCGTCATTGAGGACGTCAAGAAGGAGGTGATCAAATCGGTCGACAACCCTCATGCAAGTCCTCCCCGTGCCCCACAAACCCGGCAATGCTTCTGACTCTTTCTGGACAGCTCTCGGTGCCGAATGCAAATCTGGACAAGGATACGGTATGCCTGCTTGCACATGCCCTGCTTTCGCTCCGCAGCGCTGACTCTCGCACAGCCAATAAAGACACATGAATCGCAGTCCAATCCCGAGTACAAGTACAACCAGGATGTCACCGCGCCTCCCGACCCCGTCGAAGAGGGCACCACCTCGGACGTCCCCATTCATGGCGAGAAGACGAATATCCTGTTCCACCCTACGCCCACCATCAGCTATGAGCCCTACTTCGCCGCCATGGAGAAGCGCACCGGCGGCCTGTGCATTGGCATCGCCGCCGCCATTGTCGTCATCGGCAGGATATTCGGTGGAAGGCTGTTCGGGCTGATTCCGCTGGCTTTCTGTGTGGCTTCTGGCGTCTGGCTCTGGATGAAAGAGGTCATCCGGAGCGGTAGGGAGGTCGAGTGGGAGAGTGAAAAGACCCGTGGTCAGACGGTATGTCCAATTGCGCATTTTTTGGCGTGGATGAAGCTCACTAACGAGGCTAGGCTACGGCGAATCTGCTTCCTGAGTCAGTCGAGTGGATGAACACGTTCCTCGGCATTGTCTGGGGTTTGATCAATCCCGACATGTTCCAGGGTGTGGCTGACACACTCGAGGACGTCATGCAGGCTTCTGTGCCGGGAGTCATCGAGAATGTCCGCGTTGCCGAGATCAACCAGGGCAGCAACCCACTTCGCATTCTAAGCCTTCGCGCTCTTCCGGACTCCCACATGAAAGAGATGAAGCAGGACATTCACGAACAGAATAAGAAAACGAAAGATCCCCAGGAGGCGGCTGCCGATGAAGAGGGTGGCGACTACTACAACCTCGAGGCCTCCTTCGCATACCATGCCCAACCCTCCGGCAAGCGTGCGTCTGACAAGGCCCGGAATATGCATATGCAACTAGTCTTTTACTTGGGTGTCAAGGGTCTTTTCGGAGTTCCTCTGCCCATCTTTGTTGAACTCCAAGGCCTCGTGGGTACCGTTCGCCTACGTCTTAACATGACCCCGGAGCCTCCGTTCCTCAAGACTCTTACTTTTACCCTGATGGGACTCCCTCAGGTCCAGGCAGGCTGCATTCCTATGGTCGAGAAGGGCGTGAACATCCTTAATCTACCTCTGATCTCTAACTTTGTCAACTATGCGATTGGTGCAGCCGCCAGCATGTACGTGGCGCCCAAGTCCATGTCCATCGACATGCGCGCTATCCTTCAGGGTGACGACATCCAGAAGGATGTCCAGGCACTCGGTGTCATGTGGATCCGCATCCACCGTGCTGTTGGCCTGAGTAAGCAGGACAAGCGTGGTAGCAAGCATGGCGGTAGTGATCCTTACATCAACTTGTCCTTCTCCAAATATGGCAAGCCGATGTACTGCACTCGTGTCATCACTGATGACTTGAATCCGATCTGGGAGGAGACTACTGCGTAAGTGCTCCAGTCCTTCCTTGTCAACGTGTAGCTGACAATCCTAGGCTGCTCGTAACCCCCGAGTTGATCAAGGCTGATGAGAACCTGAGCGTTGAGCTTTGGGACTCTGATCGCCATAGCGCCGATGACATTGTTGGCAAGGTTGAACTCTCTATGCAAAAGATGATCCAGCACCCAGGCAAGATGTACCCGCAGGTCAGCAAACTCGCTGGACTGGACGCGGACAGCAGCATGCCTGGAGAGCTTCATTGGGAGGTTGGTTACTTCAGCAAGCCCAAGTTCAGGCCTGAGCTCCGCACAGACGGAAAGAATAAGGCGCTGCCCAGTGAATTGAAGGATCACCCCGAGTTGCAAGACGAGAAGGGAGTCACTAACACCAGTGAGGATGATGCGGTCCAGCATACCCCACCCGATCCTCTCTGGCCCAGCGGTATCTGCAGCATCATCGTTCACCAAATTGTCAACCTGGAGTTGGAGAATATCAAGGGAACTTCGGGCAGCCGTAACGGTAGGGAGTATGAGCCAGCCAAGCCTTACGGAGAGACCACGGAGCAAGAAGGCCGCAATCTTCCTACCAGCTACTGCACCATTCACTACAACGACGAATTGGTTTACCGTACGCGTTCCAAGGCAGTCAGCAGTCAGCCCATCTTCAACGCTGGCACTGAGCGGTTCATGCGTGATTGGAGATCTGGAATTATCACTGTCACTGTCCGCGACCAGCGTCATCGGGAGCACGATCCGATTCTCGGTGTTATCCCTCTCAAGCTCACGGACATCCTCGAGACCAGCTCTCAGGTTACCCGTTGGTACCCGCTTGATGGTGGTGTTGGCTTTGGTCGCATTCGTATCTCCTTGCTCTGGCGCAGTATCGAAACGCGCTTGCCGCCAAACCTTCTTGGCTGGGATGTCGGAACCTTTGAATTCACGTCTGAGCGTATCCTTGCGGTCAACTACAAACACCCCGCCAAGCTTCGCCTGCGAACAGGTGGTTCCACCGGAAAAATCTCTCGCACTGAAGCACGCAAGCTGGAGGAGGGCGATGGCATATACTGGGATCTGCAGAAGAAGGAAGGCAAGAACGCAGTCCGTCTTCCTGTGAAGTACAGATACCGCTCGCCCATCGTTTTCGAATTCCATGTCAGTGGCAAGCGCAAGCCCGAGGCTTACGCCATCATCTGGCTGCACCACCTCATCGACAACGAGGACACGCCCGTTAACGTCCCAATCTGGACGTGCTCGAGCCCAGCACGCCTTACCCAGAACTACATCACGGAAGACAACTGCAAGGGCGAGCCAGGCCTCGAGGATCTCGAGGAGATCGGCCGCCTCCAGTTCCGCGGCCGCTTCAAAGCCGGCACCGATGAGAGCCACGAAGCCTTCATCATGGACAACGACTCTCGCGAGACGTTCGAGACCTGGGAAGCCTGCCTGGCAGAGGGCGTGCGCCAGCGCCGCGTCGACAAAGAACTCCCGGACCGCATCAAGCAGCTGCACGAAGCCTCCCTCACCTCAGGCCGCGACGTCCTGAAGGCCGCGTCGGAGGAAGAAAAGAAGAAATGGCTCAGCAAAGACGGCGCCGACTGGTCCGGCGCCTTCGGCCACGACCCCAAGGCCTACACGGACGCCTCGGGCCGCAAGCGCCGCGAACCCGGCCAGGACCCGCCCCTCCACGACCCGCACCACCCTTCTTCCGACGAGGACCACGAGTCCGACCACGACGGCCATGACGACAGCAGCGAGGACCTGGGTATCCAAGACGCGGACACCATGGACGGCCCCGCCAGCCCCGCCCACGGCAGGAAATCCGTCTCCACGATGCGGTCCGGCACGACGACGAGCGGCGGGACGACGCAGGATAGCGCCGGTAGCGTCACTGGGAGCGATCTGTCCAAGGAGGACGTGAACAAGCAGAATCGGCGCACGGAGGCGCGCAAGCAGAGGGGGTTGATGCAGTGGAAGCCGGCGAGGAACGTGAAGTTTGCGAAGGATGAAGGGGTGATTGGGTTGCGGAAGTTGAAGGAGAAGGTTACGGGGAATATGGAGGGGAGGAAGCCGGGTGTTGAGACTGGTGAGTTTTTTCTTTTCTTGTTTTGCTTTCTCCCTTCTCCCTTCTTTTCTCTCGCGCGGATGAGGTTGCTGACTGTGGTTGGACAGAGACGGGATCGTAAGGAAATGGCGATGCCTTCGGCCTTCTTCTTCCTATCTTCTTTTTTTTGAAACAGTTTCGGTACTGGTGGTTTGAATGGGGGATTCATCAGAAGGTGTACGAGCTTGTGTGGTGCTTTCGCGCGTTTCATTTGTTGACTGGCTTGGGGCTTTACGGATGATGAATATTTTTCACGATCGGGGTATGGATTGAACTGTTGACTTCCCAAAAGCACGTAGCTGCTTTCGTTGTTCTCCTTTCGACTTTGTTCTGATAGTGGGAGAATTGATGAGAATTATTCCTAGCTTAACTTCGCTTCATATCTGTGTGAAGGCAACGAGATGGACTTCTATGACCACTTTTAAAGTCCCTTTCTCTGGAGCGTACTCCTGGATCAGAACAGAGCTTATCTCTTCATTCCTCCAAAGTGAAGAAGATAATTGTACAAAGGAACTTGTTTTCGGATCAACACACGTTACCCTGGTAATTGAACATTTCCTCATTATATGCTGAATTGACCTTTCCTAACAGTCCAAATCTACTCCACTTTTGGTGTACCATGAAACCTCACGCGCCTCAGCAATCGTCTCTTATCCCTAATCTCCGTCCTCGAATGCAAAAACCTCGCATTATCCATCAACAACACCACATTCTCCTTAAACACATCCTCCGGAAACCTTAACCCCGCACTCTCCGGCGTCCCCAACAGCCCATTCAGCTCCCTCACCGCCCCATTCGCCCCCTCATCCCCACTCGGCGGCTCCCCCAAAATATCGCTCCGGAACCTCAAAAGGTACCTCCCCGTCCCCTCCTCCACATCCAGCAACCGCCCCTTGATCGTCGCCTTCCCCTTATAAAACTCGGGTGGGACGTGAATGTCGAAGTCGGTGCGTAGCAGCGCCGAGACGGCTCCGGGCGATAGCGCGGCTGCTAGGTCGTCGGCTGGTAGGACTCGGAAGATTCCGCCGCCGAGCTTGTCGGGGTGCACGATGTGGAGGCCGAAGAAGCGTTGCGGGTGCTCTTCGAAGGCGCCGTCGGTGTGCCAGAGGAATTCGCCGACGCCGTGGGAGCGGCTGTGGGCGGTGGTGTTGGTTTTTTCGCTGAAGACGCCGGTGGGCTTGTAGGTCACGTCCCACTTTGCGCGCCGTGTCAGTGGGTTTGCGGGGGTGGGGGGATGGCGAAGGGGAGGGGAGGGGATGGGTGGGTGTGGCTTACGAGGGCGCCGTGGGTGCTGGAGTGGGTGTCGGGGGTGCAGCCCATGGCTTCGACGAGGTCGAGCATGAAGTGGCTTTTTGGGTCGTCGAAGCGTAGCTCGAGGACGGCGATGCCGTGTTCTCGCAGGGCGTGGGCGAAGGATGCTCGCATTTCGAGACCGAGCTCGCGGGTGGGGACTTTGAAGCGTGTGCCGAGGGGGAGCTGGAAATATCGGTCCTCTGTGAGTCGAGGGGTGGGCTTGTCCAGGACGATTGGGATGCTCTTGACGATGTTGCGGAGGAACTGGTAGTCTGGAAAGGGAGGCTGGATGGGCATTGGTCCTGCACTGACAGCATCGACCGCTCCTGGAGCCATTTGGGGCGCAGTGGTGGCGATTGCGCGCACTTTGGGAGAGCTCAGTGAGAGTGCCATCTGTCTGGAGGTGGATGCTTTGGTGAAGAGGCTTTTGCTGTGGGCAACAGCTCTCGCTGCCTCGAACAACTTCGACATGGCCTTCATTCTGATAATTGGAAGATACACTGACAATCAAGTTCGCTCGGGAGGCTTGAGGTCTTCGCTGAAGTGACCTTTTAAACACTTCAGGCGGGCGAATATCCGAAACCCTTTCCCGATGGTTTGTGAACTCCCATGCTCCTAAAGGAAGATACTCCAGAAAGGAAGCGGCATTTCAAACCCAAATCAAAGAGCTGCAAGATATCCACACTGCCGGGGAAGTGCTTGCGGAGGCGCCGAATGTCACGACAGGCTCAGAACTGGAGGCCAAGAAATCTCAACACACTCGGTGTACTGGGGCCTGAAATGCCTGTATGCAACGTCTCTATCTCGTAGACTTTGGTGGGGGCTCTTTGATTTGATTCACCATCTCCTTGGATCTCGTTAGTATTGGAACAACCCAAATGAGTAGTCCGGACAGTCTAACCTGGGCCTGATTCTGATTCACCGATAAGAAAATGGCGCAGGCTTAGCAAGTCTTGATGTTATCTGATGATAAAATTCAAGTCAAGATCTACATGAGGTTTCACTTGGCAAGAGAGTGCTTGGCATGAGAGTTGGACAGTGCACAGATCTTGGGGAGTTTCTTGAGAGATCCACCAAGATCCATATCTAGTCCCAGTCGGTGCTCCGCTGAATTCGTAAGCAGAGGCATTTTCTGATGGTGTGACCCATAGAGAGGTCTCGCAGACCTCCTCGGAGGCCCACATTTAGCTATCGGGAAAATACGAATCCGACCAAAACCGGCAAATGCTTTGGTGGAGCCTGCTGGAGCGCCCGCATCATCTAAATTGTTATGATAGTCGGGGCGGTTGGTACTTGGTGAGTCCATTTGAACTGTCCCCGGCTAAGCAGGTGCACTAGCTTCTCCACGGGTACGTCTTCGTTTCTTCTTACGGAAGGTCGGGATTTAAGGGCGGCGCTTGAGGTAGGAGATGATACATCGCCTGGCGGACGTGTTGGAGAGGCTATAGCAGAATCTGTATCAATAGGCAGCAAGAGAGACGGCGAGGATTGAGTGTGAAAAAAGCTAGGAGGTGACTGCGTAGCCATAGCTATCGTAAAGGTGTCAGAGATGATGTTACAAATTACAATGGAGCTCCTCGACGCACGCGATTAGCCATTACCGTTCCTGCAAGACTGCGGCCCTAGCACAAGCTCGCTGCCACGTTGCAGACCAGCTGCCCCGCCTGAATGCAGCAGCGCATTGTAGCATTTTTATGCAACAGTCTGCAGAGTTCGGCCTTTCCGCCATGTCCTACCCTCGCAGTGAGTCACGCTAAGCCGTCCAATGCCGGTCCGCCTGGTAAACATGCCCGGGAATGTCACCAAGTCTCTGTCCCTTGCACAGCCATGCGAATGACATGAAGACAACCAGATGAGGACGGTTCTAGCGCCGCCAAGTCTGCCACTTCAGCCAATCGGAGCTACTCCACCTAAGGCGAGCCATTCGGCAGACAACCGAACCATCAGGCTCTGACCGCAATCCCCAGCGCGCCTACAACGTACCCTAGGGTCGGTCGACTCTTCGGCACTCCTTATGCCAGCTCAAGTAGCTTTGACACTGCCTCCAAGCATTTGGTTGAGGAGCGACCAAGCAGGACTCAGGCTGAATCAGCTCACAGCCCAGTTCATCAAGCTGGCATCCGGCCTCGATCTCCTCACGGCCCTCAGGAGATCTCACTTGGCGGGCCGGATACATCAATTCCGCGGTGTCCGAGGTATACATCGTTGACATAAACCACCATTTGTTTCTACATGGCACCGGTTTCACCTGTAGGATTGTGTTATCTGTGTGGAGAATTTCCAAGTGGAGCAAATGTACGCCCCTCCCGTCCTTTCCATATCCAACAACCAACTCTTAGAGCGTGGCCGAAAGTACTGTGTAAGACAAGATGTGGAGCACCTTACTCCTATGGTGGATCTCCTTTCCGAATTTGAATGTCCTTCATCATGGGGTTTCGGCCGTATTCGATGCTCCAGGACTTTTTGATAGCCATTTCGAGAAACCAACCCGGTCAAAGTGCTTGCCAGGCTCATCACTCACCAGTCCCGGACTTTCAACTGTCTGCGCACAGTGATTTTCCCGCTGCGTATTCTCTTCAAACTCTTCTGCCACATGTATGCGTATCTCGAAATGCTTGCCATGAAAATCACTCCCATGTAGACGCTCGACTTGACGAGTTCATCCTAGCTCCACGAAAGTAGAGTCATCCCTCGCCTTCCGTGTTCCCTCTTGCCTGCCATTTCCTCAGCGGAATCGTCGACAAGCTGCTCAGTCCCGTTTGCACCCCCTGAAAAACGACCATCGGAATATGCAGCTTCGACTTGTTAACTTCTGCAATCCCCGCAAACATGATGGTCGTCAGAGGCACGCCCAGCGCCGGCGTCTTTGACGGGACGCAAAAAGCTGCCGAGATGGTGTCTTCCTTGGAGAGCCAGAGCCGCGACGTTACGATGGTGATTATCATCCAGACGAGGAATAGGGCGGCGCTCATGAAGACCACGAAGATCATGTTGTCTGCGGCAACGGTTGAGAAAGCGCCCGTTTGAAAGGCCTCGTCGTAGGTTTGCCAGATCAGGGCGAGGAGGGAGAATGAGGCGAGCTTGTTGAGCTTCCACTCTATGAAAACTTTCTTGGTGGGACCCGGAAAGAGGTTAAGCACAATTTGCCCAACTACCTGCGTGAAGGTGAGCTTTCGTACCAGAAACAAGCAAAGGCATTAACTGAAATGACTTTGGGGAGGAGCCTTACCAGAGGAAGGAAGACGGACAGACCGAGTTGCTTGAAGACCTTGCGATAGGTCTCGCCATAACCACCTTGGTGCTCCGGCAATATATCCAAGTACCATGCATTTGTCGATGTATACACGCGGATCAAAGCTGTTGAGATGAAGGGGCCTAAGAAGTTTCCGATTGTTGATTGCATCAGCGTTAGTGCCGTGTTTCCGTTCGACTTTCTTGTCATCAGAACATTGAACGAGATCCTATGGCAAAGAGTTAGTACTTACTTAGGCATGAAACCCTTCCAGAGAACGAAACTTACGTTGTAGGCAGGCATCCCAGGATATTCAACCCAATCAATAGACCCGGATCCATAAAATCTTTCTTCGTCGCAGTGGCTGTGACCACGCCAAAAGCGATGGCCGACGTGAGCAAGAAGGATTGTGCTTGTATCCAAATGTGAAGCTTCCAGCGTGTGAGGTTCTCCCAAAGAATCTTAGTGGGTAGCGTGCATCCGTTGATGAAGAAAATGATGGCGGGCGCAAGGTTCTGCACCACTTTCTGCTTCAGATGCTGTGTGGATCCAGGTACCTGGACTTGAGACGCGATTAGGATCAGAACCAGCATAGTTATGAGGAACCATTGGTCTTTAACAAGCCAAAGGAAGTCCTGAAAGAATGTTGAGACTTTTGACTGTGTTGTCCTCGAACTGTTACTGTCATCGTTCGGTCCATCGTGGTGCTGTCCTCCTTCAAGACTGGAGTTAGTTCTAGTCTTTAATACTTTTTTCATTAGACGTACCGGATTCCACCGAAGCTTCACTTTTTGGGCTGTTTGAGTGGCTGGATGCCTTTTCGGGGTCCATGACTTTTGTCGAGGCTTCCACACAAGATCTAGTAGCACTCAAAAAACCACTTAGAGCCGAACATCAATCTTAAAGGTGCCTTGCCACTCAGGGTTCACTCCATTCGCAAAGCTCAACACGTGTGTCCTGCACCCAGGTTTCATATCCGCCATGATTGACCCACAGAAGTATGCTGGCACAAATCTCTGCCGAAGCTACATCCTCTTTCGTCAGTAGCCGCGCCTGATAGCGTCAGACTTGGTGGGGCGCCAAGATGCGGCAAATTCTTGAGCCATCTTACGCAGTCTGTGCTCCTAGGAGTCTCGGAGCTCCGACGAAGTCAGTGCGGCGGAAATACGGGGTGGACACAGATATTGACGCCCGTTATCATGTTTCCCCGATAAATTGAGGACGTCCAGTAATTCATCGAAGGAAGCTGCACGGTATGAAAGTTAGAGGAGATAAACTCTGGCCTCCTAAAGTTGAGGTGTTGAGACTGGAATCCAGATCAAGTGGTAGTAGGCATAGCCTTGCGAGATTCGGAGATATCTGGCTCGTGGAGGTTGATGTGAAGCGTGGGAAACAGAAAATAGGCATTACGTCTCCGAAATCTGATTCCCAGTCGTGATGTTCTGCCACCAAACAGGAATTACCAGAAGGACGTCATCTGGACGAAGACAAGCAAAGTGATCGTTTCATCCCAAGGTTTGAGAACATCATTAAATGAATGCTAAGGTAGAGATAGATAAGGAGTGAGAGAAAGCACGTTAATATAGTTAGGGAGAGAGAGCAACGCCCTAATGCGATTGAAATGCAAAGGGCCACAGATAATGCGACGCCGAAAGTTCTTCATGTTGCCCAATGCAGGAAAAGGAAAAGGCAGCCTCCATATTATATATCTCCATTCCCGTCATGCCAAAAGCCACGACAGAGCCAGCTGAAGTCTCTTATCGTCCATGACACGCCACCGACCAAGTTGGCCTCTCAAACGGCAACGACGGTGTACTCATCACCCAAGGAACGGCCAAACAAAACGAGAGTGAGCTTCGCAGCAGAGAGAAGAGAGAGGGAAGAGAGAGAAAGAGAGAGAGTAGAAAGAGAAGGGAGGGAAGAGAGAGAGAAAACAAGAGAGAGAGAAAGAGAGCAGCAAGGCCCAACCAGCGTCCCCCGCCACCGCCCCAAACCCCCCCCCCTCAAACCCCCACAATCACCCCACCCACACACCTCGTCCCCCCCGCCACCCTCCCCATATCCACCCACCCCCCACCCACACAAACCTCAAACCCCCCTTCCCCCATACACCTCAACTTCCCCTCCTCCTGTTCCGCACACCCCCCATTCGGCCGCGCCCTTACGTACCTATCGTCCCTTCCCCTGGTCCCCGCGCCCTCGAACGGCAGACACATCATCCCCGGCGCCACTTGTCGCTCGGCGGCCCAGGACCAGCCGTTCGTGGCGAGGTGCGAGAGGTTGGCTGGGGCGGGTTGGGTGCAGGTGTAGAAGGAGGTGGGGGAGGAGCAGAGGAAGGAGCCGGGGGTGCAGGGGAGGTAGGGTGGGGTGTTGGGGTTGGTGGGGACGTAGGGGGGGAGGGGTTGGGTTTGGTTGTCGTTGGTGTTGTTGTTGTTGTTGTTTGGGGGCGGTGGTGGGGAAGGGGCTGCGTGGTGTGCGGTTAGTAAGTGGTAGGTTTTGGGAAGGAATGGGGGAGGGTAAGAGGAGGGGATGGGGGAGAGGGAAGACTCACTGCTTATTACGACTGTGCTGAGTGTCGACTGGCCCATTGCGCACCGTGTCGTGCAGTCATTGATCGGGGTGCAGTAGTCTGGCGCCACGCAGTTGCAGTTCACGACGGGTGCCGAGCATGTGGCCGGCGGTGGTGACGCTGTGACCGATATCGTAACGACCGGCGGGGGTGGGCAGCTCGTCGAGATACCCGGCGGCGATTGCCTGTCTACTGCAGCTTCTCCGAATGCATTGTGAAGAAAGAAGGGAGGAACGCTGGCGGTAGCGGTCCAGTTGGAGGAAGCGGTGGCATTGGCGCTGGCTAGTGTGGTGGCGCTTAGCACGCTCTGGATGTACGAGTCGATGAGGCTGGACTCGGGTTCCAAGGGAGTGCTTGTAGCGTTCGGAGCAGAACTTGCCATGATTGTGCCGATAGACGTGATCGTGCTGGTCGCAAAGATTGTTGCTGTGATGTTGGGGCCGCCGCTGGGGATACCTTCTGTGCTACCGGGTAGTGGCTCGTATGCTGTGCTGGTAGACACCACGAAGGAAGTACTGCTGGCGTGCAGCACATAGCTGATGTAACTCTCAACCATGCTGGTAAAGGCAGCACCGGTCGGTGCGGCGGTGCCTGCGAGGACTGATGAAATATACGCGTTAACCACGCTTGTGAACGCAGGGCTGCCGCTTTGAACAGCGGTCTCTATCAGAGCCACATTCTTTTCTTGAGCATATTCTCCGTTCTGGCTGGCTGGCGCCGAGCTCATTGGCGCTTCCGCGGGTGCAGAATCAGATGGTGCCTGCGGTTGGGGGTTGCCGGATGAGTCTGATGACGAGCAGTCAGACGCCGGAATCTCGCAGTTACTACCCCCAGTCACGGGCGAAGACGCGCTCATGCCATTTGCGTACACCACATCCGCACCGGCATGCGGGTACATGGTGTCAATACCCTCGGGCGAGACGCAGCTGTTGATTCCTGCCAGGTTGGCGACGTACAGATTCGGAAGCATGCAAAGATCGCCACCGGCTTGGCCTTGAATGTCCACGACGGCGCAATTCATGTAGAACTCACGGTTACCGGTATGGTTGATCCAGGTCCAGGCGAACAGCGCCGTTCCAGACGGCGCCGTCATGGGGATTGTGAAATCGTAGCTGCTGGAGCCCTGCCCCGGGCAGCCGCCGATTATGCTCTTGATGACCTTCCACGTCTTACCGTTGTCGTAGGAGAGGGACAACTGGCAGGAGCCGCCGTCGTGATTTGCGTAGCCGCCGATGGTAGCATTGTAGCTCTGGCCAGCTTGGTAGGTTGTGCTAGGTTTGATGGAGCTGCTGACCTTCGAAAGGCCTTTGCAAGGAAAGTCGGAACCGTCGCTCTGCAACGGTGATTTGATGTCATAGTCCCTATCCGCGGAATTGGCAGAGGAAGGGCTGTCCCATGGCTGGGGCTGTTCCATTTGCATGTGTGCATTGGCAGACGAAAAGAATAAGGTCGACGTGCATAATGTCGTGAGTAGTAGTGAGCGTAGGTTTGCAGCGGTCGTGGCAGTCGTGATGGTCATGGTGACGATTCGCAAGGAAAACAAATAGAACGAATGTGATGGGATCGGATAGAGAGCGACATTCACAGAGCGGCAGACAGAAGAGCTGCAAGTCTTAAGGGAAATTCAGCAAGGGAACAGTCAGTCAGCCGCCTCCTGCACGGGGGCACCCGCATCGAAGGAGAATTCAAAGAAAGGAAACAATACGATCAGTCGGCTTGTGAGAGAGTAGGACGAAGGAGGCGTGTTCGGCATGTGGACAGACCAAGCCCCGGTCGCCATGAAACCCTTCTGGCCGGTGCATTGCATTCTTGCAAAGACTCTTCAGAGTACTTTCGATCGTCTGCGGGGCTAGTCACGCTGTCTTGGGCGGCTGTGGCACAGTCCCTGCAGATGATGAGGTGAAGGGATACATTCCTTGCTATTGTCGGCAGAGGAATGCTCTCCCTGCCTCGGGCTAGAACGCAAGAGACGGCACGCACACATCCGCTGCGGCTCTACAGCCTCCGCGTGGCTGGTAGACTTGGGCAATAGCGCAGACAAGAAACAAAAGTTGGGTATTGTTTTACTCACAAACTGCATTGGCTCGCGATCTCTTTGAGGGCGCATCGCACGCCATGGCCGATTTAGGAATCGATATGCTCTTCCCGACCTTTTCATACGTTCCTGATGCCTGCAACGCCACCTGGATGCAAGAAAAATTCATGCAGAACATCATGTTAGTCGACCAAGAACTCTTCAATATCCTTGTCGCTATCGGCCTCAGCCTGCTCGCGCAGCTTCCTCTCATGAGCCTCCAGCGTCTGCCGGATAAACTTGCGCTGGCGGAGCCTGGCTGCTCGGCCCCAGTCGTCCTTGTCTTCGTCCTCGCTATCGCTATCCACACCCGGTATAGCGATCTTGGGCTCCGACTTGGCGCCGCGCAGGTCGTTCGCAGTCAGCGTCGCGCCGGGAGGCATGTTGCTATCTTCGCCTGCCTTCGAGTCGGCCTCATGCTGCCTCGTCTGAAGATAGGCGCCCAGCTTCATGAGGTAGGGTCGTAGCAAGCAATACGCGCCGATGATGGCGACGAGGCGGATGTAGTCCTGGAGGCGCAGCTCGCTGAACTGCGAGATGGTCAGCGACGGGCCGATTGGGGTCGGGCGGAGCAGAGAGGGGGCAGTGCGCACGGCTTTGCTGGTCTGAGTCGTGAAGTTGTTGCCCCAAGTGGAGAGCAGCGAGAGGAAGTCTGGAGACGGCGTCTGCGCGTCGCCGCCGTGCTGCTGCGCCATCGCGTCTGTCGGCAGGATAATACCCAGCAGTCGGGTCTGTGAGGAGGTGCGCGCGCGCCCTTTCTAAATGCTGGCAGTGCTCGAACGGGCAATGTCGAGTGACGCAGGTCGAAGGCAAGGCGGCACGGGCGGTGGTGGGTGAGGAGCGACCGCCCCTGCCCCGATCCCTGCCCTCCGCAAAATCCCCGACATCATCGCCGACGCGTCTCGTCGCGTCTTCCCCGACTGCCCACCACCGCGTTGCCGGTTCGCGTCCACGTCCGCCCACCCCTCTCTGCTAATCGGACACCATGGCCGACGATGACGCCGCAACCAAGGAGGAGGTCTGTTCTCCAGCCACCCCTCCCAACACCACCCCTGCCAGAAGCTAACCACCACACACACCACAGCGCCTCAAATCCGCCCTCTGGTACAGCATCGGCCAATTCGTCGACCAACAATGCCAGCTAAAAGACCACAACGCAACCCCCCAATTCATCGGCGCCCTCACCGAACTAGTCTGGACGCAAATCTGTGAGTGCCAGCAGCACCCTCCTCCCCTCCCTCGCTCCTAATTAACCCACCTCGTCTCAGCCTCCGCCTCCCGCGACCTCTCCACCTTCGCCCGCCACGCAAACCGCACACAAGTCAACGCATCAGACGTGCTCCTACTCGCTCGCCGCAACGAGGGTCTCGAAGCCTTGCTGCGCCAGTTCCTCGATCAGTATCGCGCTGAGCGTAACAACACCACTGTGATGGAGTCGAGAAGTGCTGGTGGAGGAGGACAGAGTGGGAGGGGTGGACGACGAGGAGGGGCTGGGACGACGGGGAGGGGGAGAGGTGGTGGTGGTGGTGGTGGTGCGGGGAGAGGACGAGGGAGGGGAAGTGGAAGGGGGAGGGGGAGGGGAGGGTGAGGTGAGGTGAGGTGGTAGGAGCAGAGGAAGATGCGATGGGTTGGTTGATAGGACTGCTGCGCTCCAATACGCGGAGAGAAGAGGGCGCGGGAGGAGATACATGCGTACACGTGCTCGGGAAGCCCGGCGTCTGTGGCGGTGCAGTGCGGTGGGGCGGCTGGACGAGGACCGGACAAGACGGATTTGGCCGCGCGAAGAAGAAGATCGCCCCTCGGCGCACGCACGGGGAAGAGGGACGGTGAGAGATAGCACCAGCACACCGCATGAGGAGGCCCAATTGGGTAGGACGATCATGTTGGTTCCTGGATGGGTCGGTGGGTACCTACTTGACCGGTGGAGGTTGTGGAGCCGCGCCAGTGACAAGAAAAAAAATGGTTGAACTCAGGGGAAGGACGGAGAAAAAAGACGGTCGGCATCTCACAAGATGGCTTTTTTGCGGAAAGGTTGGAGTGATACCATTTTGCGTTTCACTCGAAAAAAGACACTCTGATCACATTGGATAATCATTGATTGTTGAAATTGAATTCTCCTTCATCATTAAAAGACATATAGCATCCTCATCGCAACATCATTAAAGATCCGCCTCAGATCTTCTGCCCATAGGCGTACTCCACATGCAGGCCCTTTCGGCCCATCTCATAATGCAGCTCTTTCGTTTCATAAAGCCTTGGCGCCAGTCCGTGGTATCCAGCGTAGTTCATAACGTAATCAAGAATGTCGGCACAAGCAAGCACGAGATGCAAGGCCTGATGTTGGTACAAAGGGAAGAAAGCTCGCGCAAGTCTCTCCCAGTAAAGTCCGGCCCCAGCTTAGAAGTTATGGGGGTTCGTCTTATCATAGCCGTATGGGTTTGTCGAGGTGCCGTTCGGACCGGTATAGTAGCCGCCGCTGTGAGCAACATCGGTCTTGTACGGCTCGTACCTGGTGTGGCTGGCTGGCGCGACGGTAGAGCCAGTGTACGCAGTTTCGCCGCTCTTCCGGGTGTCAATGACGGGGTTGCTGCCGACGGTCGAGATCGGGGCGCCGGCGCCGTAGGTGCCGAGCTCGGAGTCGCCGTTGTCGACAGTGCCCTTGCGGCGCCTCCAGAACGGGCCGGTGCGCTTGCCGCTGCCAGAGGTGTAGTTGTTGGCGGGCGAGGGGCCGAAGCGCTTCTCCTTCTGGTGGCGGCGGGCGAAGAAGAATTGGCAGCACGCAGCGACGAGGAAGAGGAAGCTAGAATAGTCATGTGAGCGGGTGGATGATGGATAATATTTACGACTTGAACACTTACACTCCAATGATGGAAACGGCGAAGCATGCTTTGTTGTAGCGGCATACGGTGCCGAACTGGGCCTGGTAGGTGAACTGCTCGCCATTGCTGGTGCCAAAGCCGTCCTTGCCAAAGCCCTCGCCCGTTTCGGCGTTACCACGGCCAAGCGGAGTATCGACGATTCCAGTGCAGCTGTCGGCGCCGTCACGTGTCAGGACGGCGATGGCGATGAAACCGCCAGCGAATGCGACGTCCAGGATCATTCCAAGGAAAGCGAGAATGCGGATGCCTCCCAGGCATGGCGTCAGGACAATGGCGAGGATGGTGTACGCGACGCCGACTCCAGATATGCCTTCGACGGCCTTCTCCCAGTTGGGGATGGGGCGGTCGCGGTCGGACAGGACAGCCAAGAAGTACGAGTAGAAGCCCAGGATGATGGCGGAACAGCAGAAGCACAAGAAGTACGGGAAGGTCCCGAGGAGACGGCCGAAGAAGCCCATGATGGCGAGTTCGCGCTCAACGCGGTGGAGGAGTTGCGGTCAGGGTCGCGGGGAGCGAAGGGAGCGAGGTGTGGAGGCGGGCGTGCTTTGGGGAGGCTGGGTTTGGTATGCGAGGCAGCGGATAAGGCCAATCGAGGAGAAAGGCAGCGGGAGGGCGTGGGAGGTTAAATGTGTGACAGGGCGCAAAATGACGCAGCGATCAGTGGCAGACCCGACCAGGGCCACCCACAATTTGTGTCGCTGCGGTCTCCAGGCCGATGGGTGGATCGCCGGGAGAGACGTCATGTGGAGCAGCCGGTGCAGGGCTAGTCACGCGCGAGCCCGTGTTCGGCCTAGCGCGGGTGGCGCGCTCAGCCACAGAGGGTCACTGCCACAGGGCTCGTCGCCTCGGCCGCAATCGGGGCTGTGGCCACGGCAGCAAAGCGAAAACTTCGCATCCGGCGCGAACACCTTGGCTTAATCCCATTGGCAGCTGCCCTCGAGCTGCGCCCTCGCCGAGCCCCTCCGCCAGCGCCGTTTCCTTTCATTTCCGCTGGTGCAAACTTTCTGAGAGCCTGGTTCTGGTTCAGGCTCCGAAACCGAGCAGCAATCAACGTCCGACGTCAGACGCACCCGCTCTATTTCGCACAGTGGTAACCGTTCGCTCTCCAGCCAATAGCGCTGACTCCATCCCCAAAATACCCACGAATCCATCTGGCCTCGGTCTGCCGTCGACAGCATGACCTTTCGATGACGCTTCGCTTCGACCAGCCCTGCAACTATCCATGCCGTCTATCTCCCGCACTGCAGTTTCCTTGCTTTGCCCTGACGGCCCGGTTCGCTAGCTCTGCATGTGATGTGGGAATCGCACGTCCGCCGTTCCAATTTGCGGGGTGGATAAAACGGTTCGGCGCTCATTTCGGCTCAATCCTGCTAGAGACCACTACGTAGAGAACACCCAATGTGGTTGGTTTGTTCTCTATCTCCTCAGCTGAATAAATGAACCAGAGAGCGATTAGCTTTTAGATTGATGCTTAAAAGGACTAAATGCAAGGGGTGGACAAAAGATGCAGCCGACGCTTAGCTTGACTCACTCTCAGCAAGCAGAACTACGTAGGGAGTTGAAGCATTCATCCAGATCGCCTTCGCAAGTACTCTGAAACACTCCCTTATCCGGATAAATGCTTCAGCGCCTGACGAACAAGCTGGATGTAGGCGTGATCAGTGCTGTTGAGATGTGCCAACCGTCGGCTGCCATACCCCCCTGTAACTACCTGGCGCCAGGCTGTTCTTCCTGCTTCTTCAAATCGTCTTCCCATCTCGGCGCTGCGGTGTTGCTACTTCTGCCGTGTTGGGGAGTTCCCGATCCAGCCGGCGTCTCTTCCGAAACGATGCTCTCGGCTCGACGATCGTATCCTTCAAGCCAAGTCTCTGTCCGCTGCTCGCGCTCAGCCTCTGACGTCAAGGTGCTCACAACAGCAGGGCTTCTGACCTCTCCTGTTGTCATATCTGATACACTCCTCTGCCGCTCCACGCAATCCCACTCCCGAAAGCTCATGCCGGATTGAAAAGCACCTGACCGCTCGGCTTCTGGGCTCGACGAAGCACGAGATGTTTCCGCAGCTTGACAATCACGATCCTATTTCTCTGCAGCGGCGCTCTTTCGTGCCTCATCATCTTCTGACGGCCCGAGATCGACCTCGTCGCCGTGAGCGAGCAAATCGTCGAGATACCCGGCGGCGCCTTGAACTTGGAATGATCAGGGTTCTCGATATTCAGCATCGCCAACCTTTCTCCGCTATCGGTAAAGGGGATGGCTTCTGCGCCACCGTGCCATGTGCCGAGGCTGAGCTCCTCGTGTGCGAGTTGTCGAGGCTGCAGAGCCTTGTTGGTGCACCATTCGAGACGCGAGTCCGTGTTGGGTTTCCGGTGCTTCTGGATCTAGCTCGCAAGAGGCTCGATGGTGTAGGAGATGTTGATGATGATGATGCCGACGAGGAGGGTGAGGCAGAGACCGAAGGCGTTGAAATTGGTGTATACGGCTGTGAGTATCTCCAGCAAATCTTCCAGAATGACGTTCCTGTAAAGATAACGAGAGGGCGATGGGCGTGATTGAGAGACCGTCATTGTGGCGGGCGAGCGTGATAGTAGCTCTTAGGATTGGGCTACGAGACTAGTTAATTTGGGCACTCGTATGGACGCCATAGGTCTGCTGGATTTGATGAGGTTGAAGAATTGCTCACTTTTGACGATCAACAAAGGGGAAAGTGTCGCATAGTAACGTTTCATTGTCCACATCGTACAGAAAGTCTAGCTTTAACATCTGTCTGTACAGGAAAGCAAGGCTAGATTCTGTCAGGCTGAGGAATGTTGCCAGAAAGTATTTGTAGCGCTTCCGAGACTGCCTGATTGACTGACATTCGAGCCTTGGTTGCCTGCAATAGGTGGCTGGATCAAAATAGGACAAGGCCGTGCTCGACGACGTGTATCTTGCTGGAGTTACTTCTCCCTTGCAGGAAAAATCAGCATCAGGCAGACATGGTCACAAGTTATGCCTGTCAAGTGCTCACTCAATAATTGATCGGACAGTTTTCAGGACCAGAAGAGCCATTGTAAAAAAAAGTGTGTTCCGTGTTGCACAATTTGGCCGAACATACAGATAGAATTAAAGGGGTAGAACTTACCATCGTGACACGCCGATCCTGCCACATTATCGTACTACATACTCTCTTCCATCATTTCACGTCCAGCGCATTCGCTCTTACCAAAATCTTCACTTGGTTATCTTTATCCTCGATCAAACTTCTGAAGCCTTCCGCTTCAACCTGATCCAGTTCAATTTTCTTTGTGATCATCTCTTGAGGCTTCATTCTTCCCTCGCTGATAGCATCCAGCACAGCCTGGAAGTCACCATCCTGGTAGGTTGCCACGCCGATGTAAGAGCGCTCCTTGAAGCAGAAGTCGTTGGGAAAGATGCTGCACGGCTTCTCCCATATGGCAATATTGACGATGGTGCCCCTGGCTCGCACAGCATGCACTGCCGCGTCTAGGCCTGCCTGCACGCCTGCGCAGTCGAAGACGACATGCACGCCTTGGCCCTCGCAAAGCTCGCGGCACTTTGCCGGTACGTCGTCCACGGTGGGGTCCAGTACGTAGTGGGCGCCGAATTCTTTCGCAAACTGCTTGCGGCGGGGCGACATCTCTGAGACAATGATCTTGGTAGCACCGCGTGCGCGCAAGGCTTGGATGACGGAGAGGCCAATGGGGCCACCGCCAAGGACGAGGACGGACGATTCGGGCTTGAAGGGCGAGATATTCACGGAGTGCCAGCCAACTGCCAAGGGCTCGATAAGGGCTGCATGGTTGTTAGTCGGTGCGGCTGAGCAACCGCGCGTACAAGGGAGGCTGTTGCCTACCGCCGATTTCCAGGGGCACATTATCAGGCAGCTTGTACAGGCAGGACTGGGGTGCGACGACGTGCTCTGACAGGCCGCCGCCCCAGCCGCTGAGCCCGATGAAGCCGTTCTTGTAGCAGCAGTTGATCAGTCCTTCTGTGCAAGCGCCGCAGGTCCCGTCGTAGATGATGGGCTGCACGCACACGCGGTCTCCGACCTTGAAATCGGTCACGCCCTCGCCGACCTCTTCGACCACACCGCTGAACTCATGACCAAAGGTCAGAGGGACGGTCTCGCCGGTGATTGGGTGAGGGGTGGTGGGACAAAGGCTCGCGCCGCCCATGTACTCGTGCAGGTCTGGCGATTGTCAGTGGCAGGGCTCGGCGGAATGCGGGACGCGTCTTGGGTGGCGGTGCTGGCAAGATATGCTGTGTCGTACCACTGCCGCAGATCCCGACCCAAGCGGGCTTCAGCTGTGAGGTGTGAGCGGCTGGAATGAGCTACCAAGATGCAGAACAGACCTTGACCTGCCCCTTTCCAACCTGGGGCTCCGGGATGTGCTCCAGGCGCAGGTCGCGCTGGCCGTGGAAGCGCACGGCCTTCATGGTCTTGGAGGAGGTGGTCGAGCCCATTCGGGGCGTCAGGCTCTTGATCGTCTCAAGCATGGTCGTGCCGCTGGCGAATGGCAGTCTGGAGCGACCCCACGTCACGTCGCAGCACGGCGCGCGGCCTTTATACAACGGCGGTTCCCCGCGTTTGCGCGCGCAGCAGCGCGTTGGCCGGAAGCGTCAGGATGGGAAAGCAGCCGTCGCGGGGCCGGGATCCCCAAGCGGGCAGATCACCCCGCAATCCTTCGGAATGCCGGTTCGGGGATCTGGGGAAGCCAGGGAGGCTGTCGCGAACGCTGCCCGGCCCAGGCCTCGTACCAGCCGTCACGCGACGCGTCGCGGAGGCTCTCGTGTTCCGGGTTGCGCGCGATGCGCCTGATTGGCGCGCCAGGAATGCCCAGGAATGCTGGCCGTGCGCGTCGGTGGCGGAAGGTGAGCCGAACGCGGGGCAGCGCGCGTCGGGCGAGGAAGCGGCCAGAACAGCCAGCCCGCGCGCGTCATCGGCCTGCTTGCCCGTAAACAAATTCGTCGCGTTCGAGCGTGCGGTGCACCTGCAACGGCCCGATGGCGGCAACGGCTGCAGGTGTGCCGAGCGGGCCAGGCGGGCTGGTCGGCGTCTGCTCTGGACGCCAATTGCTCGGCCAGCGGAGGAGATGCCCGTTCCCCGACGGGCGCCGGCGCGGGGTGCCATCGTGATTGGTGGCAAAATGACGTCTCCGGGGCTGGCGATGACTTTTTGCTGAGCCCGCGACACCTGCAGAGCTCGACCAGCGCGCCACAAGTCCAACTGCTAGACCGGGGAATCGATTCTTCCCAGTGCGTGTGCTGGAGCTGTTAGAGGCGTCTGTCGCGGGGCTGCGTCGCAGCGGAGAACGATGATGCGCACCACGCGAAACACGTCATGGACTCTTTGATGGCGATTGAGTCGGACCCAGTCCATCCCACACGCTTCCTGCATCGGCTCACTTTCGCGCGCCCGGGATGATATCACTGATGCCTGCACCGTGCCGGCAGTATTAAAGCCCCTCCCCCTCCATTTCAGCCGGCGCGCAACAACACCCTTCCTCCTCCTACCCCCTCCATCAGACCTCTCTGCCCACAAGTCCTCTTCACACCAGCCACAATGCCTTACCCCGAGACCGCCGAGGGCTTCTGTGTCACCGACATCAAGAACTGGAGCAAGTTCTCCAAGCAAGAGGTCAGCCGCGCTCGCTTCTGCCCCGCCGCAGCCCCACCATCGCTGACTGCCCCTCCTCGCAACAGTTCAAGCTCAAGCCCTTCGGCGACCGCGACGTCGACATTGCCATTGACGCTTGCGGTGTTTGCGCCAGTGACGTCCACACCATCACCGGCGGCTGGGGCTCTGATATCCCGCTCCCTCTGTGCGTCGGCCACGAGATCATCGGCAAGGTCGTCAATGTCGGCAAGGACGTGACAACCGTCAAGGTCGGCGACCGCGTTGGCGTCGGAGCCCAGATTGGCGCCGATTTGACCTGCGACAACTGCAAGGCCGACCAGGAGAACTACTGCCCCAACTCCGTCGACACCTACGGTGCTCCTCACCCGGATGGCACCATTTCGATGGGCGGATACTCCAGCCACGTGCGCGCGCACGAGTACTTCACCTTCAAGATTCCCGACGCTCTTGAGACCAGCCTCGCGGCGCCTATGCTGTGCGCTGGCTTGACCGTCTTCAGCCCTCTGAAGCGGTTAGGAGCTGGCCCGGGTAAGAAGATCGGTATCGTTGGAATGTGAGTTTTTACATAATCGCTTCTATTTATCCACAATCTCGTCCTAGTGCTAACAAGACCACTAGCGGCGGTCTCGGCCACTTCGGTATTCTCTTCGCAAAGGCCCTCGGCGCTGAGGTCTACGCCATCTCTCACAGCCCCAACAAGAAGGAGGATGCTCTCAAGCTTGGTGCCAAGGAATTCATCGTCACCAAGGAGAAGGGCTGGGCCGAGCCGTACAAGTTCGCTTTCGACTTCATCATCAACACCGCCGACGCCACCGACAAGTTCAACCTGCCCGACTACTTCAGCACCCTCAAGGTCAACGGCACCTTCCACATGGTCGGCTTCCCCGACAACCCGCTCCCCCAGATCCAGGCCCAGGCCTTCGCTCCCAACGGCTGCTACATGGGCGCCTCGCACATTGGTAACCGTCCGGAGATGATCGAGATGCTGGAGCTTGCCGCCAAGCAGGGCGTCAAGAGCTGGGTCGAGACAATCGATATCTCCGAGGAGGGCTGCAAGCAGGCCGTGGAACGCGTCTACAACAACGACAACGTTCGCTTCAGGTTCACCCTCGTTGGTTACGACAAGGTGTTTGGCAAGCGCGCATAGACGAGACTTGTGTGTATGATTGACGAGCTTTATGGTAGCTGAGCGGGTTGGTTTCCCGAGTTGGTTCTAAGAATATCCGCAGCGCATGGCTGCATTGAGATAGAAAAAGCAATTTAATCTTTCCGGAATTTCGAGAATCATTCCAATACGATTGTTATCAAACCGCTTGCCACGTTTGTTATCACCCTTAACGTGATTGATTTCTTTCTACGAACCTGTGATATTGATTTCAGTCGTGAGTATTGCCTTCGTCAAACTGTACAGCCAGCAACCGCAGTGGGGTACTTTGACCCCTCCGGTCTTCCATTTTAGGCAACCCGAACGCTGACCTGACAAACTCCAGTACTCCGTGAAATCAACCACGGTTGAATGTTTTTACTTCACTTCCGCTTGGTCGAGGGGGTTTCCGGCTTACGTCTTTTGTCAGGGTACAATCTGTGCAATTCTCTGTGACGTGGTCGTTCGATAGGAAATCCCTCTGCGAGTGACCGCTTTCATGAAGTTGAAAATCAGTCACCCAGAGACTACCAATGGTTCAGCTACCCCCCCCCCCCCCCCTTTTTTTTTTTTTTGAAATAACGATCTCTTTCTTGGAAGCCTTATTATACTCCTTCAGACTTCTGTGAAGTTAGTCACGACAGGTGAGACTTCCGGAACAGACCAACACTCCTACTTTCCGCCATGCATCTTCAAGATTTCTTTTCTTTTTCACATCTACTACAACACTTTTTCTAACCTCTATCCGGGTATCCCAACCTACTCACCAACTCCATCCCCTTCCTCCTCCTCCTCCTCCTCCTCCATCACCATCACCCTCTCCACCAACGCCCTCTCCACCCTCTCACCAACGCCCATAACCCCCCGCCCCACCACCCCCAGCACCACCACAACAACCCTTAACAACCCCCCCAAAACCTTTACCAGCACCGCCATGCTAACCCCAAAAGCCTCCCAAGCCTCCACCCAACCCACCTCCCCCTCCTCCCGGCGGACCACCGCCGTGGTAGTGGTCGTGACAACCCCCAAACCCTTCTTCTCCCAGCGCGGCGAAACAACCTCCTCCCCCGCCGCCACCGAGACGGCGCTGTTGCGGCGGCGGTGCTCCGACGCACTGCCCCGCAGATCCACTGCCGAAGACGCCGCTTCCGCTGTGATGCCCATGACCGCCGTGGCCAGGACTGTGGTGCTGCGGCGACGGTCCTCCTCGTCCTCGCGCTGCAAACCCAGGGCTGCTGCTATGGTGGCTGCGCGGCTGCGGTGGGGGGCTGCTGCCGCCTCTGCCTCCGTCGTGGTGGTGGTGGTGGTGCTGGCCCATGAGTTTCTGTTGGACTTTTTGGGCGGGGGTTTCCAGGAGAGTCGCTTTTTTTTGGCGGTGGGCGTGGTTGTGGCTGTGGGAGAGGAGGCTGTGGCCGTGGGAGAAGAGGCTGCGGTCGCTTTACATGGTGGGGATGGGTGTGGAGGAGGAGGCGGCGGCGGCCGGGGGGGTAAAGGGGGTGGGGAGGGTATGTTTGGTTGGGTGGGTGGGTGGTAGGTAAGTAGATAGGTAGGCGGGTGGTTAGAGGGTCGGATCCAAACGAGCGGCTTGAGCTTGTGAGGGATTGCTCTCTACGCCCGCGGTAGTCGTTGGTAGTGTGGGAATGAGTGGATCGTGTGGAAGCTGGGTGATGTCCATGGCAGCGAGGGGTGGACCGGACTTTTATGCACCCTTCCTCTTTGCTTGCCGGAGACCGTGGAGGCCGTGCCGCGAGTCAGGATGAAGGGTAGGGTTTTGCCTGGGTGACGGGCCTTGTAAGGCATGACGTTGGCATACGGGGCTTTGTGGCCGTTTCTGACACAAACGCACGTCTCCGCAGGCGCAGTGTGGCGCACAGGACGGGAATGCGGCAGGGGTGTCGTCGTCAGCGCTCAAGGCACGGCCGACGCCGAGTCGGAAAGACGGCTCATGGCGTGGAGTTTCCGCTGTGCTGCGCTGGTGGTGTCACTGGTTGTGGCCTGGGGCGCTTATGCGCATTGAAAATCGCGGCGAGTAGGCTGTGGAGAGAGTCAGGCAAAGGCCAAAGTTGATTCGGCGTGCGAGGGGGAGCGAGAAAGAAGCTCAAGCTCGGGGCTTTGCAACGAGGCTGTGCGGCGATCGCGGGCACGTGACTTCGCGCGCTTTAGGGGTCTGGACCGGACGCTTCCTCTTGACGTCGTTTTTGGGGCGCAGAGCAGGATCAAAATGCCGAGGCCGTGATAGCTCGGGATTGGTGTTCTGTTCCGGCTTTTGGAGATGCGTGACGCAAAGGAGGGTTGGTATGTGCTGCTGCTGCAGGTCGCCTGTTGTGTGTGCTCGCCGCCCGGAATTTGGCCAGCCTTCTCACCGACGCCGCAAACGCCTGTCACCACCATGCCTTGACTCGCCCACCCTGAAGAGGACCGCTTCAGCTCGCCCGCTACTGCCGACCGCCACTGCTGCTTCTCCCGATGGCCTCCTCGGACGATGACCCGGCTTCTATCTGCCTCCGGTCCTACCAGGCCGAGATGGTCGAGGAGAGCTTGAAGCAGAATATCATCGTCGCTGTGGGTTGCCAATGACTGTGCGGTTGCGCCTCGAGCTGATCTGTGCAACAGATGGACACTGGAAGCGGCAAGACCCACATGTACAGCCTCAACCTCCAAGTAGCTCGGCCCGGCACTGACTGAATACAGCGCAATCTCCCGAGCCGCAGCTGAGCTGGAAAGCTGTGAACCCGACAAGGTCTGCGTCTCTCCTTCGTCCGCTGCTGTGCTTCACTTCTCACATGCCCGTAGTTGGTGTGGTTTCTCGCCCCGACCGTCACTCTCTGCCACCAGCAAGCCTGCCTTTTCGAAAAGTACTTGCCGCAGCATCAGCTACGCTTCCTTAGTGGCAATGATAATGTCGACCGGTGGACAGATCAGAGCATCTGGGATGCCGTCCTTAGGAACATTCGCGTTGTGGTGTCTACACCAGCTGTCTTGCTGGATGCCTTGACCCACGGATTTGTGAAGTTGGCCAAGATTGCTCTCCTGATATTCGATGAAGGTAAGTTTCTCCCTCTCATCGTCATAGCGTCCGTATCTGACTTATCAAAGCGCATATGTGCCGAGGAAATCACCCAGCGAGCGCAATCATGCAGAACTTCTACCATCCCTTGTTGCTCAATGGTCATCGGGACGTGCTGCCCAAAATTCTCGGTCTGACAGCGAGTCCCGTTGTGAGTGCCAAGGCCAGTGGCTTGGAGTAAGTTTGTTCTCAGACTAAGTCTGTGAGTCACTAACGTCTGCGCAGGGTTATTGAACAGAGTCTTAATGCTATCGCGAAAACGCCGAAAGTCAATCGCACGGAACTGCTTCGATTCACCCATAGACCTGAGCTTGTCAAGCTCAAATACCCGGGTTGCTCACTGCCCCCATCTGATGGCCCGCCTGTCCTTGCTGCTCTGAGCGCCACCTTCCATGGATACAACATACTGGAAGACCCTTACGTGATCAGCTTGCGGCAGAAAGCAGCAGAGGCAGACGACGAGATCAAGCCAGACATTCAAAGAGAACTGGAGAAGATATTGACCAACAGGAAGACTTACATTCACGAACAGCTGAAGAAGCTCTACTCTCGAGCGCTTGCCATATTTAATGACCTCGGCGGCTCTGCCACGGACTTCTATGTCCGGAGCTGCGTTGCAAAGTTCGAGAGTTCCCTGGCCAATTCAACACACCTTCTTTTTGACTGGTCTGAACAAGAAAGCAACTATCTTCACGACATACTCTCTCGTGTTGCAGCATCGCCTTCCACAGATCAGAATGGAGATCCAAATCAGAACCTGTCGCCAAAGCTGCTTGAGTTGATTGAACTCCTCTTGGCGGAGGCTCGAGAAGGTTTCACTGGCATCGTCTTTGTTGAACAGAGAGCCACTGTGGCGGCAATGGACCATGTGCTATCTAATCATCCGCAACTGCAGAAGCTGCTCAACATTGGCACTTTTGTAGGAACTTCCATGACAGTGCATCGAAGATCTCACCTTGGAATAGGCGATCTGGTCGAAGTCAAGCACCAACAGCAGACTCTTGATGATTTCCGGGCCGGGAGGAAAAACCTGATCATCGCGACCAGTGTGCTTGAAGAGGGCATCGACGTGTCTAACTGCCATATTGTCATTTGCTATGAACCTCCGAAGAACCTCAAGTCTTTCATTCAACGTCGTGGGCGGGCGAGAAAGCAGGATTCCAAGTTTGTTATCATGCTGCCTGAGAACTCTCCTCTGGCCCACTCTCCGGAAAGGTGGTTGGCTTTGGAAGAAGAGATGAAGAAGGCGTACCTGAACGACCTTCGCGAAATACAAGCTGCCAAGGCTCGTGAAGAGCTTGATGAAGAGGGAGAGGCACTTTATCGCTGTGAGAGCACTGGGTAAGTTACTAACACTTTTCAAGAAGCTGCTTGCTAACCAGTTTAGGGCTCTCCTTACCCTAGATAACGCGATGCAGCATCTTTATCACTTCTGTGCCATACTTGGAGGTGGACAACATGTGGATCTGCGGCCTCGGTTTTCTTTCAGGCAAGATACAGACGACCTGATTACAGCCACCGTCACACTACCAACCTCAGTCAACGCCAAAATCCGCCAGCATCGAAGCGCAGGATCCTGGTTGACGGAACGAGCAGCCAGAAAGGATGCTGCTTTTCAGGCTTACATTGCTCTACACAAGGCCGGCTTGGTGAATGACAATCTCTTGCCTCTCCTAAATGATCAAGAGGACGAGCCCGACATTGTAGCAATGGAGAAAAGGCCATCCATGCTCCAAGTTACCCCACGGCTCGATCCGTGGATTGCGGTGGCGAACGCTATGCACACGCTAGCACCATCGACTACGTGGTATAGAACAAGAATCTCGATTGGGCTCGATTCGCAGCCAATAAGCTTGGTGCTTCTCATGCCCCATCCTATACCAGAGGTTCCAGATTTTCTCCTGCACTGGAACGAGGATGTTCGATACGTCCTGACAAGCGAATCGATTGAACCGGTACTCCTGAGTGCGAACGAAGTGAAGCTACTTCAGAACTCTACCCGTGCGCTACTGTGCTCGGTATTTGGCTCACGTATGGCCGAGGAGAGATACGACTTTCTCGTCTTTGTCTCTACCTACGAGAATTTCGTCGATGGACTGAGCCAGCGGAGTATCTTTACCGACGAAAGAGTGCCCGCGCTCGATGTCTACGCAGAGATTCAGGCGGGAATGAATCCACCTATCGGTCTGGTCCGGCAGATAGGTGTCGAAAACCATCTCCTCATGTTCCGAGGCTTTCAAACCCTCGATATGGCAATGGTTGATGCGGAAGGAGGTCATGAAGACCACAACGGCGATGAGCATCTTGTGCAAATTACCTTCTCGGGCTTCCCTAAGCGTCGAGATTTTTTGCATCCTATAAGAGATCTCGCGCAGCACAGTATGTACACGAAAGTGCATATGCTTCCAGCGAAAGACTTCCTGATGGACAGGTCGCCGGCTTCTTATTCTATCTTCGCGGTATTCTTGCCGTCCATTCTCCATCGTTACGAGCTCTTTATGATCGTGCAAGAGCTTTGCACTACGGTCGTCAAGCCGGTAGGCTTCACTAACTATGAGTTGGTACTTCGCGCCGTCACTGCATCATCTACGAACGAAGAGGACTACCAGAGACTGGAGTTTTTGGGCGACTGTATTCTCAAATTCTGCACGGCGCTGCAACTCATGGCATATCACCTTCATTGGCCAGAGAGCTATCTCACCGAACGCAAGGACAGGGTCGTCTCAAACGGTTCACTTTCGAAAGCCTCGCTTCGTGCCGGGCTCGACAAGTTCATCATCACCAAAGCTTTTACTGGAGCGAAGTGGCGCCCGCGATACGTTGGCGACATTCTCGCGTCCGCGGAGATTGCTGCCCAAACCCCAGAAACACGCCCGCTCTCAACAAAGATCCTGGCAGATGTCATCGAATCCCTGATCGGCACTGCGTACGTAGAGGGCGGCATTGCTAAGGCTCAGCTCTGTGTATCCACACTTCTCCCAAACGTTCCATGGCTCCCAATGGCCAATTCACGCAGAATACTCTTCGAGCACGCCGCAGAAGAGCATGCTTCAGCCGCAAAGCTGCACCTCGAACGCCTCGAAGAGCTCATCGGCTACACCTTCAAGAACAAATACCTCCTCCTCGAAGCCCTCACCCACCCATCCTTCACCTCCTACCGCGAAGCCGCAACATCATCCTACCAACGCCTCGAATTCCTCGGCGACGCCGTCCTAGACTACCTCGTCGTCCGCCGACTCCACGCGCACCGCACCACCACCCCAACTAACTCCGCCACCCCACCACCCCGCGGCTACGCCCCCAACGAGCTCCCCCACTGGACAATGCACTCCATCCGCACCGCCCTCGTCAACGCCCCCTTCCTCGCCTTCCTCTGCATGGAAACCGCCATCCTCGAACCACGCACCGACGTCACTGCCCTTCCCCCCACTACCAATGGCCAACGTTCCACCCTCCCCACAACCACCACCCCCACCCGCAAATCCCTCTGGCAATTCATGCGCCACACCGCCCCCACCATCCTCGCCGCCCAGGCCGCCGCCACCGCCCGCTACGACCTGCACCGCGCCGACATATGGCGGGAGCTGCGCGGCGCGCAGCGGTATCCGTGGCGGTTGTTGGCGAAGGTGGGGGCGGATAAGTTCTTCTCGGACCTTGTGGAAGCGGTGTTGGGGGCGGTGTTTGTGGATTCGAGTGGTGATGGGATGGTGGCTTGTGAGGGGTTTTTGGAGAGGATTGGGTTGGTCGGGGTGTTGGAGAGGGTGTTGAGGGATGGGGTTGATTGTTTGCATCCGAAGGAGCTGTTTGGGAGGTTGGCGAGGAATGAGAGGGTGAGGTGGGAGTGGGTCGATGGGGGTGATGGTGGTGGTGGTGGTGGTGGTGGTGGTGGTGGTGGTGATGGTAGTCCTGCTGGCGATGATGGAGGTGGAGGAGAGAGTCGCACGGGAGGAGCCGGGGCTAATGGTGTGTTTAGGTGTAGGGTGGGTATTGGGGAGCGGTGGGTAAGTGGTTGGGTTGAGGGGAGTAGTCGCGTGGATGCCGAGACGGAGGCGTCGGATCAGGCGGTTTTGAAGTTGCTGAGGGAGGGGAGAGAGGCAGTTGTGGGGGTTGAAGGGGTAGATGTGTCGGAGGCCGGGGAATCTGGTGGAGAGCAGGGAATTGATGAAGAAGAGGACGAAGAAAAAGATGAGGCGGCATTTGATGGTCTAGAAGAAGGCGAGGTGCTTGTGGGTGCTGCTGAGGATGTGGTCATGGAAGATAATTGAAGAAATGCCACTGTATAGAATAGGATTATGGTGAATGAATGAATTTATTGGGTACTATCGTTCTCTAAACTTGCGTTGACTAATTCAATTGTTTTGGACAGCAAGTAGCCTTTGGCTTGGAGCGGAACTATTCTTAGATTTTACACTTGAGTTTGTTCTGGGCGTGCTTTGTGTGGAGATAGTTTTCGTACCACGTCCATTGCCAACAATACCCACCAGTGTTAATAGGTTCAATGGTCCACAAACCAGTGACTTGCTGCAACACGTGAAACTCGAAGCCGAAAGGCCAGAATCCGGCAGCCCCCAGGTATATTATCTCAGTGATATAGCCCATTTTCCCGTCCACAAGGAAATTCTCTATGTCGTCCAATTCGCAAGATCTCTGGAAAGTCAAATAGCTCAACCTCTGGCCTTGGGGCACAGTGAATCGCTATCACATCAATCAGAGAGTCGAACTTCTGCCCTGGAGGGGTAAAGTGTCTGATAAATGACTCCTCGCCAGATAAGCTCTCACACAGGCTTGAGTCCCGCTGCAGCTGCTCCGGACTTTCATATCTCCCGCTAGCACCACGATCCGGAACCGGCTATCGCTCTTTATCACGCAGGTGGACCACCACGCACACCCATCCGCCTGCGCAGTAAGCTTCACCGGGAAGAATTGCTCTCCAGGCACCAAGTTGTTCGCCAGTGTCGGCTTGTGTTTAGAAAGACTTCGAGCTCATATTACTTTAGTCATGATTTACAAACCATCCCAGGGAGGAATTGTGTCCTAGAAGCACAAAGAACAGTCATGTTTATCCATTGCACAGCTCTTGTTGAAATTTAATAGGCAATGGGTTTGCATGCTTCCAATGTCAATTAGGACCTCGTCAGGATACAACGTGCAAATCAGTGACCGGCTTTCAGGATTCCAAAAAAAAAGTCATGACAGCCCCCACTGAAGCTGAATCGAGGACTAAGCCGAACTAATTACCACATGCAAAAACCATCACGAGTGGCGTGGTTACCATCCCTGAGACTCGGGAACCGCCTCCGCACAAGAAGCGGGTGTCATATCCGTGCGGGGCTAACGCGGATGCGATATCCGCAGTCCACATCGCTCACCTTCGCGCCAACACTACACTCCACACAGAACACCGACATCGGAAAATGCTGACATGCTATCAGCCCATTCATGTAGCTTTTAAAGAACAGAGTCCTGCTCGAAGAGATGTTTGAGACATCCACCATAGACCTTGAACCAGCCTCCGACGTCCGTCAGTCTGATTCCGTTTCTAAACAATACCATCGGCGCATTCGATCAAGTCAATCTTCAATATGGCGCAAAGTTTCCCTGGTTCCGTCATCATCGTAGGCGCCGGAGTCTTCGGTCTCTCAACAGCGCTTGCAAGTACCCGACGATTTCCTGCCACGACCATCACAATCATCGATCGCCAGACTCCTCCAGTACCCGACGGTACAAGTGTTGACACGAGCAGAATCATCCGGCCAGGTCCGCTTTGACAGAACCCGGGATCCACGCGGGAAAGCTAACTTGTCCAAACAGACTACGTAGACGATGACTACGAGAGGCTGGCGCTGAAGGCCCAGGCCTTGATCGAAAGCGATCCTGAGCTCCGACCGCACTACTATCAACAGGGCTTCACCTTCTGCACAGACGGGGAGCCCGGCGAATTCGAAACCCTATGGGCGCAGATGCTTGAAAAGGTCAAGAAGCGGGGCGACTCCGCGTGGGACGAGTTGAAAACCCACGCGGACGTATTTCGCCACCTGAACGGAGAAACAGCCCAACCGGTTCCTGAAGAAGAACTGGGCCGCGCAAGGAAATGGGTCAAGGGATATACCAGCAAGCGTTGTGCGACGGTGGATGCCGAGGCCATGGTCAAAGTCTACTACGACCGCTGCCGCTCGAAGCCTAACATCAACTTTACTCTGGGCACGCCAGTGGACCGTCTCCTTTACAGTGCGGATCGATCATCCGTCGAGGGCGTGGTGCTGGAGGACGGCCGCACCGTGCGTGCTGAAAAGACCATCCTCGCAACGGGAGCTTGGTCCAGTCGTCTAGTCCGGCTCGACCAGCAGATGGAAGCGAACGCGGTCGGCATTGCTTACATCCAACTCACGCCCGAGGAGTACGAGCGGTACAGGGGTATCGCCTGCCACACCAACCTGGTCACCGGCTTCAACCTCTTCACGCCCATCGGCGGTCTCCTGAAGGTTCTTCGGCGGACCGGCGGCATGCGCAACACCGTTTCGCTCAGAGACCCGGAGGACCCTTTGAAGACTTATCGGGCCTCGTATCCGCAGACGGCGCTGGATGATCCGACGCAGAGGTTCTCGTGGGAGATGGAACAGAGCGTTCGCGATGAGTTGAGAGAGATTGCCCCGCAATTCGCTGATCGACCTTTCGCCAAAACGAAGTTCTGCTGGTAGGTTCGCCTTGAAATCCGGGAGGAGACTCATCGCTGACAATGAGCTTGTGTTAGGCTCGAGCAGACTACCAACGGCGAGTTTTTGATTTGTTCTCATCCGAGATTCGCCAATCTGCAGCTTGCGACTGGAGGCTCCCTGCATGGCTGGAAGTTTTTACCGCTCCTTGGTGAGTTTGTGGTTGAGTCAATGACTGGACAGCTGGAGGAGAAGTTGGTTCATAAGTGGTCATGGGAGTCCAAGGCAAATGCCGTGATGGGGAAGTTTGGGTTTATGACAGCAGGAGCGAAGAGAGAAATGCGTGATGTGATTGGTGGTCCAGGAGACGCAAGGCTTTAATCATCGTCAGTTTTGAGGACCTATAAACGCAGCGTGCCACACGGCCATATTCCATACAAGCTGGAGTGACTTAAGCAGAATTAGATGTTCCAAAGACTACAACGGGAACAAGCCTCATTGCTTTCACTGTCGTTTGCAGTGAAAATGATACTTAGTATTGGCGTCATTAACATCTTGCTAAATCTGCTATCCGAAGAACCTTTAATAACTTTCATTCTACTCCGAAAGCAGCTTTATTGCACTTCAGCATCTTTGACTGTATCCCGCCTTTGCTTTTGTATCATGGTGACCGTTTGATTGTGTAGAAAGCTGGAACCAATTTGCGTAGTCGCTCGCTTGTAGGGCTTCAAATTTCTAGGCTGAGGGATGGTAGTTGAATCTATGTTCGTTCTCTATCCTAGCTTTATATATCTCCACGTCCAATCCGCCTGTTCCAGAATTCCATCTGTATTCTCCCACACCATGAATACTGCAATCCCAATTCTAGTTGACACGCCATTCTCATTGGTGACGCCCAATGTGACGAGCTCAGCAGTGTGTTGCAAGAGTAGTACAAATTCATCAACCTGTGTATACTTACCATCGTCAAAACGAAAAAAGCCATTGTAGAACCCGTTGAACTTGAATTGTTCTTCAAGCGACCGTATGTGCTCTGCAGAGAACTGCCATCGTGTTAAGTTCCGTTCGAAGACCTTCAAGAATGGGAGTTTGAAAGAAAAGCACGGAGCCCAGAATCCAAGCTGCCCTTTGTACAGAGTGGAAATATCTGTGTCCTTGCCCTTCTTTGTCCTTTTACACTTTCGCTCCAGTGAATCCAACCAGTGGGTTATTCTGAAAGAGCCAGGTTTAGGTTCCGGCTTAAGCCTGGCTTTCCATTTTGGTGCAATTACGACCTGGTTTCCTTCGGAGGATTTGAGATGCCATTCATCAACAAAGACTTCCGTGGAAGAATCAGCATCATCGACGGGCTCTATGGCAATGAAGCTAGTATTCCCGCCGCCAAGAATCTCAGCTCCTCCTATCCACGAAGCCCAGGACCAGCTTGAGAGTTTGATTCCGCCAGTGGAGTGTGCATCAATCTCGCGTATGGAGGCACCAGTCGAAGGAAACCAGCAGAGAGAGTCTGGTAGGAACTGCAAAGAAACTCCCTGAGAGACTTCAATACCTAGATATCCATCGACTTCCGAGGCAGATAGGCGTTGATATATACCCGAAAACGCGTTCAATACATCGTTCGGGTAGGTGAGGTGTCTCCTCGTGTAGCTCATGACCGCATGTTTGAAACTCGAGAATGAACCGTTGATACGTGGGCACAGGTCGGGGTCAGGATCTTTGTCCCCATGACGGCGCCAACAAGGCGGTCCTTTCCGGAGCGTAAGGCTAGCTGTTTCATTTTGGGGCTCTTGAGTATAGCCTTCTCTCTCCTGCCTTTTCGATGCCGGACAGGTAAAAAACAATTCGCTTTCGGTAAAATACAAGCAATGCTGCGAGAGGCATTGCTCTTGGAACGTCCATCCTCTTGTATTCCAATGGGACGGCCGAACTTGTTCTGAAAGTGACTTCCGGGCGTGGACGATTTCGAGGTGCTGATCATCGATCCTGATCTCAGTTACTTTTTCGAGGGCTCGAGGGCTTATTCCAGAAAGACCCGTGTCGGAATCAGCGCCAGAGGCGGCAATGATTGTAGCCATGGCGTTCTCGTAAATACGATCCATTCCGTGAATCATACTCCTCTTCTCCTCGTCATTATCTTGGATAATGCACAAAGCATCCACCCAAAGATACCGTTGGCCCATTCGTCCGACCAAGTCCATGGCATCAAGTATTGTGCGAGGAATTCGTTTTCCTAAGGGTGTGACAGGATTCTTGAGGGCGGAGAGTCTGCTCAGTGATTCGACCGTGCCGTTAGTTGTCTTGACGAGGGAGCTATTTTCCTTCCCCCAAACGTACGAAAGAGCCAAATATTCTTCATTCCCAGTGCTCTGGACCAGACGTCTGTCAATCACATCTATCAGACGTAATCCTCTCTTTTGGATAGAGTTAAGGCCTGCTTCGGTATTCTGGTGACGTTTGCATTTGCAGCTCTCGATCCAGTCTCGTATGATGCGTACATCAACGTGCTTCCCAACCGCTCGTCGCAAGACCACGGGTCCGTCGGTGGCCTTGAAAGGCTTCTGGGACTCCAGGAGGAGCTCGAGTTCTCCGAAAGGGAAGCGGGAGTCCAAGTCAATATGCGACGATTTTGGTCTTCCCAGCTCAAATTCCGGTGGCCAGTTGCTCATAGCCAACAGAAGCCGTGGTTGTACCCACGCCGCGCTTCCCGAATTCTTCAATTGATTGAAAGTGCACCAGCCCTGGCTCTTGATATATAAGTTGGTCTTCTTCCGAAGTCGTCTTGACTCCGAGCAGAGCTTTGCAGAATCCCAAAAAGTTCCCCAGGAGGTCTTGATCGATTCGGAGATCAGATGGCAGAACGGGCAGTCTGGACTTGTGTATTTTTTAAGAGAACCCATAAACGTTGTCTTTGATTCTTTGGCAAACATCCCCACCAAGTCCAGTTTGGAGCATGCCTCGCAAAGTTGAGCGGGATCATTGGGTCCGTTTTCGGGCGCGGCATTGGCAGGCGTGCGTGATTGGTCGTTTAGCTCGCTGTCAATGCGTCGTCTTTTAGGGCCTCTTTGTTCGCAGGACATTTTGAACATTCGCGATCAAGAAGGAATGAAGTCTCTTATCGAAGAACATGGTGGAAAGTGCGTTGCGCGGTATCAATGTTTGGGGAGTCAGGCAGCCATTTCCCACATTAGCACAGCCTCAACTGCGGCGTCAACACGTTACGTTCTGCTATTGGTTGTGGAATGCTTATGGGTGCCTTGGCGCCTATAAGGCTGGTTTCACTAGGCTGAGTGCGCAATTGGCTCAGACCTTGACGAACAGCCCTAACGGATCCTGCAGGAGATTGTCGCATCCACGAGCCAGCGGCCATGAATCCGCGAAACATGTATCCTGCTGCTGACTACACGAGAAACATCCTAAAAAAAAAACACTATTTCCGCCTCATGCTGCTTTAGAGAACGTAGATCATTTCCTATGACATCTAAGATAATGCTTCTGGGGATCGGAAGTTTGTGGGTTTATTACTGTTTGTTGAGATCTCAGCACGTGAAAGATTCACGGCTGGCACTTCAAACATCATTCAATCGTATCGATTAGCCCGCTGCGTAGGTATCAAGCTGTACAAAACACAGGGAACTCAAATCATCAAAACACCTCCAGGCCATCTCTTTTCCCACCCCGAACTCTAAAACCCCTACCTATCAAATCGTTCGAGAGATTGCCGACATCTTCCCAAGCCCATCCCCGAACGCATTTCAACGACGCCAAGCAGACAACGCTCAGTTCTTCTTCTCCTCCGACACCCCCGCGGCCCTCTCAAACGCATGCTTCTCCTCAACCCTCTCCTCGCTATCCCGACTTGACCCGGCACCAACCTCCACGCCCTCCGTCTCGACCAACGGCCCCGTATACCACTTCCGGCCGCCCAGATACCAGTACCCGATCGCGGCGGCGAAAATGGCCAGCAGATAGGCAACGGCCCAATTCATGTTCTCGGCGGTGGTGGGGCGCTCGGTGGGCAGGATGAAGATGATGGAGACGAACAGGGTCCAGAGGCAGGCCCAGGCGTTGACGAAGGGCGAGAAGCGGCCGAGGTGCCAGGGGCCGGGCTCGAATTTGTTGAAGATGAGCTTGCAGGCGATGGGGATGATGTAGGACCAGTCGAGGGCGATGGCGCAGACGTTGAAGACGCCGGCGATGGCCGTGTAGGAGCCCAGGCCGATGAGGTTGATGGCGATGCACCAGAAGATGCTGAACCAGACGGCGTAGATGGGGGTGCCGGTTCTGTTGGTTAGGGTGTGGTCAGCGGGGCTGTTTGGGATGAGGTGGATGTTGCGGTGCGATGGAAGGTTGGGGAGCTTTACCTCTTGTCGATCCTGGTCCAGAAGCGGGCGCCGGGCACGAGACGGTCGCGTGAGAAGGCGAAGACGGTGCGGGCGAGGGCTTGGGTGGCGGTGAAGCAGACGAACTGCAGGATGAGGAAGGCGCAGAGGGTGAAGAAGACACCACCGGCCTTGCCGAGAGAGTTGTAGAAGATCTGTGCGACGGGCTGCTCGATGGGCGAGTTGAGGATATTATTGGGATCGCCCATGCAGAAGGCGAGGACGATGTTGAAGAGAAATCCGGCAACGTAGGTGAAGCCCATGGCCATGGAAATGGCCCAGGGTGCCTTGATTTCAGGTTCGTTGATCCTGACTCCGTTAGCTTGCAATAGACTTTCGAGGGTGAATTCTGACATACTCTTCGGTGATGTGGGCAGTGGCATCGTAGTCGGTCATGGTCCAGGAGACTGAAAGGAAGCCAAAGAGATAAGACCAGCCGATTGGCGACCAACCAGTAGTTGATTCCACGTGGGTGAAAACGTAGTCGGCTTCGTGCTTTGGCTCAGTCTTGGCGAGCAGAGCAATGCAGCACGAGACCAGGACGCAGACGTGAAAAATGACATAGGTCTTGGTCATCTTCTCCATCCAGTAGGTGGAGAGAGAGTTGATGAGACCACAGATGACGGTGAGAGCGGCCATGACGCCAACGGTCGCGCCAGTGGAGGCAGACCACTTGAAGTCAGTGCCCATGGAGATTGCGGCGAGCAGGAGCTGGGCGGAGCCATATTCGGAAGAGGCAACGCCAGCAACTTGGCCAAGCAGGTTCACCCAGCCGTCGACCCACGAAATGGAGGGAACCCACTCCTTGGGGGCGAGGCGTGACACGGTGTAGTACAGACCACCGCAAGTCGGGTAAGCAGAAACGAGCTCTGCAACCGAGCAGGCAATGCACATGCACCCGGCACCGGAGATCAGCCAGCACCACACGGCGGCGGAGGCGCCGCCGGAGGTGAGCGGGTAGGAGAAGGTGGTGGCGACGGTTGCAAACAAACCACTGATGCTCACGGCAAACGAGAAGGTCGACAGGTAGCCGAACTCACGCTTGAAGACCTGCTCGGCAGTCAGCGATCGCGCGTGGGCGAAGTGAAGTGACGGGGGGATATCTGACCGGCTTGTAGCCAAACTGGGTAGCGAGAGCCTTGTCAGCGTCAGTGAGGCCCTCGAGCTGGATGGACTGGCGGCGGCCAGGCCCGGCAATGCTGCGCTTGCGGGCGCTGTTCTGCGCCTCGTCGACGAAGAGGGCGGCCATGGCGGGCAGTTGCGTGGGGGCGAGCGGGTGACGATTGGTGCGTTGGGAGTCGTCGGGGGCGTCGGCTTCACTTCCACTTGCGCAGACGGAGGAGCCGCTTGGAGCAGCAGGAGGAGATCTTGTCGTCGTCACACTTCACCACGGGCGGCATGTGATGAGCACTGGGGGAAGAGTTGAATTGCTGGGCTGCGAAGGCCTGGCCCGGGAGTGCTCTGGTGGAGAGAAGCGGGAGCATGCGGCTGGGCGCGTCTTATGTTGGATTGGCAGCGGCAACAAGCCTGCACGCCAAGCAGGCGAGATACTACGTCAGGCCGCCTCCACGCTCGCCGCCGCCGCCAGTGCCAGTGCGCCCGCGCCAGAGTCTAGCACCGCGGGGGCGCTTTTCTGGTTGTGGCTGGTCCCTGCGCGCTCAGCTGCCACGGGTAGTGCAGCGCGTGAGCGCGTCCAACGGCAGATCGCCTCGCTATCGCGGCCAAGCTCGGTGGAGCCGGCCCGCAGTGGGCCAGCCTTACTTGGGCTCTTACGTCGTGCAGTTGCGGGCGCGGGACGAGCGGCGTGAACGGCGAGAGCAACGGGGCCCCAGATAGCGGGTGGCAAGCGAGCGTTTGACGACTGGCGACTACGTCCTGCAGGGAAAACAGCGCCGGGCTGAGGATTTAGTGCATGTCAGGGCCGAGAGCCCCAGCAGCTGCGGCATCTCTCTCATTCGGTGGCAGTTGCCGTCCCGTTCAGCTTGTCGTGCATGCGATCGATCTCACCTCTCTGCCCGGGACCGCGGCAAAGCCTCGAGCGTAGTGTGCCGCCAGCCCGCAATGCCGGCGTCCAAAATTCCCGGGTGACAGCGGCGCGACAGGCCCCGGGCACGCCATCGAGAGCGCTGGCGTCTGAACCGCCGGTCGCTGCGCATTGAGCCGTCTTTGACTTGGGGCATTCCGCCCGTAGGTAACCGCGTGGGCGCTCTGCTGCTGCGCGTGGGTGAGAGAGGTTGGAATCTGTGCGTCGGCCCGAAGAGGCGTTGAAAATTTTAGGCCTGCAAGGGCGTATGGTACAACCTTGTCTCTCGTCCCCGATGAGTAATGATAGCTGCACCCGTCCCAATCTTCGTGCTGTATGATCATCACTGCCACTCCTCGAAAGCTCCGCTGCGGGTCATTCGTAAGCGCGCCAACCTCGCGTGTGAACGCCTACTAAGAGAGGCAAAAAGACCCGTGGTCCCTGTGCTTAGATACGAAATATTTTTCCAAAACCTGAGGCACGACCCGGTGGTTACCAACGGCTCTCGCATTCCGTACCGTTTTTCAGTACCGTCCGTTTCTCGCCGCCACTTCCCCTTTGGGACGAGCTAGCCGGTCACCACCTCGTGCACGTCCTCTGCTGCATCTCCGGATAATCCACAGGACCTAGCGGCGCGGCTAGAGTTGTTTCGCCTTTCACATGCGTCGAAGCGAGCTTCTGCTCCGTCACACGACTGATTCATTCGTTGAGATGCCTCGAGAAATATCCCAACGAGCACCCTCTAGTAGTAAAGCTACGTCGGGGCACGGGGACGGCTTTCACCGCTGGGTGGATCTCCACAGAGAAAGCATGTGAAAATGTCAGTGCCAATGATCAGATTGGCCTCACGACAATAGCCAAGTGTCATCTTCTCACCACGTGCTGCTCTTGTCCAATGTGTAGACAATTCTCTGTGCGTCTAGACTCGAGACGACAACTCTACGCTACTCCCCGTTCAGAATCTCGAATGCTCGGTATGTTGAGCAGCGAGAGACCGTGCCTTATTCGACTTTTTGTTCTCCTAAAATTTTCATACAAATATTTGCCTACTCATTTCAATGGGCGCTTGTAACGTACTTCTCGTTCGCTGTGCAGGAATATTCCTGAACTTGAAGTTCAAGGAGTAAAGCATTTGGCTGAACGGATGTCCGTAGACCCGCTGGATGATACATGCCAGGAATTGCGGGTCAAATCTCAGTTTTTTTCACGAATCATTTGTAGCACTCTAGACCTGGGTCCCAATGTTTTTGCAATAGGCATTTGTGTGAAATTAAATCACTCATCGAATTCGTTATGGGTTCGCACGAATATTTCTACATCAAGGACTTGTTTGTCGGTAACTCCCAAACCCCTGGAGATGTGAAGTGTGCTCTGGGTCTTTCCTAAAGATGATTGTTGTCTCATTCATAAAAAGAGTATTGAATGAATTCGAGGACATATCTGTGCGTTTTTCCAATACCTTGGAGATCATTCAATCCGATACTACATATGCAAGAATTGACTTTGGCAGATCCTTGCGTCTTTGAACCAATAAAGTCTTCTTAACTCCAAGAGGGAACATGGCTGACCTTGAGCTTTCACAGTTGCCTCAGGGAAAACGAATTAAACGTGACCGTGAACTCGCCACAATCGCAGCCGAAAGCCGGCAACGTCTTAATCCGCGCGCCCTTACCCCACGTGCCCTTTGCACGCGCCTCAGGCACCCAAGTTCCCGCCCGCCGCACGACTCATCCCCGCCGTCCTTCCCCAAACTTTTTTGTCACGAACCCCAGCAACCTTCGCAAACGCGACCACCCAACCCCGCCGCCACCCGCGCAGCAGCCAGCCGCAACCCGCCTTCCACCAACCCGACCTCACCTCGTCCCCAACACCGCCGCGACTGCGCGCCTCTCACCCTCTCTCTCTCTCTCCACATATCCCCGCCACCCAAACGAACGAACGAACAAACGAACGACCAGACACCACCAAGCTCCCACCACCACCACCACCCCCGCCGCCGCGCACGTACCTACGTACCCACCAAAAATGGCCGAGTCCTTCTACGACGAAATCGAAATCGAAGACATGACCTTCGACTCCAAACTGCAAATCTACCACTACCCGTGCCCGTGCGGCGACCGGTTTGAGATCGGGTTGGCGGATCTGCGGGATGGGGAGGATGTCGGCGTGTGTCCGAGCTGTAGTTTGATGATTAGGGTTATTTTTGATAAGGTGAGTGCCGAGGAGTATGTGGAGGGGGGGGAGGCAAAAGGGCTGACTGGGGTGGTTTCTTCTGTGTAGGATGATCTTCCCGCCGAGGAGGAGGGGGAGAAGAAGGATGAGGGTGCTGCGGCGGTGGCTGTTGCGGCGTGAAAAGGCTGCGCGTAGTGCGTGCGCTGTGTCGCAAATGCATACGATTGCTCTCGTTCGTTCGCGCCCGTGTTTCTGTCGCGGAAGACTGTCACGGATTACGCGGCAGAGGGAAGGAAGGATTGGGGAGGCGTGAAGCGGGAATGGCTGCCAGCAGTGGATGTGCTGGCCGGCTGGTATCACAAGTCTTGGTCGATGCATGAGGGATTCTGGGAATAGATCTCAGAGGATGCGCCGCTCTGGCGAAACTACATACTATGGGTGCGGTTTAGCATCCAGGTGTGCTGGCCGAGGCTGAAGGAGATGTTGAGTAAGGCAAGGTCTGGAGTAAGAAGTAGGAGCCGATAGGGCCATCTTGCGCGGCACAACTGGTGAGAGTGAAAGCTTCTATGGCTCACGGTTGTTGATATAACGTTATATGCGGATTAGAGAATGTCTGAGATACAAATATGCGCACAGTCAGTCTTGGTTACTACCCCTCCCGACAAATCGGAGATAAAGCTCGAGATTAATCCATGTGCACCTGAGTACTGAGTTCGTAGACCTTTCCAAAGAGACAACGTTGAATACAGTAAAATAGAGAGATGAGTGGGAGATCGTGAGCCTTAGTTTCCATATCCCAATCGGTGATCCTCAATCACGATTCAAGCCATCGCGCATCCAAATTAGAAATTTTCAGTTCCACTTGTTATTGTTTACAGCCAGCCTTTAAACCATCCGTCCTAAAACTCCATCACATGCACGCACAACACCCTCGCTTGATCTTTTCTTGTCTCCAACATTCCGAGCTCAAGGCACCTCGCCATCAATGGACACATCCACGCCCAGCTCCTTCCTCAACAGCTGCGTCAACGAGGTGCCATCCCGCAGGTAGACCCAATCGCCCATGCCGCCGTCAGCCTTCTGGTGCATCGACTCGCCGGAGACAACCCAGTCGTAGCGCTTCGGTCCGGTGATGGGGGACGAAAGCCAGATTTGCTTGTTCGGCGGCTGCTTGTTCAGGACGTACGTACCGACAGTGGGCTTCTCGACGGTGAGGACGCCAGCCTAAAAGAAAATCGATCAGCCGTCAGCGAAACTGTACCCAACCGCAATTCCGATGGGGAATCAAGTCTCAATTGACGTCATCCAAGCGCGTGGAGCTTTGGAAGACCCGTGCCGCGAAAATCAGAAGCAGAGGGAGAAGAAGGCGCGACATGACTGAGGAAAAAGCCCTACCGAATACTCCACCTCCACCCCCTCACCCGCATCCTGCTTATCCTCAAGCTTCACCAACAGCACCTCGAGATAGCGATCGGCGTGCTCGTGGTACTCGTCCAAGCTAATGTCGGTGGGCTGGGCGCTCACACCCGGGTCCGACGGCTCGCTCTCCTTGGGCGGCGGGTTCTCCGCGTCCGGGATGAGGCTCTTGGAGCGGGGCGAGCCGGACAGCGCGCGGCGGAAGCTCGTGGAGATGACGGGGGCGTAGACGGCGGCGGCGCTGCGCGGGCAGAGGAGAGCGTTGGTGGAGGCGGGAGCTGCGCGGAGGCGGGCTGCGGCGCTGGTGCTGCGCAGGGCGGCGCGGACGCAGGCGCGGGGAGCTGTTTGTGCGAGCATTGTGGGCGAGGTGCAGGATGGGCGCAGGGTTGCTTGCAGCTAGCTTCTGGCCGGCGGACCGTCAATGGGCGTGGTGGAGGCGGTGGTGGTTGGCGGGGGAGGGAGCGAGCGGGCCAGGACGAACGGGCGAAGCGGAGAAGAGGTAAGTAATACGCCAGCAGCTTGTTCGGTGACGACAGAGCTGGTGCTGGGATGCGCGGCGCCGGCGAATCGACGGGCAGGGGCCACCTGCGCCTTCCCCGCCAAAACACCTGCTCCGCTCGCGTGCTAACCCAACGCACCGCCTTCCCCGCCCTGCGCCCGCAATCCAAGCTTCCGCCTAAGCTCACTCCTCCCTAGATCCGCCGGGGTCTGCGTGCTCTGGCGTCTCTCCTCCCTCGTTCCTGTCTATCTCCCACGCGCGAAGCGCAGCAGCCGAAGCTCACCGCCCACCAGCCACCATGATCAACGCCGTGCTCGTCTTCAACAACAACGGCCAGCCGCGCCTGACCAAGTTCTACACCCAGCTGGTACGCTCCCCGCGTGCGCGCAGCACCCGGAACACCGTCCAGCCCGCTAACAACCACCGCGCAGGACACCGCCGTCCAGCAGCGCCTCATCTCCGAGATCTTCACTCTGGTGTCCAACCGGCCCAACTCGTCCTGCAACTTCCTTCCGTAAGCCTCTCCCCTCTCAGCCTTCTTCCACCTCCGCGCCGCGTCCCGCTACCATACCATACCAACTAACCCGCTCACCCCCCCAACCGCAGCCTCCCACCCCTCCTCGCCTCCTCCTCCAACTCCTCCTCCACCGGCCCCTACGCCGACACCCCCTCCATCGTCACCTACCGCCACTACGCCACCCTCTACTTCATCATCATCAGCACCGCCACCGAGTCGCCCCTCGCCCTGCTCGACCTGATCCAAGTCTTCGTCGAAGCCCTCGACCGCCTGTTCGAAAACGTCTGCGAGCTCGACCTCATCTTCAACTTCGAGACCCTGCACGCCACGCTTAGCGAGATGATTGTCGGAGGCGTCGTCGTTGAGACGGGCTTGGAGAGGGTGGTCCAGGGCGTGAGGGCCCAGGGGAGGGTTGCGAAGAGGCCGGAGGGTGGGGGTGCGTTTTCCGGGGGGATTGGGGCGTTTGGGAGGGGGGAGGGGCTGTGGGCTGCGAGGTGAGACGGGCGGTTGTGAATGGATGGTTTGGAAGATATGGGTTTGGGACGGGGCGTGCTGGGGGTGTTGGCCTTGGAAAAGGCTGTTCGTTGCGGGAGACGTGGCTGTGGGAGGATATCCTGCGGTTTTTAGGATGGCGGCTCCACGCTCCCGGCGAGGACTTTTGCTCCCGCTTGGCTGAATGATGGTGGATTAAGGCTATCGGGACTGGAGAGGAAGAGACATAGACAGGCTACATGAGGATCTGGTGTTCGGGCATGGAATAGAAGGTTCGGGTCTCGATTACACATAGCAGGGCATGGAATTTGATATCAGAGAAAGGAATGAAGCTTTGAGCTTAAATCCGGGCAGTAGTACCATCTTTATTACAGTAGTAAAGCGAGTAGTCCTGCTATCAACCCCTCTACTTCTACACTGTCACGCCACTGTCTCGATACCTCCCACCACTTGACTAGCAAACTGAAAGAGGCTTAATAGAATTTTCGCTTTTCTCAAATCATGAAGTATGATCTCATCATTTGCTAACTTTGTTCACCACATCATACTTCAATCTAGAACTTCATCACCTCATTCTCATGAGTGTCACTATCATTGCTCTTCATGCTACATAGTCCGTTCCGCTTTGAACGTCCCAAAATTCCCTGAAATGCGGCCACGTAATAGCCAAGCGGTAATCCTCCCGAGTGTCAACACGAACCAAAGACGTAAAAGAGGATTATATTGATGACCCAAGCCCCCGCTATGCATGGTCAGAGACGCCCAGGCCGAAGGCTGAAGACCAAGTCATGAGCTTTGTGGAGTTGAGAAAAGAATAATGCCGCACTCGAGATCCCGACACCGTGTTGCTAAATAGCCTGTCCCATTGTATGTACCGTGTCTAAAGGAACAACAAGACTGGAACCGCGGAGATTGTCCCGTCATGAAAGAAAAATTGTTTTAGTTCTAGAATCATACATGTGCAAAGCAGGCCCGAAAGACCACCTGTCCCGCGTACTTCCTGCGTGGTGTCAAAGAAAAGGAAAGCGTGGTGGACGAGACTTTTGATGCGGCTAAATCCTTTCCTAGCAGACCCACCATGACAATCTATTACCATTACCACAAAAAAAAAAAACCGTAGCACACTTCGTTTGCCTGCCCCGTGACAACAAATTCAGCCAACCTGGAGAAAGCAAAAAGAAAGCAGGACAGGGAAGCCGGAATTTCATCTTGTCAGCTAAACAGTCTGCAGCCCAAGAGATACTCAAAAAACATTTACCCGTAACTTTTGATCCTCCCCCTCCCCCTCCCACCCCTCCCCCAAAACGAAGAGACACAAGGACAACAGTCAAGAAAAATACGCCCCCTCCGGCACCTCCTTCAAAAACCCAAACAGCGGCTCACTCGACCACGTCCCCCTCAACAGCGCGCTCGCCGTCCCCGCCCGCATCGCCGCCAACATGACCACCCGCAGCGTCGCCTCGAGGTGGGCGACCGCTTCCTGCTTGAAGAACTTCTGCGTCGCGCCGTTGGGGTGGTAGAGCGTGTCGATGTCGACGGCGAATTCCTGGGGCACGCCGAAGGCCAAGAGGACGCGGAGGACGCTGGCGCGCTTGTCGAGGGTGACGACGTTGGTCGCGGCGGCGGCGATGGGGCCGGGCGTTGGGTATGAGGGGGTGAGGGTGGCGGATGAGGAGGAGGAGGGCGAGGAGGATGAGGTGGCTGTGGCGGGCGAGAGGTGTCTGGAAGACTGGTCGATGAGGTTGCGGAATTCCTCGTTTGTGATGGTCAGCACGCCGACGAGCTCGCCGATGATTTCCTGGGATTTGTTGGCTTTGAGTCGTTTCTGGAAGGCGAGGTTGGCGTCGTAGAGGGCGCTGACGCCGGCGCGGTCGAGGTCTTTCTTGTCAATGGCGCGGATGGCCGCGTCGAGCTTTTCGGCGAGCTCTTGGCGGTCGTTTTCCGTCTCGCCGATTAGGTGTAGGTTCTTGCGTACGCGGGTGAGGAGGCTGTGTAGGCTGCTGGCTGCGGCGCTGAGGAAGTGCCAGAGTCGCGTGGCGCGGTGTTGGCCGAAGAGGTAGCCTTCGGCGTTCCAATTGAGGCCGAGGAGGCGGAGGGCGAGGAATTGCGCGTCTTGTCGGACGATGACCCAGGTGGGTTCGGGATATCTGGCGGCGTTGGGTCTGCAGATTGGAGGAAGACGGACCCAGTCGCGGGGGGCCGGGACCCATCTTGCGCCCGACTCGTGGGAGAGTTCGGGGACGGTTTTGGGGTCGACGTCGATCTCTTCAAGCCCGTAAAGGGTTTGCTGGCCGCCGCCAAATCTGCGGTGGATGTCGAAAGGCAAGTTGCCCAGGTCATCGATCTTGACGAACTTGCATCCACGGATGGACTTGGGTGGTCTTGAATCTACGTTTTGGTTTGACTCTCCGTACATGGAATGGGATAGTGAGTTCATGTGTATGGTGCCGTTGACATCGCCATTGGCTAAGGAATCATGGGCGAAACCATCTTGGCCGGCTTGGGAGGAAGGACGGTATGGTTTTGTTGGCTCAAGATCTGCCATACTGTATACTTTGCCCTCACCGCAGGGTATGGCACCTAGAGAAAGCCAGAGGAGGCTGCGAAGGGAAAGAGAATCGGGCATGATAGACCCAAGGAATGTGGTGTCATGCGGTATGAACGTGTAGGCAGCATTAGGCCCGTCTGGACAAGGCACAATGGCACCGGTGACACCACGAAGGGCTTTTCTTCCGTCGCCGGAAGTTCGAGAGATGCCGGTTGCTCCAGGAGCAGCTGCGCGGAGCCTGGCTGCTCGGGTCAAAATGCTGTCTTCGCTGCGTTGGCCGTAGCGGCCAGCTAGACCAAAGGCTAGAATCCAAAGTTGATGGACCGGGAGGAAGGTTCTGTTCTTTTCGATCCGAAGCGTATCTCCTCGTTCGATAGAAAGCTGTTTATACGCTTCAAGCAATTTGCCAAGCCTGACCCATGACGTAGGTGAGCGACAACTAAGGGTTGTGGATTCGAGGTCCAGTTGCAGAGGAGTATCACCGTGGTAGAGGGGTTCATCTGTTGGGCTTTGCTCCTTGATTGCATACAGAATCTTATTCAGGCGAATGCGTGAGTTAGATGGGCGATAGCCTGGGATGTTGATGTCGAGCTCTTCGCCGTTGAAGCTTGGTTCATAGGCTAAGATGGGTGCTTTGACCTGGCGGAGAATCCTGATGGATTTGCTCACTCGCAGACCTCCGGTGATGTATCCAGAGCTGTCGCGAATGGAATTGAGGGCTTGGTATCGTTCAGTCTTAGAAGCCTTGTAAATCAGCAAAGGCACGGCAACTGCAATCAGGGCCAAAACAACAACCACTACGGCAACCCATATGCCAACCGTAGTGGCGATATTGGCATTATCGCTCAACGCCATGTGATGACCGGGGACAAAACACGAGGGAAGCAAGAGGGGAGGAGATCGGTCATGAAGAAAAGTTGCGGAAGGCTGAGAGCGAGTCTGATGAGTTGTCGGATTTTTGAGCTTCGCGGAGTGGAACCGCCGCAGCTACCCTGGTCTTGTGTGACCTATGGCATAGCCCCATGGCGTCCGTTTATGGGTAAATGGCGCCTATCTCCGGATTCTCGAAAAACATAGCCAATAGAAGATTGAAGCCACGGGACCAGCTGAAGAGCCTCATCGAAGAGTAGCGGAATTCTCGCCCTTTTTCAAGAAAAGCAGAGCCAACCTCATGACTCATGGATGCGTGCTCCACTCAGCGCACCCGAAAGACTCCGTGTTTGAAATCGCTCCGATGGAGAGTCTCAGCCGTATGTCTGAAGTTTGTGAGCACGAGGCTGCGCAGCTGGCTTGTGAGGGCTTGCTCGCTCTCGCGCTGCGAGCCGACGGAAAAGGCGAGCGTGGGGCTGTGATGGGAGACATTGATTGGCTCTGAAACAAGCGTGCGCCAGCCGGCCATAGGCTGATGATGTGCACCTCATTAGACTGAGCGTCTGGAGCTTCCACTGCATCATGCGCAGTGAGGAGTAATCAATCGCCGCTCACAGGCTCCGGGCGATGCGAGAAGACGATCTTGTGCCTGATGATTTCCACAATCGCCAGCTCCTCTCGAGCCTCGTCGCCGCCTTCCCTACGCCGTATGACAGCCAAGGGCCTGGGCAGCTTCTTCACCTCGCCCGTCATGCGCTGATGCTTGCCGACATACATGTGGACGCGCTTCATCCAGGCGGTGCTCTCGGGAGGATCGGTGGGCGAGTAGAGCGGGAAGACAAGCTTGCCAATGGGCAGGTGGGCAAGCGGTGCATCGGTGCTGGAGTCGGCGGCGGGGTGAGAGTGGATGGTGCCTTGGATTTCGAGGATGGCCAGGCCGGACGGGGTGCGGAGCAGCTGCGGCAGCGGGTTTTCGGCGGCGGGGGCGGAAGACGACGGCGCCGGCGGGGGGTGCAGCGGGACACTGGGCATTTTGGCGGAGTTATAGGCTGCGTGGCGGGCTGAGTCGCGGTGGAGGGCGGTGGTGGCGAAGAAGGCTCTCGGGTTGCTCGGGTTGACGCGTGCGATACGCGTGTGGAATGCGAGATACACGAGCTCGGTCCGAGCCTGCCAGGCTGCGCGTATCGCCATCCCGGTCTCTCCGCCCATCGTCCGCTCCCCATCACGTCAACTCTTGCCTCGTCGTCCAGCGTGTTTTTGAGCCGCTATCCCAGCCGCGCGGACTCTGTTAGAGCCAAGACGCTGGGTCTCTGCGCGCCATGCCGAGCCATGCCAATGGCGAACAGAGGAGGTGGAAATGAGAGCAAGACAGCACTGCTGCACTCGAACCTTGCATCAGTCCATCTGCCTAACGCGTCGTTGCGTACCCTCGCTAAGCCTTTTTACTCGAAACCGTCGCATCATGGCTCGTTTTCGAGTTCGCTATCGTACTCTCACATTTGTAAGAGGCTGAGCCCTCGTCTTATCCCTACAGACTATCCCCGCTCTGCCGAGTTTGGATGAAGATTTTACCTGTCCTGGAAAGATCTGGGACCCGGACCGCGTGTCGTCCAAGCTCGAGGATCTGTGTCGGCGAGTCCGCGCAATGTTGAAGCCTGAACCCTGGCTCTCGTATGAACAGCGAGTCGTTAGGCTCCTATTTTCGTCTGCCGTATAACAAGCCGCCCTCTTGTCCTCCTCGAGTCGGTCCTCCCCAAGTTTCCGCCCCCGCAGACGGCCCCCAGAGGAGTCAGACGCTTCGCCATGTCCATTTCAAAGTCTGCAGTCTTCCCCAACTACGACCCGAGGGTCAATGAAGGCCTGCAGCTTGCCTCTCCCTACGATCCGAAGATAGCCGAGGCCCTGCAACCCGTCGTACAAGAGCCCAAATACTCTACCGACAACAATTGGCACGAGGCACCCCAGGTCATCGCCGTCGAGGAGCCCAAATACCTCACTGAGGACCCCAGGAACATCAGTCCCGTCTCACCAAGCACTCCAAGGACCCCCGCGCCTTCGTATCGGCCGTACCCCATCAATCGTGGCAGCGACGATGGAATCTCCTTGACAAGGGATCAGACCGTCGATCTCGAAATGAACAAGGCCAAGAACGACACGCGGAGAAGGAAGAAGAAGATCTGCGGCTGCACTCGACCCGTTTTCTGGCTCTCCCTGGCCTTATTCTTTTCGCTTGCGGTCGGTGCTTCCATCGCCGGCGGTGTCATCCCGATAAAGCAGGGCAAGGACGGCGACACAACCACGACATGAAGTCTGCTCTTCTCTACCAAGGCATGTCGGCCTCGAACCAATAGCAGCAAATGCTAATTGTCGGACTGCAGCGTGGTCGATATGCCTTGACGGGAGGACGGCCCGGTGCTGTGCCCCCGAGAGAAACAAAATCGAAAGGATAGAACGAACGGGCCGCTATTTGTGGAGTGTTTCTCGAACCCCTGCCGCCGCGGGGTACTAGGAGTTTTTGGGATAGAGAGATACCCAGGGGAAAGGATGGGAGCGGCTGCAACTGCCTGTTTCATCTATTTGGGGTCTGAGACGGGAGATTACCAGAATACCACCGGGAGCCGCTAATTGACACCGGAGTCTTTTTAAGAATCCCTTCCGATCGGCCCCGTCCGGCATGCCGACTTGGCATTACGTTTCCGCACCTTGCTCCACGCACCTTTGGAAGCTACTTGGATCTTCTTTCTACCGAAGCCGTCTCAGGACTGGCACAGCTTTTGTGTGACAGTCGGCGGTTGGGGGAGTTGAAACGCCGGTGGAGCCAAGAGATTTGAGCTCAGCTTTCCAGTCAGGTGGTTGGACCAGGGTCTTTTGCATTGATGGATCACAAGCAAATCCTGATCGACCATCCAATCGCTTCCGACCAACTCGACAGATTCCTCCTGCCAAGTCGTTTTCCTGAACATCCTTCTCTGCCCGTTCCATCTGGAACTGGCCCCCATGTCCAGGCACCAGAACTGACCGCCGATCATATCTCCATTTGGTCTCACTATAAACGCCCCAGTGCACACAACCTTACTCTTGCGAGTAAATATCAGCGGACAAGAAAAAAACTGCCCCGCGGCAGATCAGCTACATCCAAGCCTCGGTAAGCCCGTGGATTGGAGAGAAGGGGGGAAGTTGGCGCGCGGGGTTGTGCAACGGAGCAGCTCGTAAAACGGGCAAGATGTGTACGCACATGTACTTTGTACAACCGTCTAGACTATTCCGGCTCGGCGCGATGCGACGGGATGCTGTATGCTTAATATAGTGCGCGCCTTTTCCTGTCCATCTCAATCGAAGGATTCTGCTAGTTGTCTCCAGCCTCTTCCCTCTGCCGATCACCTTCTCGTCCCCAAAGCTCAATTTCCACTCTCGAAGAATGAGTCAAGATAACAACTCCCCTACACCCGGCGACATACCCGCCGCAGAAGGCCTACACCTCGCCGACCCGCACGACCGCAACTTAGTCGAGATGCCGCAGCACTTTTCCGAAGAACCCAAGTACCCAGTCGACCGCTACTGGGAGTCGGCCCCACAAGCCATCATTCCAGACGACAAGGAGTTCGCACGCCCCAGCGATGCCTCGACCGCCAACCACAAACCCAAAATCTGCGGCCTCGCGCCCGTCGCCTTCTACATCGTAGCCGGGCTCCTCGCCCTCGCCCTCATCGGCGCCGCAATCGGCGGCGGAGTCGGTGGCGGCCTTGCCGCCAAAAACGCCAGCGCCGCCACAACCATCTACGCAACGGTCGCCCAAGCCTTCCCAACCGAGTGAGTGCCGTCTACCATCCTCTCCATCCGTCCTCCCTCTTCTCCCCGCAAACAAAAACACCAACACCAACACCACCAACAACAACAACCCCACCTCCCACGTTTCCCTCCACGCCAACCCCTCCCCCCCAGCTCCTACACACACACCTCCTCTCCTACACCCCTAGCTAATCAACCTCCCCTCCACAGCTCCACCACCACCACCCCCACTTCCCTCTCCTCCCCCATCCCCTCCACCGCCCCCTCATCCCCCTTCTACTTCACCCTCTACTCCCTCCCCTCCTTCACCGGCACGTCCCACAACATCACCGCCCCCGGCAACTACACCCTCCCCTTCCGCGCACGCAGCTACGTCTGGAACCAGCAGGGGTCAGGTTGCTGCGCGCTGTTCTGCCAGGATGGGCAGGATGTTGGGTATCGGTGTCAGGTTGTGACGTTGCAGACGAATGTATCGGCGGGGAGGGGGTGGGTTGATGGGGTGGGGGTGGAGTGTGCGGGGGATGGGGAGGGGCAGGGGCCGCCGGGGGGGTGGTGTTGGGCTTAGGAAGGGTTTTATGGGGGGTTTTTTTTTTCGAGAAGGAGGGGGAGGGGAGGGTTTGTGGGAGAGGGAGGACGGGGGAAGAGGCGGGTTTGTGGGCGTGGAGGGGGCTTGGTTTGATGGGGTCTGGAATTCTTTTTTTTTTCGACGAGGAGTGGTATGTTTGGGCTTCGTTTTTGAGGGGACTGGTGGTTTCTTTTTCTCTTGTTTCATTGAATAGTCTTCAGAAGCGAACTTGAAGTTGAACATCTCGTAAAGCTCGATGACAACCCCTTCTCTAGCAATCATTGGACCCCTGACCGGAGTCACGCACCCCCCACTCCCTCTGATCCGCGAGCCGTCCACTCAAAACAATAGTATCCACGAAGCAGACAGCGACAGGAAAGAATGCCATTCCGCCACCCAACCCCTCTCACCCTCCCCCTCCCCTCCTACCCCTCCCCCCATACCGACCCATCTCCGACAACGCCGCCAGCGCCTCCGCCACCTCCGCTTCATCCATCCTCCTGTCCTCGCGGGTCGACTGCTCGTCGGGTATCGCGTCTGCCGCCGACGTCAAAGCGGGATCGATGGGAGGTGCGGATGGTGCGGGGTTGGAGTTGCTGTGGCTTTGGTGTGTAGAGGTGGAGTGAGGTGATTGGTTTGGCGGGCATGGTGGATCGGGTTGGGGCGTGGGGGTTTGCTGTGCTGGATTATGCTGCTGTTGCGGCTGTGGAGATGAGGGCGCTGGCTGGGGCGGGTGGTTCGAGGACGGCGCGGTGTGGGAGGAGGAGGGAAGGTGGTGGTGATGATAGAGCCCTATTGCCTGGCGCTCCGAAGCGTATTGGGCTGCTTTTCTGGCGATGGAATCCTGCGTACTGAGCCTGATGGATGAAGATGGCGCCCGAGGACGACGAGGACGACGAGGAGGAGGCTGGGATGGCGACGTTGACTGCGTCTTGCTGCCATTCCTCGAGTTTTGTGCGTTTGTCCCGTTCGCGGGTTGCTGCGCGTGGCTTGCTGACGATGTTGTATTGGGAACGATTGGGGTAAGATGTTTCTTGTATATGTCGTAGAGACCAAAAGATGGGTTCTGGCGGACAATGACACCTGAAGTGCTGACAGCCGATACTGTAGATGTTGTGGCGGTAACCGGTGTGGAGGGACGAAGTCCAGAGGTGGAGTTTACGGCGGCTTCTGTTCTGCGCTGACCGTTGGAATGCCCTTCGCGGTCTTCCTCCTGTTTTTCTTTTTGATCTGTACCGGATGCATCATGGCTAGAAATAGCCGGATCGATACTGGAAGCAGTCGAAGTGGTGTCTTTCTTGCTGGTATCGAGGTCTTCTGAAGATAGAGAGGAGGAAGATTCCACGTGGATGTCAGTATTGTGACTGAAATAGAGGAACATGTGAGGAAAGTACCTTCAAGCTGATGTTTTTGCTTTTTGGTCGGCGGAGGGCCACTTTTGTTGCCCATTTTCGGGACCCTGTCTGAGAGAACGTGTCTGAAGCTCTGACTAGACCTTGAAATGCAGCTGAGAAGAGCGCAAGAGAAGATGAATGTCGAGGTGTTATGATGGTGAGAAAGTACGACCCCCATTATGGGAGGTGCGGTGTGTCCGACGCAATTTACACTTCTGGGTATAGGAAACTGCAGTATTCCCATGTCGGAATTTTAGAGAATGAAACTGAATAAGTGAGAAAACCAGCTCTGTGGGAAAATGGCCACCGTTGAGGCATCAGCGACCAAAAGTCTCACAACCCTAAGCCTTCAACCCAACCATTCTCTCACTAATCTCCCACAGCTTCGTTTCCGTCTCGACATCGCCCTTCGCCCACGGCGCATACGTAATATCCCTCCTCGCATTCGGACCCACCTCTGCCGGCGCCGACTCTCCACAATCCTCACAGTACATGCCACCCTTCCCCTCCAGCACCTTGGCCGTCGCGCACCAGACCGTCGTCGCAGCGCCCTGTTCCGGGCTCTTGAAGATATGTCGCCACTTCTCGTAGCCGGCCTTTTCCTCGTCGCTCAAGCTCTGGAACAAGTTGGTGAAGATACCGCCGGGGTTGACGCTGAAGGCGCGCACGGGGGCGGTTGGCGAGGAGCGGTACAAGCGGTCCAGGTGGTTGGCGTGCAGGATGTTGGCGGTCTTGGCGGCGCCGTAGGCCTTCCAGTGGTTGTAGCCGCGGCGGTTCCAGGTGAGATCGGTGAGGTCGATTTGGGCGTTGGCGTGGGCCTTGTGGCCGGCTGAGGAGAGGTTGATGACGCGGCTGGCGAAGTCGGGGGTGGAGGAGGAGGCGAGGGTGGGGAGGAGCAGAGAGGTCAGGAGGAAATGGCCCAGGTGGTTGGTGCCGAACTGGCTTTCGAAGCCGTCGGTGGTGAGGGCGTGAGGGGCGGACATGATGCCGGCGTTGTTGATGAGGATGTTCAGGCGGGATGATTGGGAGAGGAAGTTGTCTACGGCGGCACGGATGGAGGCGAGCGAGTCGAGAGACATTTCGAGAAGGTTGATGGAGCCCTTTCCCGGAGACGTGGAGAGGATTGATTCCCTGGCGGTCTCTCCTTTGGAGATGGAGCGCACGGCCAGGTAGAGTGTTGCGCCTGTGGCGTGAAGAGCGCGTGCAGTTTCGAGGCCGAGACCCTGGTTGGCACCGGTGATGAGAATGGTTTTGTCAGCCCACTTGCCGATGAGGTCTTCATCTTGGATGATGCTCAGAGCGGTCGGTCTCTGATCACCAGGGCCATTCAGGGTGGTGTGGAGGTGGGCGTAAGGGGTTATGCGTCCAGCCATGTTGGAAGAAGTGGCAAGTCCTTGGATCAAGTGCACCGGCGTCGGCTCGCTCGCGTCCTGGGAGACTAAGAGTGAGCGGGCGCTTGCCGGTCCTTATAGTCACGAAATTGACAGTAGTGAAGAGGAGCGTAAGCAGTTAGCGCAAAGCTACTCGCCGCTTAACTCCGCCATGTCCGGAATTTGTGCTTCTCGCCCGGAAGGTGCGACTGTAAGCATGATTGCGGACAAAAAGCTTCGGCTCCAGCTCAGAGACTGCGCGCCGCCGCCTGCGCAAACGCTGGGATGGTGAGCCATGCATCAGCTTGGGACCCTATTCTGCCATGCACAGTGGTTGTGAAAGGCTGTGGTGTGGGATGGGCGATGGATAAGGCCGCCTCCGCATATCGCCCCTTGACCACGGCGCGGCTGTGTGAGAGAAGGCTGTCGCATTGACGGGTGCGGTGGCAGGAGAAGGGGAGCAGCGCCGGGCTGGGCGTCGCCGGGTGTGTCAGAAGCGACGGCGAGCCGACATCCTCCGCAGAGCCTCCCGCTTAGCTCTCATTCGCAGCGGTGAAGACGCGAAGCAGGAGCCGCTGTGTTGGCAAAGCGGCGCCAGCGTCAGCTGCCGTGCTGCAGCGCACGTCACCCACCCGCTTACCCATCGCCTAATTGCACGACACGCCAACCGCCCTCTCAACCTCGTCGCCACGAAACAACACCCTCCTCCATCTGTCGGATCGGCACCGAGCCCCGGCCGATGGCTGCCTGGGGCTCGGCCAGATGATCACGGGCATGGCCCGACACCGCCATCCTCACCGGACACGCCGGCAGCGATCGCCTCTCGTTTCTGCCACTGCCGGCTCGCCGCTGCCGCTCGGAGCCTGGATGCCGTTTCAGGTTCTGCGCCCTTGTGGGAGCATGGGCTCGCAGGAAGGGCGAAGCCCCCGCGTGCCACCCCGCGCCGCCGCGAAGGGCGACCGCTCCAGCCACTTCTGCTTTGTCTTCCCCTGGCCAACGCGGGATATCCTTCGGACATCCGCTAAAACTGCGACACGCTGCACCGTTTCTAATCTCCGCAGAGCCTCAACCCTCACCGGAACCCCGCTTACGGCGATCATGTGCACAAGAGCAGCTGCAGATGACCGCTGTTGTCGTTTCACGTCCTGTTTGCCCGTTTCGGCCGTCCCGAAGTCTCCCTACCTCGTGTTCAGCCCGCCGTGCACGTGGAGATCCAGATCGACTGCGGTTGTCAATCCACGCGCAGATCCGTGTACGACGTGGTAAAGAGCGTGGATGGGCGACAGAAGCGAACGCCCCCGCGGCTACGTAGCTCCCAAACCAGCTGAGTGATCGGTCCAGAACACGCAATGTGAGCTCTTTAACCCATCCATGCTCTGTGGACGCCTTCGGTCTGGCCTGATTTCATCCTTCACGCGAGAAGCAATGCCCTTTTTTAGTGCACAACACGGGGTAACCGCCATGCACGATCCTTTGCGCGCCATACTGTGACCGCCCTTTGACAGCGTGCATATATGCTGATCAAGCGAACCGAGCCCGGAGTCCTTCGTTCCAAATACTTCTTGTCCCGATGTTGTGCTTTTGCTGCCTGTTCATCAGCTTGATGTGTCCCGCTGCATGAACGTCCACAGCTTTGGAGGGACGCATGTGGACTCGAGTTGCCAGTACATAAGGTCCGATTGCTTTCAGGCCTCGCACTGCTGCTTCTCCTCTCAGCCCCAGAAGCCCAAAGTCAGTTACACACACTTCCTCGGTCGTCACACCTCGTCAAGTCGGACACTATGTCGCACCAGAGCAGCCAGAACGGGTGTCAGAATGTGAGCATCCAACGAGAAAAAAAGGCTCGGGCCAAATGCTAAATGCTTGGACTGGCAGCAATCCAACTGGTCCTCCACACAGTCTCAACGCCAGTGGGGTACACAACAGCAGAACCCTCAAAGCGATCCACCAGCGGCAGCTAGCTCTAGCTCCAACGGCGACTCCGATCCTATGCAGAGGTACTTGCAGCAGGATCCGAGAGAAGATCCTTACAATACGGTTGGATGGGTCCGATCTGGGAACCAACGACATGGAAATTCATGAAAGCAGACGGTGGCGCCAAAAGCAAATGATGAAGGACACGTAGCAACGCACGTCTTCTACAGGGCTCGCATATTCTTGGAAGGAGTCGATCTTGCGGTACTTGTCAGCAGGCGGACTGGCCCAGCGGCAGGACCCGACAACAGCCGAAAGGGCCGGATCGACGCCAGGCCTTGGGTGGCTCGAGAGGAACGCCGAGGGAGCCTGGCGATCCAGCAGTTAGCTGAATCTTGAAGAACACCGACTTGCTTTTCCCGCCTAGTACCACTTTGAGCAGTGCTTACCGAGAATGCGGCGCCCCTCTTCACAAAGCATGGCCCGTTCTCCTCTTGATTGGTCCGCCGTTTGAGCAGGACTTGCCAGGTACTACATCGATCCAGCGCGAGCAGCACACGGTACCATGCAAAAACAAGGCGCGACGAGGCTGGACTATCACGGGAGCAGCGCTTCCGCCGATGACGCGGTCAGGCAGCGACTAGAGCGCAAGGCGGAAATTAGAATTAAAGCCATGGACTCGAAAGCGCCTTGGCGTCTAACCGCCACCGTTCATCAGTCCACAGTCCCTTGCGTTGAGTGCGCAATCCACGCCGATCGAAGAAGCGGGGTCGTAGCACGCGCAGGACGGCAGGACGGGTCGGCACGCAAGTACAGTCCACTCTTCATCGGTCCAGAATAAGCCTTCAAATCACAAGTCAACATCATCGCGCCATTGAAAGACAAACGCCCCAGGCTGTTCTTGCCGCTGCGGCTGCGCAGCCAAGCCGTTATTTTACCTGCTGCTTTGCGGCGCATTCCTGCGATCGCTAGCCGATGCCTGCATAATCTATGCACAGTGATGACGCAGCGCCGACTCAGCCAATCACCGGCCAGTGGCTTCTTCTCGTGTCCACCTTCGTAAGAGGGGGAAAGCGCTCCTCCAGGGAAGTCAATAGAATGTGGCTCTATTATTTCCCTTGCAAGTTGTGATCGGTGATGGGGCCAAACCGCTACCCGGCTGGTGCGGTGCTCTATGAATAGATTTATGCCACTGAGGGGCTTGCAGGTATAACAGGGCCACGCCCATCTCCCGCCTTCGCGCTCTTTCGTAACCGTCCGATTCCCTAAAGTGGTCGCTTTCGACGGGCCTGGCCGACCGATCCACCCCTCAGTTCCCCGCCGAGATGCGAAATAGAAGAACAGTGAGGGACGCGACTGCTCCAGCCAAAAACGTACTAATCGACTGGACAGACTGGTAGCATGCAGCCTGTCGTCGCTGGCAGGCTTGCGAAGGACTGTCACCGGGTGGTCCATTTTCCGAATCGAAACGAGCTCGCCGGCTCGGCCGCCGCTGCGTCCTCCACCGTTGTCGTCCACACTGCATGTCGTGCGGCCTCAAGCACATGACCGGCCTCATCCGCAAGGCGCACTTGGGGTTGACTAGCCCCAGGCAGCACTCAACCCCCGCAACCAGTGACAAGGCGGTGCAATTTGCCACCATGCGCCGATAGAATAACGAGGCGAACGATTATCCTTGACGGAGGACTTGTTTCAACCAGGCTTAAAAGTCCCGCAATGGCTCGACGTCGATTTGGCTCCCCGGCCGAATCCACCTTGGACTGCTGCGAGCGTTCGCCGATCTGCCGATTGGACCACGCCCTGCTGTCTTCGCCGTCCTGAGGGACTATTCACCGTGGATGCAGGGCGAAGGACACCCTCTCACCGGGCTCTCGTGCAAAAGCCTGAGCCGTCCATGCGACTGCTGCCCTCGATCCGACCCGGCTCGTAATAGTCCCGCCGTCCGTCCAATATTCCCCTCCGGACTGAAACAGCACATCGCCATCGATGGACTGATACGATAAGAAGCTCTTCCGGTCTTGATAAATCAACCGCGTCGCTCGCTTTCAACCCTTCCTCCTCTCGTTACCACATAAGACCAAGGTCTTCCCACACACTTGTCTCGATCCCTCAAGACCTCGAACAGTATGACCCAAAAGACGACCTCCACCAAGAACTTCTACGTCCAGTCGGTATGGTCCAACCCATACCAATGACTTTTACTAACGAGGCGAGCTGACTGTAGTCTCAGTCTTATTGATCGCAGTACATACTGCGTCTGCGACTCCCGGAACATAACACACAAACACTCGCTCATAGACGCTCGCTCAAGAGGACATCAAGAACACCACTCGCCGTCAAGTCCCCAATCTCCAGCTTCCTATTCATCATCGGAACAACAAACGTTCACACCGGAGGACATCTGCCTTCCGACAAACTGCCAAGCAGTCTCTCCGTCCAGCTCTTCATCACCGACTGCCACGTTCTCAACGGAGAAGGAGCTCCTTACCTCTGAGAAACCCGCCACAGAGGATAACTTTCGACTAACTCCTCTTTCACCCTTCGCGCCTGTGCAGTTGAAGGCTTGCGCAAAAGAAGGTTCAGCACGACCTGAAGCTGTTTTCGCAACCCCATATTCCGCAGCAACTCCTTCGCGTTCAATCTGTCGGAGCTGTCGGAGCTTCTTCCGAACTCTCAAAGACCGAATGCAATACTACATGGCTTCTGGCAATCTCGTTGGCCGTTTGCGTCGTCGAGAAAAGGTGAACAACTTTTCAAGCTTCAGCCCGACTGAACTTGGAGGAACGAGCATTTCCGAGCTTCCCTCTTGCTCCATGCCTAGGCGGTATGAGCTTTCAGATTTCTCAAACACAGCAAACGCTCTCGAACCGACGGAACTCGAGGGCTCCAGCGCCTGGAACATCCGGGATTCCACGGTCAACCGTCAATTTGCGGCCTCCGGTAGATCTCTGCCTCTAGATCAAGGCTCACTACTTGTTGCGTCGCATGGTGCGCAAAGCCTTGAAGCTTCTTTTTCATCCGGAGAAAACCGTGTATCGCCGACCGCTGGCTCGGGATCTTACGAATTTCAACTACCAGCACCACAGAGCCACATTCAGCCCACAACCGACTTCAGCATGCAGCCTAACTCGGACGCGATCCACTCCATGGTATCTCATGACTTCCTTCGGGCACATACTGTCTCTCATCCTGGAGCGCCTTGTCAAACGTTTCCTAACTCCGCCATCAGAGACAGGATTCCTAATCGCCCCACCCTCCAAGTGAACACCGCCAACCATGGTAAATATCTTTCTCCGTCCTCGTTCAGGAGACCTTCTTGGCAAGGGAGCCCATCCGAAACCCTACCAAGCCAAACCTCGAGTACGCCTTCTTCCTTCCGCCAATCTCCATGGAGCTCGACTCAGGCGTCCTCCGCCACACCACTGTCATCGAACCGTTCCAGCAGCTTACAATCTGCAAATAACAACCTGCCTTGGGGGTCACGCTCTCTACTTGACTCTACCAGGCCTGGAAGTGGCAACGAGATGCATTTTTCACCAGGGTTGGATACTCGGTAAGCTTACTGAAGAAACCAAATAATTAGACCCTTTATCTAACACCTTTCCAGTTCTCCGGCAATTCCCACAACCTCAAGCTCGTCGGTCCCATTCGAACTGCCACTTTACGACTCCCTCCCCAATGACTCTCCAATCAACATCAACCTCTCTCCAGCAGTCGGCACCGATGCATATCTCGGAGACACATTCTCGCACACCCCACCCTTCCAGAAAGACCAACCTCACTCCTCCTCGTCCGCACCGCCCTGCCAACAAACAAACATTCCTATCCCCTCTTATTCTCCATCAGCAACACCACCGCCGCCACGACATCCACAAACCCAGCCCCTCCACCCCCAACCCATCAACGCAACTCCTCCCACCATGGGGCCAAACAAAAACACCTGCCCCAAATGCGGCTTTCATTTCACAAGCAACCCCCGCGACCTCCCCCGCAACATGAAGCGGCACCTCGCCCACTCCTGCCCTCGCCGCGACACCATCCTCCCGCCCATCAAATGCGAGAGCCCGGGCTGCAAGAGCACGTTCGCGAGGGATTGCGCGCGGAGGGCGCATGAGAGGGCGAGGCACGGGCATGAGGGGTTGCCGAGGGTGGGGAGGAGGGGTAGGTTTAGGAGGATGAGGAGCGCGATGGCGTGAGCGGACCGAGCTTTGATTTCTTGTATATACTTTTTTCTTTTTGGTTGGAGGCGGTTTTTTTCCTTGCTGAGTAGGGAATGGGATTTGCAACAAGTGGATGATGGGTCGGAAACTCTTTGGGCGGCTTCTTTTCCTCATGAGCACGGAGTCGAGCCTCCATATCTCCTTGGGAGGTCCGAATCTTGCTTTTTTTTTCTCCTTTTATTGTACATACATACATATACCCACAAAAGCACCGCTCCTTCTACTCCAGCTGAACCCTCCCTCCTCTCCTCCAACCCCACCAAACCCTACCCCTTCTTCCCCACCACACCACGTCCGCACATTAAGCCAACCACCCCATCCTCACCCCCCAGCTCAGGCCACCTCTTCCAACCCTCCCCGCTCCGCTCCGCCCCCGCCACCATCAGCCCCCCGACTCGCACCCGCCAGAAGTCCCAAACCCCTTTCCCTCCGCACCCAAAACGCCCCTTAGGTACAGTACAACGATCTCACTCAGCCCCACCCGCAACGCGTGTCCCTGTGTCTGGTTGCTCTGTACTGTACAACCGCTGTTCCTGCTGGTGGTCCCACTCAGGCCGCAATGCTGAGGCTGAGGCTGAGGCTGAGGCTGAGGCTGAGGCTGAGCTACGAGGGTGCGTGGATTGCGGCACAATGGCACGTGGGGGCTGAGATGCAGGGGCGTGCTTTGCGGTGGATGTTCGGTTTCGTTTCTGTGCTGCGTGCTCGTGGCGTGACGCGTTGTGTTGCGTTGCGCCAGGGGTTGCGCCACGGGCTGGGGCCTGGGTGGTTGGGGAGGGGGGGTGTATGTGGCGCTGGGAAAGTGTTGGGGGGATGGGGAGAGGTTGTTGTCTGCCATCAGCGGATTGTGCTTAGTGATGGGAGAATGTTTGGTGGAGGTCACGCTCTGGACTCCGGGGGATGTGATGGGCGGCGGTGCGGGGAAGGGCTTTTTTGTGATCACGGATGGGGGCCAATGAGGGGTGAGGTTTTTAAGCCTCATGCAGGGTGTTTTATCCGAGGAACTGGTGGAGGCCAATGGGGGCCCTGATCTGAGGCTGGGTCGAGGCCGTGGGTTTGGATGTGTGATGGCTTTGCATCCCGGGTGAAAATCTGTGGTGTGAAGAGAGGGATTCGGCCCCATGACGCAGCTGCTGACGATATACTTAAGCCTGCGGTTCTCGAATGGCGGCTTTTTCCAAAGTGAGTCAGAATTGCCTCGAATCTGTTGTCGACGACCTTGAAGTCAAAATCTCTTGCACGTCGGTGGAATTTGAATACTCCTTCCTTCAAAAGTATGCCTCAATGTTTTTCGCCTTCTCCCGTCACAAGAAGATCAAAATCATCCTTTAAGATCTGACCATGCGCAGTGAGTAGCAAGCAAGATAAAGGCGCGGCAGATGAGAATCAATCTGGCCCAGGGACGCCGGAGGTTCAAGGATAATCGACCCGCCACGGCTTGGAAAGACGCCAGAATCGGATCCGTCGACCGGTCAATCGTCTGGCAACACCGAGAGTTCACGAGCATCTGGCAGCACGAGTGACAACTCGAAGAAGCCTCAGAAGGGGTATGGGGATCGTGGATGATGTGCGCATTCAATGCAAGCTTTCTGATACTGCCCGCTTTTAATCATCCCTACCAGTTACCGTTTCACGGGCATTTCATGGTCAACAGCTGAGACGCTTGTCTCCACGCTCTGGCATATTTTCGTTTGGCTCTTGCGGGACGCATTTAGAGTCAACAAGTCCAAAGCCTGAATGAGTTGATGTAATGTCGTTTCGTTTTTATTAGACATGAGAGAGGTCATGGAGAGTTGGAGTTCACTTTCTGCACCTACATACGCCCATGTCGAAAAATCCAGAGAGATCCACCACTATTTGATTCGTCGCAGGCTCTCGTAGATGTTCTGTCACTCGATTAGGCAAAACGTGGCTTGGTGGCATCTGGGCAATTCTGGGCTTCTGACTCTCCTCCAACCCCATTCTTCACTACCTTTCGGCCCGACGAAAATCAATGAGAGCGCCATTATCTTCAGCAGGAATACTAGTCTCCCTTTGCCTCAGAATTTTCTTAAAAGTTGTCTGACCCAACACTTGATACATGAGTTCCGTATACGAAAGTCGGAGAAAGATGCATGCGAAAGATCAAATCTTATTTGCCAAGTATGCATTGACGCGTACACCGCAAGTTTCTTACATGCAAAACTAATGCTACCAAGTGTTTTGTAGTTTCGAGCCTGTCTTGAAGCAGCGTTTTAGTCCGTTCAACAGCTTGTACAAGAACGCCTAGAGCACTGCCTCAAAAGCCAAGACTTGGCGATTCAGGATAAAACCGCAAATCTTCCCCCGCACTTCTGCTGAACAGTCTCGCTGTTTATCTTTGCGTTTACAAACAAAATGGCGGCCTCCGACACTCCTCCGACTGTGGTTTTCAGAGCGACAATGGCAACTGAAGATCGGAATGAGCCGATATCACGAGAACCCGCCGCCGATATGGAGAACCAGCCGCCGCCCTACGATGATCCTTATCAGCTGAGCTCGAAGCTGAAGGAAGACCACGAGATGGAATCGATCAGCGCGAACATCTCCCGTCGTCGGAAAAAGTATAGCATCGGCAAGGATGCCCGGCGCGCCAACGACGTGCGCAAATTCTACGAGAACCAGAACGAAAACATTCGCCTGTTCCTCAAGCCCGTCGACGACCACCAGCGGGAGGCAGCCGAGGCCCAAGAGGAAAACAACCTCAAATACAAGATCGCCGTCCGCGGAAGCTTGGCCGCCAACGTCGTGCTCTCCGCCCTGCAGCTCTACGGCGCCATATCTTCCGGCTCCCTCTCGCTATTCGCCACGATGGTCGACTCGGTTTTCGATCCCCTCTCTGGCGTCATGCTCATGATGTCCCACCGGACTGTCAAGAAGGTCGACTCGCACAAATTCCCTTCCGGCAAAGCCCGCATCTCGACCGCCGGAAACATCGTCTTTTCCTTCATCATGTGCGCAGTTTCGCTCATTCTCATCGTCATGTCTGCGCGAGACATCGCGGAAGGGCAAGACGCCGAAACCAACGATTTCCACCTCCCGTCGGTGATCGCCGTGGGCGTGGCTTTTGGCACAAAGCTGAGCCTCTTTTTCTATTGCTGGGCCCTCAAGGATCTCTACTCCCAAGTTGGTATCCTGTGGAAGGATCACCGGAATGACCTGTTCATCAATGGGTTTGGTATCCTTACGTCTGTTGGAGGCTCAAAGCTGAAGTGGTATATCGACCCCATGGGCGCTATCCTCTTGTCCATCTTGATCGCCTCCCTCTGGTGTCGAACCATGTATGAGGAGTTCCTCTTGCTTATCGGAGTGTCTGCGGACGTGAAAACACAGCAGCTCATCACGTACATCGGTAGGTGTTTTCGGGTGGTTTGAACATGTTTACGAATGTAGCTGACGTGAAGGTGTAAGCGATGACACATTCGGATCTCATTCGCCAGGTCGACACTGTCCGCGCGTATTACTCTGGCCCGAGGCTTGTTGCCGAAGTCGATGTCGTCATGGATCGTGATATTCCTTTGGAAACCAGCCACGATGTTGCAGAAGAGCTTCAGATCAAGCTTGAACAGCTGCCCGACATCGAGCGAGCTTATGTGCACGTGGATTATGAGACTACTCACAAACCTGTAAGTTATCTGTTCCATAGAAAATGCTCTTGAACAAAGATGATAACAACTGATCAGGAGCACTACTTGAAGAAACACTTGTAAGCTTGCGTGTATTTGACATTCAGACTAAGCGATGGATGGAATGCGGTAGTGAGCGGAATTTTACGTTAATAGAAGATGCACAAACTACCTCCTGGTAGTCAGATGACTACGCATTGAAGCAAGGGAGAACAGTCGGGTCAAAACATTACAGCATTATGATTCTAAGATAGGAACACAAGTTAAATGAGGTGTGAAACGCCATCTCGCTGCAATAGGGCTTTTATGGAGCAGTGTGGGCTTCGAAATAACGCGCCAGCCATACAGAGAAGCTCGCCAATTCACTACCTACAATAATGCGGCTTTATGAGCCCCTCACAAAACAGGTCCTGGAGGTTTCTATCTAGAGTGCCTGTTATATTCTGTCGCCAGGCAATAACACTTAGGTGCTTACTATTCCCTGTCGTATGTCATGTTCACTGTTCTGAATGGTTTTACTTGCGCTATTTGCGCCCTGGGTGGGTATGTAACATGTTCTAGAGCGTCTGGAAGTGTGGACCAAAATGTTGTGCTGATGTGAAAGCTCATATCGGACCTCTTTGACAGACGTTATATTTCGTAGAAGATATTTGGTCTTCGAAAATTACTGACCAAAGAGGCACCGCGACCGACATTGTAGCAACAGAAAGGCTAAGGCAATCAGAATCCGCCGCCGCTCAAAAGGGTGCAAATTCGAGTATCTCAAGCAGGACAAAAGAGCGGATCATGAACAAAAGATGCATATACTTTCGTCGATCGCGGGGGATCGACCTCGGACACTCCTTCAGCTGTTTAACAGTCATAAGTTACGGCAGAACAGTTTTATTCCTTGCTTCTTCTTCTCACTTTTCCTCATTATCTCTTTACTTTCTTATGTCAAGGATTTCCGTTTCATTGGTCTGGGCTTTGACCTGAACAGGACATATTAGTTTCCTAACCTATTCACCTCTCGGATAGGGTATCCTATGTAATAAATTAAATAAAGCAAATGTCTGTTCTAGAAGACCGAACACCACATGCGAGGACATAAGTTCTTGTGACATCAAGACTCAAAGTGGACGGGTTGCGGCGAATTTGCTCTTGTATCATTGACAGTGTAAGTACACGAACCTCTGACATAACTACTAGAGGTTTTGTCTTTGCTCTTCTTCAAACCACCAAGTGGCCGTATTGTGGAGGCTAAGCACAGGTGGTCTTTGTCAAGTGGGGCCTCCACACCAAAGCCCCAGACTCCGTCCTCATGCTCTCTTCATTGACAAGCCAAACCCTTAGAAGATAGTGACAGCTCCCAAAGCCACAGCAGTGAGAAGTCCGAATGCAACCTTTCCGACAGCGACGGCCTCGGCACCAGAAGTAGACGAAGGAGTTGAAGAAGCGGACGAAGAAGACGAAGAAGAAGACGAAGTACCCTTGTTGGCATTATCGGCCTGCTTAGCCTGCGCGAGGGCGTTGCACTCGGAGACGAGAGTGGTGTTTGCGGTCATGGTCGCGAGCTTTTCAGAGGCAGCGGCGATGATGTCTTCGATCTTGGTGTCATTCTTGGCCTTGTCGAGGAGCGCTTGTTTAAGGGTCGCGTTTGTCGCAGCGTCAGAGAATTTCTGGAGCTTTGCCATCTGTGACGTTGTTAGTCCCGCATGACTCGAGGCTGCTCTCTATTTATCTAACCTTCTTGCAAGAGGACTTGAGCTCGTCGTGAGCATTGATCACCTCACATGTTGAGACAAGTGTGGTGTTGGCTGAGAGAGTCTTCAGCTTGTCGGCAGCGTCGTCCAATTCGGTTTGAGCCTTGGTCTGGTTCTTTGCGCGGCTGAGGAACTCAGCAGACTTGGTCTGATTGGTCGCAATGTCGGATAGGGCAGTCAGTTTGTTGAGTTGGTGGCAGGCAGCAACTGTCTGGTTGACTTCGTGCCTGGTGCCGTTTGATGCCTTTTCGTGGTCTTTGGCGGCACATCCAAGAGCAAGTGCTCCAAGAAAGACGGCTGTGATGGAATGGAAATGCATGATTGGAGGACTTTTATTTGAAAAGAAAAGGTGTAAAGGGTACCTGCCCAAGAAATTAGACGAATCGAAAAGCCAAAGACGTGCCGGCACGACGTTGGTTAATTGAATTAAAGAGTTAGAGAAGGGAGTCGTTGTTGTGAGTCTTGTGGTCGACTGGCATGCACACCTGGACTTTATACACAGAGATTTTACATACAATTGGCGCAGTGGTTGACATGTGTGTCACTAGTGCCACTAATCGTCGTCAGCGCTGCGGAGAACTTCCATGTCCTACACAGCGCGAACATGCCTCTGAGACTGCTCTACCCTGGAAATCCCCTCAAGGGGCTACTAGACACCAGACCACAGTCTATGGAAGCGCGCGCTTGTACTTGCCTCGTAAGATCGCAATCTGTAGTTCGCTTGGGTGATAGAAGACGGCAGTGAAACCGTGAAGCGGTTCAGCTTCGCCAAGGCCACGCGTAACGGGGTCGTTATGTCAATGCTAATCTGTTTCATGGCACTTAAACGGCAATTGAGCCGTGCATGGGTCGTTCCGTAGTGTGAGACTATCCGCCTTTGACTGGTGCAGACAATATGAAACCCATTCTGCGGCCCCTGTGGCGCCAAGGGCTAAGACAATCACGTGATGTGACACAACTCCCCGACCAGTCAGAATTCTGTTAGAGAGGCTTAGGCACGCCTTGAGAAGCTTATTCAACTATGCTTTATTTATATGCCGTCACGGATAGCAGCGCCAACGCTGTAGTGAGCACGCGTGCTCTCCCAAAACATTTGACATACGCAGAGCAGGCGCTCGAGCATTGCGAATTTTGGACTCCTTGTAGAGTTCTGACCAAAATTGGTGCAGTGAGTCTCATCCCTTCGGCGCCGATCGCGGTGAGCCTCTTTGTGGGGATAACATGCCCGCGTGAGGATGACACGAACTGTGAAGGAAGAATGTGCTCTCCTTTGCCCCTCTGAGCCAATGAATCCCCATCTGTGCCAAGACCATGCTCCAGATCTCTAATTCAACACTTTCCTGCCGTAACATCTGCAGATCAAGCAAAGCTGTAGTAGCAAGTGGCTCAGAAATTGGGAAGCTTTGTGAGAGATAAGTCTGGAGGGAATTCACGTTTATCGTCGGGCTTTTGAGACTGCGCTGACTCAGGGCAATGCGCGCTGAATGTCTGCTCTTATGTGATGTGGTAGGCAAAAATTTATTACTTGAAGGAAGTGCTAGTGCCGAGAAACAAAAAGGAGGAGTGATGCTGGGGAAAGGAGGGGAGTTGACTCTCGCAGATCGGAAGCGCTTCAAAGTTTTCCGAAGACACGTGTCCAGCGGCATATATGAGCGGGTTAATAACTCAAAAATTGCCAGTCTGGTAGGGCTGAGCATCTGCGTTCATTGTGGGTCACTGAAATGTGCACAGACGGCGATTACTCAACATTTCAAAATTCATATAGGTCTATCGCAAAAGAGCAGCAGCAATATGGGATAAGCGTGGTTTGTCTTTACATTGACCGAGAATCCTAACTTATATAAATTATCCGTGAACAAAGCCCGTACAAATCATCTAGATGTTGGTGGTGAGGGAGGAGGTCTGCGTGCAGAGCTTGTCGTTGGCACCGTTACCACCAGCGCAGCAGTTGACCGGGATCTTTCCGTAAGCCAAAGCGGCAGAACTGAAGTGAATGTCAGCGTATATGTGACATAGAGCGGTGTGCGGAACACATACGGGGTGACGCCCTTGAAAAGGGTGAGCTTGTAGTCAGAGTTGGAGCCCGTGACCTACCAGCTGTAGGCCGAGGTTGAGCAGGCAATCTGGCGCAAGCCCAGTAAGACTTGACTAAAGTCTTGCTTTTCTTCCGCCACCTCACATTCACTGGTGAATTTGTTCTACGACATCTAGTCACCAATGACGACCATCTTCAGTCGGTAACTGAGGAGTTTCAAGGTGATGACCCTGCATCGGGGAATGTCGAGACTGTAGTTAAACGACTATAGGCACTTCCGATATCGAGAGATAGCCGCGACCTCTAGAAGTGCGTCCATCAGAAGGGTTTTAAGGAGTCAGGTAAACATCTGGTTAGAGTCCTTATTGTACACATTTGCTATACATACGTATCTACATACGAGTTCTTGGACAGCGCTTGAAGTCCGTGAATTTATGTATGTTTAACTTGGAGCCAAGGTAACGCCCCGAGCCATAGGGCCTCAAGGCCACAGGAGTGTGGCTAACGCATATGGGGGTCAGACGAGCCGTCGTAGCCTTGAAAAGACCTATCCAGAAGTTGCAGCAAACGCCTGGAGTTCTATAACCTTGTACAATGTCAAATAATGTTGCGCTGATCAGCCTCCATAGTAGCACAGCTCTAGGCTCGTGCACACACGGACAGCAGCGCCCCTTGGCCCTTACAGCAGGAGACGCAGACTAATGCTTACATACCTCGTTTACCTTGAACAATTTAAAAGCACCACATCCGCAACCCGCAAAGTCCGCAGTGGATGACATATCGGAAATGTTAGTGTAAGCCTCGAAGGTTGGGCGCTGAACGCTTGATGTCAATGTAGGGCAGTAATTTCCTACTGCTAAAATCCACCCAAAAGAATTCTTCAGAAACCAAGACTCTTTTTTTGAATGTAATGGCAACGACTTGCTCCATTAACACAAGTTATTCATGTATAAAACACAAAAGAATATGGAGATGTTTCGTGAAGGATGTGTGTCAAGTCCTCTCATGTCACGCAGTGATCACAGCAGAGGTAAAAAGACCTGTGCTGCTATCTGCCAAGTAAGTTCAAACTGTTATGATTCGCGATCTTTGGTGCGCACTGAAATAGTTTCTCATTCAAAAGCTGCCTCGGTCGCAGCCAGATATGTTGACTGTGCCGCTCCATCGTATTACGCTCATAACGCTCACGCTGCACCCTGCGCCAAATCAATGCATCGCCCTTTGAATCTCCTTCTACTCAAGCCTTCTTCCCACTAGCAGTCTCAGACTTCTCTTCCGCAGAGCTGTCCGTGGCACGGCTCTCGTATTCGTCCTCGTAAGTCATGAAGTCGTCGTGGTCGATGTGCTTGTACCTGAACCAGAAAATTATGGTCTGGACAAAGAGCGCGATGGCAGGGCCGGCCCAGATCCAGATGAGGTGGGGCTGTCCGGAGGAAACAGGTCAGCGTCTTCTGCGTATATCAAGAAAGAGTCGCGAAGAGGGGAACTCACGTCCTTGATAACCGGCGACAAGATCTCACCCAATGCGGACGACAACGCAGTTGTGAAGAGAAACAGCGCCATGACAGTCGCCTTCATTGCCTTTGGGCTGCGTGCGTACGCGATCTCGTAAGCCGTAACGTTACAGAAGCACTCCGACAGGGCACCGAGCGCGACGTTGGGGATCTGGAGCCAGATGCTCAGTGGAGACACGCGACCATCGTTGGCACAAGTCGTAGCGTCGTATCCGCAGGGATTGGTCTCGTAGATGCGCCATTGGATGATGGCGCCAATGATGCCAGATATCCAAGCGAGAGTGAAGCCGAAGGTAATGCGGGAGACGCGGCCGAAATTGATGTTGTACTTGCGGAGCAAGGGATAGAGGACGTGACTCAAGAACGGAACGGAGATGATGATGACCAGTGGGTTGAAGTTTCCGAGGAGGTCGTTGGGTGCTCCGTTGGTGGTCATGGTGGAGCCTAATGTGGAGGTGTGGGGATCAGTGCGCTGGATTCGTGCACCTCCTTGGTGCGGGGGTGGGGAATCAAGGGGACTGACCTTGGGCCGACAAGACGCTACCAATACCGCCATCATTTAAGTTGTAAATCGGGAAGTAGAGGAAGATCTTGCAAGCGTCGAAGGTGCGGACAACGTCGTCGACGAACTTGTCGTTCCAATCAATCGGCTTGCCGGCGAAAGTCGTAATGCCCTGCTCGGCGAGCTTTGACGGCTTGGCCGCATTCCAGAAACCCTTCCTCCAGAACTTTGCGCCATTCTGCTTAATCGCAATAGCCCAAATTTTGCCGACCTGCGTGAGCTCCGACCCGCTCGGGGGAACCTTGATGAGTCTTTTGTACAAAAACGCCAAGAGGAGGGGGAGAAGCATGAAGACGATCGTAGGCAAGAGGAACGCCAACCAGAAACCGATGCGCTTCTCAGCATAGGACGTCGCGATGGCGAAGAAGGCACCGACGTTGATAAGAGCTACATATGTTAGTTTTCCCATTTCATCAACACTGTGGCAGTCGAGTGCCTACCATAGAAGATGAGCATAAGGCGTTGGATCGTCGCCTCAGGATCCACAATGACCTTCTCGCCCGACTTGAGCACCATGGTGAATGGCTTCTGGTACTCGTATTGGTCCAGGAGTGTCGGCGCAATGTTGGGCTTAAAGAGACCTTGGAAATGTCAGAGCTGGCATGTTTGAATCAGTTCTCCGCGGGACTTACCAGCACCGAAGGCCAGAATGAGCAGACTAATGACGAACGGAGCCAAGCCTTTGCCAGCCTGTAGAACACTCGGAATAGCGCCAAAGACCATGATTACATGTGCGATAAAGCAGACCAGTACGCCGATAACAATGGTCTTGAAACGGCCCAGTCTAGTGTCGGCAATCCAGGCTCCAAAGATGGGAACGACGTATGCCAGGAAGGAGAAGAGCAGCACAAAGGCATTTGCAAACTGGAGGCCTTTTCCGAGAGCACCAGCTGTTCCTTGAGTGCCAGCCTTGGGCGCTCCAGCACCATTTCCTGAGTTCCTCGTGAGCTCTTTGCTAGACATGAGATGTTCGTGCGCTATGACTTACCGCCTTCAGGCAGCGGGTACATCATGAAGTTTGAGAAGACCGTCTTGGCTCCGTAGTAAGAGGCGCGCTCAGCAAACTCCACGAGGCAGAGCAGCCAAATGACCGTGGGTACCGAATCGGCCACTCTGCGCAGGGTGCGGTATTCCTCCTCGGTGGGCGCTGGGTGGAGGCCATCTGCGGTGGTAGACGCCCGCCTCAGCTCGACCTGCATATGCTTCTCATCCACAGAGTTCCCTCCCCGGCTGGCTCCATCGCCGATAGCAAAAGAGTTGCGACCATGCGGCTCAATAACCTCGTTTGGTACCCGCGTGGAGAGGACGTCGGTGGTAACGCGCTCGGATGTCCCCGCTGCTGATCTTTCAGCACAGATGCAAAGGTGAGCGGTAGTAGAGGGGGAAGAACGTACACATGTTGCCCTTCTTCAAGACCGAACAGCGGGAGGCCGAGGTTTGACGGAACGACGGGCGATCGTCAGAAACGCGTCGCTGCAGAAAAGAAGCAGGCCATGCCGGTTGGGCTTCTTATATTCGTGCAGCGGTTGCACCGGTAGGTTGGAAGATCTTCGAAGCTGAAGCCTTATCAAGCATCTTGGTTAGCACAACCCATGGCTAGCTGCAGGCCCGGCTAAAGCGCCTTATTCAAGCACGCCACTCTTGGTCGTTATCTTGCAACAGGACTCGGCCAGCGGATGGATGTAACCTTGCAACGCAATATTGTGACGGGGCTCGGCCGGGGCTTCAGGCTCTCAGGCTCGCGCATGAAGTCAGCGGCCATCTGGACTGTTCTCGCGCCACTTGGCTGGGGGAGGATCAAGCACGGCTGGGCAGGGGGCGGCGAAAGTTGGCAGAGGCTTGTGGAGAGCTTGTCGTTGCAGCAATGCCCAGATAAGCTCGCCTTCGCTCGCTCGGCGCGTAGTGGGTCCGTCCAGAGAAGGTGCCAGTTTAATTGGAGATTGCGCGATAACGCAAGTCCGAGCCGTGCGAATTGCACCACCGGAGAACACCGCCCTGAAACAAGTCGGCAGGCAGAGGAATCAGCGCGTCGCGTCCTTAGTGACCGCCGATGGAGAAATGCCTCCGACTCCTGCAGGCCAAGTTGCTGAACCGGATCCAAAACGAGCTGCACCGGACTGGCGCAGGCGAGCGGCGCAGATTGTCAGGTCATGCGTGAATCGGGGAAGCAGCGTAGCGTCGTGGGACGGCGGGGTTCTGCATCATCCCAACCCGTGATGACGAATTCACCAAGGATCGACTGAGAGTGGCTCGCCATTTCTTCCGAATCCTTCTCTTGAAGCAAGCATGCTGCTAAGCAGCATGGCGCTCGGCTGGGTGCTTGCATCGTGTACGAAAAGCTCTGGCGGTCGGTCCGGTGTGGGTTTCGCATCCAAGAACATAGAGGTGAGGAGCGATCGCGCGCAGATGAGTAGCGGCAGAGGGGAATCTGAGACGAGTCTCTTGGGCCGATGACTCTGGACGGAGGCGCTGGAAGAGCGATGAGTGAAGTGGAAAGAAGCAGCAGCAGGCAACGGTTTTGAATCCTCCCGTCGCCATCCGAAGATGCTCCGCGTTCCAGGCACCGCGCCTGTCAGCTTCCTTCCATCCCCTGGCCAACACCATTTTACTTGCACGGTAGAGCCCCAGATCCGGTCTCTGAGTGAGCTTGTTAGAAATTTGATCTGAAGGCCTGCCTCTCTGCGCATGTTCGCCAGATCCCACCTTTCAACTTCTCGAAACACACAGCAATACGAATGATGCAGACACGCGCAGACATGTTGAATTCCGAATCACCTTCTCAGATCTATTTCCTTGAAGACCAGCGTCGCACACAGCGAGCACACCGCCACGACGAAGCTCCCAAGTCCGAACACCGCGAACCCTTTGTCCTGAAACTCGTGGATCACAAATCCAAGAGCTCCAAATATGATACACGTGAAGAATACCCCCAGACTTCTGACGACGCTCGCTGATTCCTCTTCAAAAAACAGTCCCCATCCATACGGAGGGTCATCGAGCGACCCTTGCAGCTTTTCTCTGATCCTTTTCGGATATACGTTGATCATGGCTCCAGGTTTGGGTAGACTATTCTGCGATCGCCGCACAGTCTGCCATAGCAAATTGCTTTCAGTGGACCGAACTGGTAGCTGTGCCGCTGAGTTGAGGCTGGACAAGCTGGTGCTCTCGATGTCTGTTTGCATTCCGGATGCAGCTCGTCCTTGTCTGGAAGATCCAAGTTTCTGCTTCACGCTGACTAAAGCTGAAGAAACATTGGCGAAAAAGCTCTGTGCCGATAGAACGGCGGAAGAAACCCTGTTCAATATCATGAAGACTGTCTTCAGAACCAGGGTTAGCCACTTCGCTGCGCCTTTTATAAAGTTACGTTCTCCATGATCATGCCAATAGTGAAGCAGCAAATTCTCGGGAATCGAAGGCCGACCCCCCAGGGGCCGTGGAAGCCATTTGTCTTGATGATACCAGTCAGCCGGTGGATCCCAGTCATCACTTTTCTGTGGAACATCAATTTGATTCGTATTGTCGATGAACAGTCTGAACTTTAGGCAAAAATTAACTCTATAAACTAGCGCTGCAGGAGATTCACATAGCTTACCTGAACGAAGGCGATCTTGTTGACCTTGTTCCATGAGAACATGGCATCCAGCCTACCATGCGAACGTGCGTACATCTTTTTCAAAGCCCGGAAGAGGTTTTCGTCGTCAGAGGGCTCCGGTATGTCAACATGGATAGCCTTGTGGATGTACTTGGACTACTTGAAGCAAAACAGCAGCCAGCTGGGGACTGGAATATCCGCGCTCGATTCATGAGTCCCTGAATGTTGAATTCCTTCGGATACTTCCTTTCTCGGAACATTTACTTGATTTGGGATAGAAAACTGCTCGTTTGAACGTTGTAATCCACTTTCTCGAACGGGACCTCTTGCAGGTCCGTCGGCTCGGTTTCCTTGCCTGGACGAGCTGGGGAACGATGGTTGATTGTCGTCGGCGCTTATATATGGAGACGCTTTATCAAGAGCTACCTCATAGCCACCGAGAAAAAGACATTCGAAAGCTTCAAGGGAGGTATTAGTCTCGTCTCCCCGGTAGATTTGGGCCAATTCCTGACCGCAGCTCTGCTTGAAGTAAGAAACCAATCCAAAAGCTCTTATGGATTACACCTTACACATTTCCAACGCACTCTACTCAACCCCTCGGCCAGAGGCTGAGGATAGTGTTTACGGGACTCTTGTTGAAGTAGGAATTTCGACTTAATGATCCAATCATTGAGGATCCCCCGAGTGATGCAAGAGCTGAGTTCTTGGGCTAGGAGTATTGCTGTGTAGCCTGCCATTCGTGGCAGAATGGTGAGTAGTAAAATCGGCAAGGAAAAGGTATCGCTGGACCATCCTAACCCAAATTCTAGGAGTACAGCTACGAATATCTGCATCTTTTTAGACACTTTAAAAACTTATCGTCGCTCTTATACATACGTATTTGAATTTAGCTTTCACATCTGCTATACTACTCAGTACAGCGTCACGGAAAGACGGAACTGGTAATGGTCGGCCCGTTATGATGTTGACAATCTTGCGTACTCCTTTAAGCCCGATCTCTAAGAGGCATATTACCATCAAGATGACCATTCGTAATTGCTGAGGTAAGGAAGTTGGCCAATAAGTGGTCAAGATCATCAGTAAAAATGATACTGTGAGGACAATCTGGTGCAGCATTAGTCTTTGACGATTTTCAAGGACTTCAATGAGTGTTTGTCTTACTAGCGCAACCTCCGGAAGGAAATGCAGTTTATGGGCGCGTTCTGGAGGTGTATCCAAAATCGGATAGTGCTTTCTAATAGAACGCTTGAAATTTTTTGCGTTGGCCCTTGTTCGGTCTTGGTCCCTCGGTGAATCTAAACGTATACGTATAGCTCGTCGCGCAGGAGATTGTTGATTCGGTTGTGGCAACATAGCTGTGTAGAATGATACGAAGAAGCGTCGTTGACTATAGTTCGGCTTTATGGATAAGAAGGACAAAGATCTTTAGTGCGCTGGCTCGTGGAGACATTTAAGTCCCCTCGGATCTGCACGGCCCAAATTCAGCCTGATCCCGTCGATTTCCCTGGCTGCGGAACTCCAAAGGCAACGGCCTATCGCGAAGCGCCATTCTCCAGCTCCGTCAAATCTCGAAACGAGCTGATTGCTTACATGCATATTAAGAAAAAACCCCTCAGCCAACTCAGCATTGCACCTGTTCCACCACATCTACAGACTCAAAGCACTAATTGGCTGATAGAATCTGCGGTCATACCAGCGACAAATGTCTCACGCCTTGCTTTTCCCTGTACGACTTACCGATGCACACAAGGCTGTTCTACGCCATCTTGCACCTTGCGCAACTAACGCCTTCGTTCTCTCCTATTGTCTCAATTCTACTCTTAATAATAAATGCACCATTGATGTACTATTAGCCAAATATGAGCTTTTCAAGTCACATTCTGCTGCTTTTTGCACGTGTAAATATTCCCGCCTCTCGGACAGAATTATAGCGAACAATCATATCCGCGCGCCAGTAATGTGCGGTCTGATTTCATTGTCAAACTTGAAGGAGAGAGCCCCGCCACTATTGAACATGAAGAGTGGCTGAGCGCAGATTGCATAAGAGGCTTTACACAGTGGACAGCCTTGCCGAACAAAGGAGTACCATTGCAACAGAATGCCAAAACCTTGACTCTTATGCCATCCTCAGGACCATTGACTTAATTTGATTGGCGCCACAGTCATTTTCGGCTGAGTAGCTGCTGGAGTGCATGAATTATTGGGTCAAAGTCAGTTACCAGGAGCCTCAAAACGCAGGAAGCACTCTCAAAGGTCGTATAGTCGCAGGATGCAGCTTGAGAGGTGCTTTAGTGGTTTTGATACGGCGAATTGAGTCAGCCGTGTTTGAAATAGAAATATAGATGCTATGAACATGTTCGGCGCCCTACTCTGCCCGGCCCGATTTCAAAGCTAAAGTCCGCATCGTGTCCAACATCACAGGTATCGGCATTTGGATACTATGATTAGCATCAAGAATGATTCAGAAAGGAGATCTCCTCCCATATAAAACCGAACGCTGCTATGTTGTGTGATCAACTTACCATCTTTTCTTCCCCCACGCAAAGTATCCAGCACTTGAAGAAGATGAAGTACCTTGCAACCATTTTTCTGTACATGGCCACCGCTTATGGGTACGTGTCACTCTCATACGTCGTGTTGTATTTGAGAAGCACACATCATCGAGAAGAGGTTATTTCAAGAACCAAGGACTGACATTCTCCACTTGATGCAGTTACCTCTATTCATGCAGCGCACCTAATGTGGACGGCTTATGTGGTGGAGCTGGCGGAGCACCTTCGGGGACCTATGTAAGTGAAATGGTGTTGAGGCTGATCATCCGTACAGCTACGACTGACACATATGACAGGATTGTTGTATCAATGATGGAAGGGTGCTTTCGTCTTACACCAACGCTTGTGGGAAACGCGGCGGCGAAGTCCTATCGGTGAACCCCAACTGTTAAGCTACGAGGCGCACAGCTACCACAAAAACATCATCATGAGCTCTGCATGCAAGACGGACCGGGAAGCAAGCACGCGGAGCTCCAATAAACACGAGACATCATGAACAGTACATCCCAGCATTCCAGGAAACCGTGATCGGAGAGATCTCTGCCAAGAATCTATGCATCACATTCCTCTCTGCCAAAACTTTACCTTACCTAACTCTATCCGCCTCACCAAAAGAAAGAAAAAAAAAATACCCAAACAAATCAATGCCAATACCCCACCGCACACCCCCCCACCCCCCTCCACCCCCCCTCCAACGCCTCCAACACCTCCTCCCCCAGTTCTCCCCCCCCCTCCAACGCCTCCAAATTCTCCCTCAAATGCCCCTCCCCACTCACCCCAACAACAATCGCATCCCCCCTCTCGCCCCTAAGCGCCGAATGCCAAGCCAACCACCGCAGCGCCGCAGCCGCAACACTGATTTCGTGTTTCGCGCAGACAGGGCGGAGGAGGTCGAGGGCGGCGAAGGTGGGGGCGTGCCAGTAGCGGTGGCGCATGGCGGTGCCTTGGTGGCGGGTGGGGTCGAAGCGGGAGCCGGGGTCGGCTTCTTTTTCTTCTTCTTCTTTAAGGTGGTAGCGGGAGGTGAGGATGCCGCCGGCGAGGGGGTTGAAGACGTAGAGGGAGATGTTGTAGTGGCGGAGGCAGGGGAGGAGTTCGGCTTCGATGCGGCGGTTGTAGGCGTTGTAGAGGGCTTGGTAGCTGTGGGGGAGGGGGGGTTGGATTAGCGGTGAGGATATGGGGGGAGAGGTAGGAGGAGAAGGGGCCAGTGGATGCACTTACACGGTGGGCATCACCCAGCCGTTCTTCTTGCAGATCTCGCATATCAGGGCTACTTCCCATGACTGGAAGTTGCTGAGGCCAAACCGCTCGAAACGACCCTCCTTGTATAACTTGTCGATCTCCTCCAGCGTCTCTTCGAACGGCGTGTTCCTATCCGGCGCGTGCAGGTAGAAGATGTTAACCTTCTCTGCCTTCAGCGAGGAGAGACTGCGCATGAGACAAGCGCGAACATCTTCCGCTGAATGGGTCCAGTCCTCCTTCAGCAACCACGAGGCGTTTTTGCCCTTGGTAGGGTAGATCTTAGTGTCGACGAGGATAGGGCGTTTCTGCTCGTTGACAAGCTTGCCGATGTATTGCTCGGAGGTGGTGTTGCCGTACGTGCGGGCGGTGTCGATCTGGTTGTGGCCGTACTGCTGGAAGATGTCGAGGAGGGTATTGACTTCGTCGTAGGAGGAGATGCGGATGCCTTCGTTGCCTGTGGAGTGAGAGTGTCAGTTGGTGAAGATATCAGACTGGCGGGTTTCCCGTTCGAGGAAGTACCGGCTTCGCCAATTGTCATGGCGCCGAGAACGACTTTGACGGGGCACTTCGATTGGGTGCTCATGATGACTCCTCCAACCGTAGTTGCAATTTTCAAACACAGGAAAATCGTCTTGGCGATCTCGAAGCTCTTGTAGAAATTCAACATGTGTCTTAATTCCGGTTATATCCGTTGGTTATTAAGTCCGCTAAAGACCGCAAGCCTCATGAGGATTGTGGCACGGTGGGCTTGCCTGTACATGGAAAGTTGGACTAAATGCTTACGTCATATCGGATACCATCGTGGTAAACTGCCATGTGAATCGTATCAGCAGCGAGAATGCCAGATAAGCGTCTGACGTCCTTCATAACTTTCAGAGAAGAATTTGGGGAGTGAAGGAACAGGAGTACTCCCGACAGATGTTAGTTATGTGCCAGTGAAGCGGCTTTGTCTAGAGAGGGGAGACCCAGAATGATTGGGACTCAGGACCAAGAGCGTGTCCCAGGTTGTGATGCAATCGCCATGGGCAGATGCACGGAGGAGTCCGCGATTTACCCGTCCCGCAGCTTCTCCGCGTCCTCGAGATTTAGCGCATCCCACTTGCTTAGCGCACCCTGCCTATTTCAACCTTTCTTCTCGTCCTGTCTGGGTATTCCGTGCATTCTACGCATTCCGCTCCAGCGCTCCAACCTCGGACGCAAATCTGAGGAAGTGCTGCGGATAGAATGTGCGGAACGAATAGAACCGCCAGGAAAGGTAAAACAGGTAGAGAAAATACAATAGACGCGGACTTATCCCTCGCATTAACTCCGAAACCTCCGGCGTCCGAGGGAGTAGAGCTCTGAAGGAAGGCCTTTAACCCCCGAACGGCAGTAGTACCTACCGCTGAGGAGTTTCTATGATAAATAGAACAGTCTCGTGTTGAGGGAAGAACAGTCGACCGTAGGGAAAAAGGACGCTGGACGAAAACGAGAAGAAAGAAAAATTAACGCAGACTGACAAGCTTCGCAGAGGAGACAGTGACAGCAAGCCGACCTACCGTTTCGGGTATTGTCATACCCTCCGCAAACCCACGCGCTTAGCATCCCAATCCTATAGCTCCGGCAAATCAACTTGACGCGAGTCACTGTTGCTCTTCTCCTGCCGACCCAAGCCAGCAGAGGAAAAGACAAGACGCGCAACCCCCCCCGTTCCCCAAGAAAAGACCTCGACGAGCGGTGCGACAAGCACTTTCTTGGCTGAATCAAGCCTGAGGCGCATCATCGCGGCCAGGCCGAAAGGACGATTCCTCTCGTGGAAGTGCCCCCCGAAGAAGCGCGCTCCGATCGCAACGCTCGACTTGGCTGGCAAGGGCATCGACTTGGCGATTGGCAACGAAGCCGGAAAGGCACCCGCGTCCGGAGCTCGTGCATTAGTGAGAAGTAGAGCCTGCCTGCTTGTTCCTGCCTGATCGCGATCCGCCAAGGCAGCATTGGTCATCAACCGGATACTAAGACTTTCACACGAAGGCAGGGAAATGAAATTCTTTCTTGCCTCGACACCTCCCTCCCTCGTAAGCAACGTAACTCACCCGTCAGATCTCTCCCACTGCGCCATTTTTCCCGTTCCCGCTTTGCGCGGAAGACGCGTTGGCAGCCGAGAGATTGAATTTTTTTTTTACTGGGTCCGCCAAGTAGCCGCTTCGAATCGCCAAGTCGTTCTTTTGCGCGCATGCCTATCGAACGTATTACCTTATTATACATGTCGGCGGCCGCGGACAGCACATATCCACTGTGACACGGAAGCACCGAGACACGCAGGACACGCAGGCGCAGGCGCGATTGATTGCATGTGAATGATGCAATTGCGCGAATGTGGGGCCGGAAGGGGTCATGAGTGACTGACGGCTTGGGTTGCTTGCTTGGGTGCTTGCTTGCTCAGCGCCGCGGCGATATGGCTGGCTGGCCGGCCGGCCAACGGGTGGCGGAGAGAGAGAGAGAGGTCAGCTTGCTTGGTGCAGAGGACCAGCCGGGACGGGCTTGGCTGGCTTGGTTTGTGTGTAAGCGCGCGCGTTGTCGTCGTGGTCGTGGTCGTGGTCGTCGGAGGAGGAGGCAGAGGACGGAAGGTGTGTTGATGCCATCCCGGCTGAGACGAGGACGGGTGTGTGTGTGGAGCACAGACAGGCGCGGGATGCATGAAAAAGGCCAATCTGCTGCAGCGTCCGTGAGCTGCGTCTCGCCCGCCCAGCATGTCTGTCGCCGTACTGGTAGATGATAGGTAAGTAAGTAGCGCAGGCCAGCACCAGCGCTGGGTGGGTGGACGGGCGGGGCGGGCGCGCTTGCTCCCGTTGTTCCGTCGCGAGACGAGCAGCGGTAAGTACGGCGGGATCCACTCGCCGCGGCTTGGCACCAAGCGGAGCTCAGATGGTAATCTTGCAGAGATGGCTGGCCGTGGTGTTGAGGTTTCAGGTGCGCCGTCGGTCTAGGGCTGTCACAGCCGTCTGGTTGGTGTGGTGTCCGATTGGTGAGACGGGCAGCCAAGCGGCAGCTAGATGAGCCTCTGAAACATTTCAGATAAGGTCCAGCGCGCGCGGGCCAGGCAGGCGTCGTGAGGCTCGCGTCCCAAAATGACTCGGCCTTGCTGCGCCCAACAGCTCCGAAGCGGGCTTTTTTTCCTCTTCGCTGATGTTTCTGGGACGACTCGACGGCCGTTCAGCAGCGCGCGCGGTGGTGCTGGTGGAGCACGGCCGCGGAGGCTCCGGCTTGGGAGGGCGCAGCAGGGCCAATGGCGGCGACGAGGTGACACTTCGGGCGCATGGCCGACACGTCGACCCGAGCGGGCAAAAAAGGACGACAGGAGTTGCCTGCGTACGCGTCTCGCCCTGTGCCGATCGGCGGGCCGGAAACTTACCAAGAAGCAGAAATCACTTGGCGGCCTTCGCCAAACACGACAAGCTGATAGCCCGCTTGGCCCAGGAGATCCCAATCTTCAGCGTGCTTTGGGAACTATTGCTCTCCTATTCGCCCCGTCTGGCCTAGCTGCCGCGCTCCCCCGTGCCCGAAATAGCCTGACAAATTGTGGCGCCTCCCTTCTAGAAAGCCTCTAGCACGCTTTAGGAAATCGCTGAAAGACGTTGAGATAACGGAGATAACCCTTTTAGCATTGCATGTCCCTGTGTATTTTCCGCAGCCCGTTCGTGCTCCCAGAACGCCTCTAGAGTCCTCTAGATAGAAGCCAGAAATAACAGAAAAGTCTCCGTCTAAACCAGAAATGAGAAGCGAATGTAAGAGTGTGCCGTGACAAGAAGGAGAAGCCGTTACAAAAAGATATCAAAAACCAAGAGCGAAGAACCCCCAAAACGACACCGAAAAATATCGAAGCGAACTTTTGACCCCTTCCCCTGCCGCAACTCTAAGCCAGCATCTCCTTGACCTGCGGCTGATCCTTATCCTCATCCTTGCCCGGCCAGAGCACGTTGCCAAGCACGATAGCCCTAATCTGCGCACCAGCCACGAAGAACCACATCACGACCAGGAAGACGGTCATGGCAGTGCTGACCCACAGGATCGCCTCGCTTCCCAATTCCCTCCCAACGTTGATCGTCGCGATCGTGAAGCCGACGTTCGGGAAGACGAACGCCCACCAGGGGGTCGCGAACTGCATCTTGGGCACCACCGCCACGCACGCCACCACCGCGATGCAGAAGAACCAGAACGCCAGCGCCCACAGGAAGATGGCCGCCCACGTCGCCATGATCCGGAGCACCTCGGCCGCCAGCGGGTGCGCCTCGAAGTACCCGTAGTCGGCGGGCAGCGCCTTGGCGTTGCCGATGAGCGCCAGCGCTGTGAAGGATGGCGGGCCGACCAGCATGAACATGGCTGGCCGCACGTTCTGCGGCAGGGGCCCCGAGCGGAAGAGCCGGTAGAGGAAGATTGTCATGAGGCAGCTCGCCACGAACCAGCCAAGTCCTTGAAACGAGATGCCGGCCACGATGATCGGCAGTGCGTGTTCGGCCGGTTGCTTGGCGCCGATCACCGAGGAAAGGGTGCCGGAAAGCATGACGGGGAAGATGGGAAGCATCCAGCCTGGGCCCATGGAGTCGGCGTGAAGGTGCTTGTTGATGTGCGGCGTCGTCCAGATGGCGAAGTAGAAGAAGATGGCGAGGCATAGCGTGACGGCCGCGTACGTCCAGAAGACGACACGCATGGTCGCGAGTAGCCATGGTCCGCTCTCGGGAACACCGTAGACTTGCGTGTTGCTGATGATGGTGGATATCGTTAGGAAAAACGCAGGCATGAAGAATCCCTCGTGGCCGTCGAGGAGCGAGTTGCGGAGCGCCTGGGGGCAGAGGACAAAGCGAGTGGTGATCATGGACGTGAGCGTCGCGAAGAGAAGAAGGTTCATGATGAAGATAATCTTTCCAATCGTCCTGATGCCGTCGAATCCGTGAGGCGTGACTCCCAGCACAAGAGCTATGCCGCCAGTGCTCATGGTCGTCGTGAACCACGCCCATGTGGTGTGCGAGACACGGTCCCTAATTCCAATTCTGCCATTGCCGTGTATCGGCTTTTGCTTCTCCATGTCGTCGAATCCCGACTGCTTTGCTGTGAGGTGCAGGGCGACCATGCTGGAGTTCGTAGAGGTGATCTCGTGCTTCGACCTTTCGGGCCAGCCGTGGTTCACGAGTTGGGGGGTGTTCGCTCCATGAGTGGACTCGCCGAAGTATTGAGGGGTTGTCGTGCCATTGGTGTCAGTGGTAAAGCGAGAGTCTGGTACGCCATCGCGGTCGAAGTGGACAGCCGCCCCGGTACCGGCGGATGTGTGCGCAAAACGGCCTGAAGGCTCGCTCCCAGAGCCATGGAATGACATTGTGACGAGATGGCTAGAGTGGGTGGGTCCCACAAGCGTGATCCTGACGAGAGAACAATGCGAGTAGTCTGTGCAATGGAAAGTGCAAAGGAGGCAGATATATTGCTACGTGTGACTTGAAAGGATGCACCGGAGAGGACTGATATACTGAGGAGAGGCCGGTTGCCCAGGCGGGCAGCAGTCGTATTAAGAGGAGGCAGTGCTGTGGACCGCCACACCCTTTGCTGGCCGCTCCGGGCAGGCCAAGAGTTCCGTGATCTTACTAGAGCCGCAGCCCGCTTGGCGCCGCGCGCGGCAGCCTGTGGTGGAGCTTATTGCGACGACGCCCGAGCACCAACCCTGTTACAGGCTGGTCGATCGCCGGTGTCGGGCCGTACCCGTGAAGAGTCACCCGACGATCACACCCCTGGCTCGAGACTATGACCGTTCCAGCAGCTTCGCGCTGCGTGTGCGCCGTAGCGTTTTCGTCGCCCTCGAGAGCACGGAATCCATAAGAGCTGTATGTACGAGGCATCGCTGTGACGACCAGACCCACCCTTTTCGTCCGCCAAGTGCTGTGCTGTCTTAGCTGCGATGCGTGCCCAACCCTGCTGAGAATCGGAACACCTCGTTCCACAATGCCCAATCGTTCTCATCCCTCTTAAAATTACCCACCCTCCTTATCTCCTGGGCCCCGAGTTGATCCGGTGCTCGCTGATAAGCCGGAGCTCGTTCCCCCTGCTGTCACTGCGCTCCCTGACCTGTCTCTCCAACGTCGTGTCGACCAATTTTACTGCTTCATCCATAACGTCGCTGCCGACTCGCCAAGTTCGAAGCACGACTCCTTTCTCCCCGAGGATCTGCTCCGCCCGCGCCAGTCGCTTGCGCCAGAGGTCCTCGCGCTTGTTGCCTGTGCTGCCCGTCCCGCCGTTTGGCGGTGTTGAAGCGAAGGTGGCGCCCGACCCGCTAGGCACAAACGAATTATTGGGCCTGGAGCTCAGCGTTGTGGACGATGCGCTCGCGGCATTTGCGGTGTACGGCCGCCGGTTGTCAGGGTAGCTGTATGGTTGACCGTTTCGGCTAGGTGAACTAGTCGGGAAGCTGGGAATGCGGTCTGCTGGGAAATCCCTTGCGGTATCCGTCAAGGATGTGCCGGACCGGCGGGGAGGAGGCGGCGGCGGAGCCTTCTTGTTAGATGACGTGCCGACGCTTCTTGGCTCGCTTGGCGCGCTCGCACTGTTCCATATCGTAGACGCTGCCGGCAAACTATTGTAGGCCTGCGCTAGCTTGTTGCGTGCGGTGGATGCGTATCCAGATTGGCTGGGCTGGCTTGTTTCAGTGCGTCTTGGCAGCGGTGGTGGAGCATCGGCCTTCGCTTCTGACGGTGATTCCGGAACGTGAGGCGGCCGACCTAGAGGGCTACGCGCCCTCGGCTGATTCGCCTGCACCGCTGTAGAGGGTCTCCGAATGGGCGGAGGGGAGGGCTTGGCGGGAGAAGGGGATTCTTGGCGTATTGAAGCGGCTATGTTTTCTTGCGACGGACTACGTAGACGCATGGGCTTGTTTGGCTTCACAGGAGGCGCGCGTCGCTCTCCGGGACTTGGCGACATGCGTCCCCTAATCGCATTGCTTCTTTGGAGAGGTGCTTCAGCAATTGGCTCAAGCAATCTCTCTGAAGTCGGATCGGAAATGCCACGACTGAGTGGAGGTGGTGCGGAGGCAGTCGAAGCGACGGACGCGGCGTCCTCGTCGTCCGACAGATCGATGAGCTTACCCATAGGCGGGTTCATCCTCTGGCCCTCAGGCGCCGCGGGCTCAGTGGGCCTCCGTGGAGGTAGCGCCGGGCGCTTCTCCACTACATCGCTCTCGCTCGGACTTGGGCTGTGCCCTGGGGTCCACACCGGATAGCGGCCTCCAGGTTCGTCGAAGTCTCGAAGTGATGCAGCTATTGCAGCCCGCAGCTCTGGGTCGTCGTCTTCCGAGGCTTTCGATGATCGGGCTGAGCGCTTACCGGTCAGCGCTTTCGAGCTCCGTTTAGACGCCTTGTCACCGCCAAGTGGGCCCGTGGAGGGGTCAAAGAAGCCCTTCGGCACCGGAGTGGTGACATCTCTGATGAAGACAGCCACCACGCGTCCGGGGTTCTCTAGCACGAAGTCGGTGTAGACCTCAAGGTCTGCCTCACCACTGTCGCCAACCAAAATGAAACTCCTTTGCGGGAAATCTCGTGCCAGGCGGTCCAAGGTAGCCTTCTTCCGCTCCGCAACGGGTTCGAAGATGCCCTGCAGCATGCCGCTGTATTGCTTAAGATGGAAGGAGCCAGGAGGCAACCCTGCCGATTTGAAATACTGAGAGATAACGGGGAATAACTGCCAAGGCGAGTTCGACACGTAATGGAATTTGACTCCCTTGTCGTAGAGGGTGTTGTACCACTCCCGAACTCCTTCGATCGTCAAGTCGCCGAGTTCGCGGATGAATGCATTCCGAAAGATCTCCCTAGCTCCGGAGCTGATTGCAGAGTGCTTGATGGTGTCGTCGATATCACTAATTACGCTGACTCCCTTCGGTTCCGTGATGTGGACCTCGGCGGTGGTGGACAGAGTCTCAGACACTATCACTCTGATGTGGGTCGGCACGAATTCCAAAGCTGCTCGAACGGTAAAATGGCCAGCAGCGTCCGTATAGATGGTGCGTTGCCGGGATATCTCATCGTTGTAGAAGAAAATCGATATGGGGGTATTCGCTAAGGGGCTCGAAAGGAAAGGCTTCAAACGCGCCATCAAGTGTGAATTTGCCTTCTCGAGTTGAGAAGGTGTCATGTTCGCCGGTTGTGTCCACGATTCGCGTTTCTGGATTCCGGTCATTGCCGGTTCTTCGTTCTCGCTCGCAAGTTCAGCGACTCTGCTGCGCCCTCTTGTTGGCGAAACATCCCGCGAGCGACCTCCGTACATGCTGTCGGTGTCTGAGCCCTTCGAGGGAGCCTCGCTGTAGTCTCCCTTCTCAGCTCTTGCGGCTTCCGCTTCACCCTTCTTGAGGATGGATAGAGCCTCTTGTTCAACAAACTCCTCTTCTTGCTTGGCGCTCTTCTCGTGCGCCTTCTCCGCGAGAGATTTGTGTGGGCTGACTTCTCGGCTGTTTGGCTTGCTGGACATGGCTGACGGTGCTGGTAGGCCGACCAGCTGCCTGGCGAGGCCCACGAAGAGCCGGTGCTTCCGCGTCATTTGGCCTTTGTGCGGATAGTAGATCCATCCGCGCACATCAACGTCCACAATAGCATTATCATCTTCAAACCTCTCGAATTCGCGTTTCCAGAACTCTGCGTCCCCGGGTCCGGTGGAATCTCGTCCATAGCCGGGCGTGTCCTGGATATTGCCGGGGGGAGCATGGGGCTACGGCAGTTAATACCAGCACCCACCACGACAGTCGGAAGTTTTCACTAACCTTCCGCTTGACATGTGCCCTCGCATAGCTCGGGAACAGAACCATTTCCTCATCTCCGCTCCTAATTATCGCCGCATCCGGGAATGCTCCGGGGGTGTCGTCCCCTTGGTCCCAATCCAGCTTATCCCCAGCACCGCTACCCCAGCCCCTGGTATAGCTCTGCTGGTAGGCCTGACGGAGCTCATTCGCAGCCTTCAGATATCCGACCAGCTTCTTCCGGCGAGCGCCGGGCTCGCGTTCGGGGCGCATGCCCGTCAGGCCACCGTCGTCGCCGTCGACATAGGGGCTACCGGTGTAGTAACGGCCGGCGCCTAGAGAAGCCATCTTGTCAGGGCCTTCTCCGCGACGGCGGACATGTTTCTCCGGCGGGGCGGGCAGGGTCGCGCGGGGTTGGCGGAGGAGCGCAAGAAGGCGACTGCCTCGGGTGCCGAGCGTCTTGTGGGCCGTCTGCGCTTTGAGCTGCTGGCGGCGGAGGATGTAGCGCCAGATGTGCGACTGGGCGGCGTGGCGGAGTGACGGGAGGAGCTCGTGGCGGAAGTCGGACAGGCGCTGGCGGGCGCGCAGACGCGTGTGGGGGAACAGGTAGCGGGAGAGGGAGAAGGAGGAGCGGGCGGCGGGCCTGTGGCGGAAATGCTTCGGGGCCAGCTTGGGCGGCGGTGCGCGGGGACGGGCGCAAAGTTAAAGGGGCGGCACGCGCGAGGTGGAACGGGTGGAATGGTGGGCAGTCGGCATGGCTTTCTGCGCGCGAAGTTCGTGGTTGCGGGCCTTGAGGCGATCGCGAAGGGAGCTCGAAACAAGCCCACGTCATAACGCACCAATCGCTGCCCGCCCGCTCAGCTTTCGGCTGCTGCTGCCTCCCGCAAGAGACCTGGCCGCTCACCTGCGCCTCACCGCCTCCCTTCTCAGCCGTGCAGAGTCCGTGAGACCCCAGCCCGGCGGTGATCGTCCCCCGCCGCATCTGCAAGGAAATTCTCCACGCTGCCATCGGCTCACTCACCGTTCGCTTTGGGAAAGACATGCGCGCACAATCTCCATCAATTCTAGAGCGCGGCCGAGGAATGCTGTGCCCTCCTGGCCTCGGCCGTGGATGCTACCGCAACGACGCGTCTCAAACAAGTTTTCAGATGCCTATCGAGCGCGATCCTTTGTTTACTACCCGCACAGGAGGCTAACGGGCTGTTATGACGACAGATCGACGTCCTCAAGTTCTCCATGGGAAAGCGGATTTCTCCATCCCCACCGTCCAAGCATCATGCATGTTGTCCAATCTCCACGCGATCCAGCGCCGATCACCACCAGGATGAGTTTGCAGCTTTTTGCCAAGGAACAGGGCGGCTGCATTGAGAATCACTGCTTCAAACCCAGATTTCTTAGATCTGAGCGGAGCGCCTGCCAATGAGTTGAAGTATGTGTTTTGGTGTCCAACGGTCTTGGATTCACGGAATAACCGAGCAAACACGTCCGGCTCATACATGAGCTGGTGCGTACTTTTTAGACTGAACTTGACCTTCTGATGTACCAGTCCTCCAACAAGCTTTCCTCGCAACAAAATGTAATGACGAGCAGGAATACTTCCAGCATAAACTGGGACATGGGTGCGAGTCCATGCTATCACAAAGACGCAGAAGAAAAACGTGGCAGCCGACCTCGAAGCAACCTCAAACAATAAATTGAACCATCCACCATTCTCAAACTCGCTGGCAGTCAACTGGCTCATAGCTTTACCATGCTACATGTCTACATATTTCATACATTTCTATCATACATGGCCTCCAATTTCCCACCCTCCTCTACAAACACACCCCTCACAACATCGCCCACCCCGCAACAGCACCCGCCGCCAGACCCACAACCCCCTTCACCGCAACCCTGCCCGCCGCACCCTCGAAGCTCGACGGCGTCGCCGAAGGTGTAGCCGCGCCATTGAGAGGGTTAACCGGCACAGCGGTGGTCGACGCCGACGCCGACGCCGTCACACCAGCACTCTGCGTCGCCTTGGACGACGACGACGACGACGACGACAGGGTCGACGCACCCGTAGACGCAAACGCCGACGAAGACGCCACTTCCTTGCTGCTGCTGCTCTCACCCACCTCCTCACCACCATTCCCACTCGCCGACGCAACACCCGCGCCGCTACTACTCAAACTAGGCGCCGCAGTCACACTCGGACTAGCAACCGCACTCGTCGTCGCCGCCGCAGTCCTCGTCGTCGCCGCAGCACCCCCACCATACCCAGCCAAATAACTCGGCGAATACGTCGCAGTACCCACGTACGCAGGGCAGCCCGGGACGGTGGTCTTGGGTGGTGCCATGCCGCCGCCGCAGTCGAGAAAGTCGCAGAGCTCGCCCGTGCCGGGGACGTACCAGATGAGGGAGGCGCCGCCGTAGGCGACGGTTGCGGAGGAGATGCAGCCGGAGAGGTCGGTGCGGGCGAGGGCGGTGGTGGCGGTGAGGAGGAGGAGAAGGGCGTGGGGGGTGGGGGTGCGCATTTTGGTTGGTTGGTTGGTTGGTTGGTATGGAAAGGGAGGGATGGTTGTTGGGGTTGGGGTTGGTGGTTGTGGTTGGTGGACAACGAATGTAATGCAGCGCGCTGCGGATCAGAGTACGCGAATGGTATGAGAATCGAAGGACCGTCGAGTGTAACGAGAGAGGTGAGGTGGAGAAGTAAGTAGAAGAAGGGAAGAGCAGCGCCGGAAACAAGTCAATCTTATACCCAACATCAACCCAAGTCACCTACCGCGCACCAGCCGAATCCTTCGCGCACGCGCGCATAACGGGAGGCAGCACATCACACCCCCACGAATCATCCTCGTCCCGTCCGCGCCACCACCACCCGGCGGCAGGAGCGGCAGCAACCAGACAGCGCCGCCGCCGCCGCAATGACCGATTCGAAAGAACAAACGCAAGACGAAACATCCACGCTTCGTTCAACACGCGCCACAAATCCTTCCGAAGCCAGAACGTCGCCGGCCTCCGCACCATCGTAACCAGCTTAGTCCCAAGCAGTCATCCAGTCGGAACGAGAAGTCGGACTGTTGTAAGCGCGTAAAGGATGCCAATGCAAGCATTGAGGCGCGCGTCGGCGGTGGCCGAGGCGGCCGGCGTGGCCGGCGTGGTGGCCGAAAATAGCGCCAGGGGCAACGAGAAAGTCTAGATGTCTGGTGGCGCTCTCCGACGGCGACGACTGCGACGACGACGACAACGACAACGAACAATGACGGCCGTGGCTGGTGGGCGGCGCTGGGGCTAAGCCGTCTGTGCTACGTACATACGAGGGGGAAACAGTCTCGGGCACCACGAGAAGACTGAGTAAGTACTTCGTAAGACCTGCGTGAGTGAAGTTGCTCGCTCGCTCGCTCGTACTACGTAGATCCATCACGTACGGCCGCGGTCTAGACTGCCGTCAGAGCGGAAACGAGCCGGTCTCGTTTCGTCTCGCCCGAACCAGGCAGCCAGACGAGATGAATGACAGGTAAGCGACAACAAGCCTCGTAAGGTTTTCGTTTAAGCTTACCCGGCGATCCGCCCGAACGAACGGGAAAATGAGGTGCCCTGCCCCTGCAGGTTGCCTGACCGCAACGCTCCGAACCAGATCAAGACCACTTTTCGAACCACCGGAGAGTTCCAGGACTAGTGACTGACGTTCTGTGTATGTATGTATCAGTGCCAGGCGCCCGTTCCTCGGCGGTTGGATTGCTCCACCAAATGAGGTTGAGAGTTGAGATCCGCGATTTTTGTTCGACTTCACGTCGTCTTGCTACTGGTGGCTATTTTCGGAGTGTGATCAAACGTTAGATTCACACAACAGTAGAGCCCGGTATTTTCTATCAAGTTCAATTCTTCGTACAAAGCTCATCAGTCGAGCAAGTAGTAGAATGTCTCTACCAGACGTAGGTATACAAACGACAGTGCAAGCAGGACTAGAAACGAGTCTCATCTTTAGCTTTCTCTTTTTCTTTTTGCTTCTCCACCTCCCTCGAGTGAGAGAAAACAAGAGAAAGAAAAGCTTGTATAGAAATTCAAGCGAACCGCGCTGATCCGCCGCTACGCTCACCATTATATGGATGATGGTTTACTACCCTCTTTTTGTGCCAGCCCCGAAAGAAACAAGCCCCCTCTCCGTTCGCGGTCATCCCATCATTTCTACCTGGCCGTCACACACGAACCAGTTGCGCTGCACATGAAACCCATCATATCGCTACTGCTGTTCATCTGACGGCCTTCTAATTCGTCAAAAATCTTCTTTTTCCTCTCCCCCCCCCACGCAACGCTTTTCTTTCTCATCTCAGATGACATACCCCTCCTCCTGCTCCACAGCCAAGCTATCCGACGACCCCATCGTCGCGCCATAAACCCTAATCGGCACCGCCACCTCAAAGCTCTCGCAATTCAACCTCTCCACCGCCGCCAACACCGTCCCCCTCTCATCACTCGCCATCTCCTCCAACAAACCCCCACCACCCCACTTCCTCTCCTCCGCCAACGCCGCGCCGTCCGCCCCCACCCTCGGCGTCACGAACTCCACGCGCAACTTCCACTCCAGGTTGATGCCGCTGGTGATGAACTCCGGAGTGGCGTTGGGCGGGATGGTGGGCGCGAAGCTGACGCGGCGCGCGAACAGCGTGTTCTCGGCGAACGCGGCGTGCACCTTGCGGGTGACGCGGTGGATGCTGGCGCCGCTGCGCAGGGCGATGGCCGGGTCGACCTTCTCGCTGGACTCGAGGGTGACGGCGATGCCGTAGACGGGGATGTCGGCGGGCGAGTCGAAGTCGATGACGGCGGAGATGGTTTCGCCGAGGCGGTAGGCCGGGCGGGCGAGCTTGATGACGGCGACGCGGCGGCCGTTGCGGGCGATTTCGAAGCGGTTGGTCGAGGGGGCGTTGGTGGAGGAAGAGGAGGAGGAGGAGGAGTAGCAGCTGCTGATGTTCGAGCGGAGGATGGCGAAATCAATGGCTTCTTTCATCGAGTTGACGGGGTGCTCGTCCAGGGTGGAGCGGCGGCGACGGTATTCTTTAGGGGCTTCGCTGGGGGAGAGGAGGCTTACGTTGCCGTCTCGGCGGGGTGTGTCGAGGAGGTGTCGCACGTAGTTTTCGAATTCGTTAAGGGCTTGTTTGGCTTCGCCATTTGCCTTTTTGCTGATGGAGCCATTTGGAATTAGTTGTGACTCGGGGCCTGGGATGGCATTGACGATGGCTTGGTCTCGCAAAATGATGTATGGAGACATCAAGTCGTGGCCAAGGATCTCGCCGCGGTCTGGAAATGGTTAGCAAGGCATCCTCGAGGACATGAAAGAACCTCAACTTACTAGTAACACTACCAAAGACCCGGAATGGCACAGTGATACTTCTCACTGCTTGCGCCGTATTTCCAGGTCTTTGAGTGCCAATACTCAGGTGGTAGTTCACCTTCATCGCCCTTCCTTTGTGCGTCGGCGGTAGCCCCCTTGGGATCGTGAAGGTGTATGTGTAACTTCTGCTCTCGCCTGGAGCCAGTTTCAGATCCACAAAAAGAATGCTCTGCGGAGTGCTCAACAAAGGAACGGTCTTCGCGCTTGCAACAGATCGCATTTCGCGGATGCTGCTTGGCTCGGCGCCCCCGAGGAGCCCACCGAGAGACTCGCCCAGGTTGGACCAACCAAGAGCACCAAAGAGACCGCTTTCTCGTTTCGTTCGTTCGATGCCGACAACACCGCCACCCCCTTGCCCTCCCATCATTCCTTTACGCTTGACTTCTTCGAATGGTCCTTGATTTATGAGCGATCCATCCAGGGTGAACGAGCCCATAACCTGAGCATATCCCATCATCAGGATTTCGGGCTTATTCTGTAAACGTGGGTTCGCTGGTGCGAGATGAGACGGTTTTCGGTCCTGCATTATTTTCGGAAGCAAACGGGCGGTCGGTCGTGATATGTATTCGGACGCAAGTGTCTCGGTGGAGTTGTTGCTCATCGTGTAGAATTCGCCACTGCTTCGCGTACTACCTCCATTCATACTAGATCCCGACAGTATTCGTGTGACCGGCGAAGGTTGCAGTTTGTCCCGTGGAGCAACGATTTCTTCTGGGCTTCTGGTCAGTGAGCCGCCCAGCGACGGAACAAGAGACGAGTTTCTTGTTCTCGGCACATTGAAGGGGTCTTCTGCCGGGGATATTTCCAACGCAGGGCTCATCTCTCCAAGAGCCGGGCTGGGCTCAGGTGACATTGGAGGAAACTTGAAGCTGCCAAGAGATGGCTTCCTGCTCTCACTGGCGGCCGGTGTACCTGGAGCCGTAGCGCTCTGCTTCGAGGTTCGTCGACTGGGTCTTGGCCGCGCTGGCACTATGTTATCCGTTTGTGCCCGACCGAGAGCAGGAGGCGAGGTGCTGAAAAAGGGCGACGGTTGTAAAGCGCGAGCGCCTGCTTCGACACGCACGGTCAGCGTCAATGGAGCTCAATGGAACTCAAAGATGGTGGACTCACTTTGAGGAGCACCAAAGCTCGCTCCGCGCCCAGAAACCACCTGCAAGCTGGCGCTTCGGCCATGGCTTCTCGGCGGCCTCTTTGACGAAGCGGTGTTCGCGCCGGTGTTCGTGCCGGTCACGGCATCGCTGTGAATAGACATTATCGACAAAGACCTGCCATGCTTGTGGACGGGGGTTGTCGAGCCATTGAGGGCATTATTGGGGACGGACGGCGACCGCTGGGCGCCGGGCAGGTTTGGTGTGTTCAGGCTGAGGGTCGGGCGGTGGCCGCGGGCCCTCCCTGGCGGCGCGGCGGGTGGAGGCTGGGCCCCCTGGGGGACGACGGCGACATCGTGGAAGGACGAGTTCCTGCTCGCGGCGGGCTGGACCGACGACGGGAGGGTGGGAGCGAGCGAGGGCGCCACGGAGTGGGCGACGGAGGGCGCGCGCGCGGGGAGGGGCTTGGGGCGCGAGCGCTCGGGATGCAGGTACCTGGCGTCTCCGGAGGCGGCGTGGGAGGGGTTGCGCTCAGCGGGCAGGACGGTGGGGGCGACGTTCTTGAAGGTGATGGTGCATTGGACGTCTTCGCCGGCGAAAACGGAGGATTCCTTGAAGGCGACCGACACGCGGATCGGGTTCGTCTTGGTGCTGGGGCTGGACATTGCGGAGATGAGGGAGCTCCTCCGCGCACGGGGGCTCTGGGGTCATGAGAGGGCGGGCAACGAGCGGCCGTGCGGGCGAGACATGCTGAGCGGCAGCAGCGACGAGAGGGCGAGGACGTGGGCAGCGCGGCGAGCACAGGGCGCGCAGCTGTCACGGGCGGATGACAGGACGGAGGTGTTGCGGAGCTTGGGCGATCTGGCTGGTCGAGCGCGCGCCATGCGTATGCCAAGCCGCCCTGCAGAATGACGGCTCGTGCTGTCACGCGGCTGACACTACGCTACGTGAAGGTGCGAAGGCTATAGTATGTACAATATTGCAATCACTGCCACTGCCCCTGCCACTGCCATCTACAAGATCCTGTCGCCCCAGCCGCCGTCGTCGCCGTAGCTCGTCCGAGGCGACCCGGCATAGACCTGGGAGCGGGCATTGCCCTGCTCGAACTGGCCCCCCCGTGTGCGCGCGCCCTTCCGCTGCTTCCACGGCGGCTGGTAATCCTTGCCGCCCTTGACGCTTCCCACGCCCTTCACTCTCCACTTCTTGGGCGGCTTGACGCCCATCTCGGCCTGCTTCGCCCAGATCTGCTCGCCGCGCTTCTCCCACCGCTTGGTGCGCTCCTCCTGCTCCTCCTCAGTCGGCTGCCATTTCGACTTCAAGATGCGCCGCACGGCCTCCGGGCTGACTTTGAACTCGGCGGCGAGCACCGGCGTGGTGTAGGTGATGGGATCCGAGCGATGTAGCGACCGAATGCCCTCGAGCGCATCGGGCGACAGCCGCTTCGGTGGCCGCCAGCCCGTCTCTCCAAACTTTTCCTTCAACGCTTCCTTCTGCACCATCCAGGGCGTCCTGTTCTTATTGCTGCGTTGGAGCTCCGCGGTGTCTGCCTGCGCTGCATGTGTATCCTTGCCGACTCCACCTTGCACCACGAGCTTCGCGATCCTCTGGCTAAGCCGGGTCCGCTCTTCGAGCTTGCTCTGGTCCTGCTTCTTTTCCGTGTCGCGGGGAGGCTTCCTCCCAGACACACCTCCCGTCAGCTGCCACAGACGAGCCTGCACGTCTTCTTCCGACTCTGGCGCCAGCCCAAGTTCCTTCCTCAAAGCCGCTGGGTCGGGTTCCGTATCGGCGCTGGGGGCTGCAAGCTCGTCGATGACATCGACGTCTGCACTGTGCGATTCGGGTTTGGGGCTTGCATCCGAGCTGGAAGTTGCGACTGCATCCGGTGGAGTCTTGTCCGCGCCATCGATTGGCGCTGCGTCGAGGAGCCGGCGTGACTCTGCGAATCGAGCGGGCGGTCGCGTGCTGAAAGCCCTCGAGCCGGGCTGCCGCAGGGCAGTCAGAGCGACTCGGCGGGGCTGCGGGCGCAGGCCAAGTGGGAGGCCGGTAGCGGCTTCAATGAAGAGGCTGAGGACGCGGCGCGAACACGCTGGGCACGACATTGCTGGTGGCAGTTGCTTGTGGTCGGTGATAACGATGCTGCGTCGCAAAAGCGCGACGTTTTTCTGACGCAGTCGCGGCATGACTCGCGCCCGCCCGCTTCACGCGCCGTGGCAGTGGATCCGAATCGTGTGCTCGTATTCGAATGGGCTCACCAGGATCAGGATTCTGGCCTGCTTCCACGCGAAGGCTTAATCTCCATCGCTCCTACCGCTTCTCCCCTCTGATGTTCACCCGGATTTTGCACAATCATGAGTTGCATTATGCCGCAGCTACCAAAGAAGGCTCACAATCCTGTGCGTGATCCTCAGCGCCCCATACGTGCTGCCTGCAAAGATGGCCGCCGCATAGAGCAGCCACCGCAGATTCCTCCACTCGACGCCGTAGTCGTCACCCAGCGTCGCGGGCTGCGACTGCCCCAGCTCGGTCATGATGGAATACTCAGGCACGTACTTGAAGTCGAAATGCGTCGTCTTCCCCTCTAGCCCCCACTTGCTCTCGATGATGTACTTCCAGAAGATCTCGCGCGACATCTCGTTCTTGTACTTGTCCCAGCTGCGCACCGACCGGTACGTGTAGTTCATCACCATGAAGAAGATGCACTGCCCAGCCATGAGCGCCCAGTAATACAGCGACGGCCGCGGAAGCCCGAGCCTGTCGCCCAGCTCGTTGCCGTTCAGCCACCGCGCCGACGCGACCAGCATGCCCGCGCTGGCATACGCAGGCGGCTGGTCTTGCAGGCATTTGATGAGGTTGTTCGCCAGGATCCTCGACGTCTCCGACGGATCGATCTCGTAGAGGTACAGACTCTGCATGACCGCCCTGGCCTTCGAGGGAGTCGCAAAGAAGTCAGCCGGACATCCGACGAGATATCCGATGTACCGCCACAACGCGATGTAGTCAACGGCCTCCTGCTCTCGGACGTAGATGCCCTGCCTGGGCCAGCTCAACCAGATCAGCGTCGCGGAGAAGACGGAAATCGTAGCGATGCTGTCGAGATCGTTGATCGGAACACCGTACTTCTCGACGCTGTAGTACTCCGACCTCGACTCGGCGAGTTTCATGATGCGCTGGCGCACCGCCGCGTGCAGGAGGCGCACCCGGATGCTGCTCGCGAACCCCTCTCCGCCCGGCTGTATGCCCTCCAGGCTCCGCGTGCACTGCAGGATATGCTGCGTCGTCTCAAAAAGCCGTCTCCGCGCCACCTTCGTGCTGAACCCGCCCGTCCGAGCCAACGTCTCCACCACGCGCGCCGCACCCATGCCACCAAGCAGCGATTGGTACGCCAGCCCCGTCAGCGCAGCGCTGCCGTACCGGTAGAAGACGTCCTGTCCGCGTTTGATCTGCTCCCAGTCCACCCACTCCGGGACCGTGTTCGCCTCCTTCCACAGCTCCGCCAGCTTGGCGTCCTTGTCCGCGTTGTCGCGCAGCAGGACGTACAGGTCTCTGTGCGGCGGGCCGTCGGGCTTCTCGGGGTTCTTGTCGTCGCCGAGCGACCTGTCCGTCTCCTCGGGCGCTTCGGGCGTTTCATCCATCTTCGCCGCGTATTGACCGTTGTTGCGCGGGAGCGCGTTGCACGGTGGCGGCGAGATTTCGTTCAGGCGATGGAGGCACTGTTCGCCGAGGACGTCGTAGGAGTGCTTCAGCGGGAGCATTTGTTCCGGAGTGAGATGCTCGGGCGTTAGGTCGAATGTATAACCCCATGCTCTACAATGGAGTCAATACTTAATTTTCAGTTCAGGGGCGGTACATACGTTCGAGTGTTCTCGGTGCGTCTTCTGAATGGATTTGGCCAGGCCATGTCGGATCGAAAAATGCTGTGAAAAGTTCCGAATACGGACTATCCAGTGCTGGAACAAGGAAGATATATGGGGTGGAGGGAACGCAGGTACAAATGCACCCCAGACAAGGAACGCGCTATCGTCGGCATAGCGTCATGAGTCTGGGATCGTCCCCGCGATCAAGCGGCGGGGCAGCTTGGCCGCCGTTGCAGTCCTCGAGCTGTGATTCGCCATTCGGCAGATAGTGAAGCACATGGGAAAGAGTCGGTGGGCGGAAAGGAACACCCGAGTGCCGAGTGGACGCCGGCCGAGAGTGGGCTGGATAAGGCCGCTGTGATGGAACGGTGGGTGTCTGGAAAAAGGTCAGATCCTATACGCTGGCATGACAGCAACACGACTCGTGATCGTCGGCGGTCAAACCTCACCTCGCCTTTCTCATCCACCATCACCATCTCAGCATCCTTCCCCTCACCTGCTTCTCTATTTAGAGAAAATTAGCGAGATCCATCGACGATCCACGTACTGCAACCTACTGTGATGGACTTATCATGCTATCACATGCAACGGATACCTACAACCCATCTTCCACCCTATAGGAACTCAGGCTCTAACATCTACCTCCATTCCCTCGGTACTTGCTAGCTTGGCTAGTATTGGATGGCGTATAGTCTTCTTATACTGAGATAGAGTTTTCTCCAACAGCCGTAACTGGATCAACGAAACAGACATGAGGGAGGTGAAGAACATCCGATGCATGTACTCGTTCCCATGGGTTTTTTTTTCGCTAAACTAATTCTGCTTGTGCCTGCTAATAGTGATAGATGATGGGGTTTAGCCGTGGCATCCTGCAATCAGATGACCGCAAAGTGACGTTACTTCGAAGTCCATTGACTTTGGGCAAATCCGGAGGCTACGGGAAGGCCAAATTCCGACAACTAAACAGCAACAGAGACACCGCATCATGTCGCTCAATTCTCTGGTGTAACATGGAGGTCACAGAGAGCAGCGTCTGACCAAGAGAATGCAGAGGAAATCGAGACCGTGAAAGAGCTTGAGAACGTAAAGGTGAAGGGGCCTCCGACTGCGCTGGAGCGACGTAGCGCGGTTCAGACAAATCCTTCGGGCGTCCTACAGATTCGAGCCAAAGAGAATGAAGGAAATGCCCAGCAGATGGCTGGGTATCTGGGCCTCAAAGACACGGGCGAGTTAAGAGACTTTTGCAGCGATGACCAGGTTGCCGACACCTTCAGCGAATGAAATAAGGGTCGAGCTTTGGGCTTCGGCGGTAATAAAGATAAGGGAAAGTCTCAAAACGCTACGCTGGGCGACGTCTTCAAAGTCATCAACAATCCCTCCGATTATCCCACTATCAGCAAGGAATTGTTCGACGATGTCTCGCTTCCCCTCCCAACCGATCGCCACAAGTATTTTAATCCGGACTCTGCAATGAGAGCTTGCATGTCTTACTTGAGAACACATCGAGAACACAAAGGATCGCGAGATTGCGAAAGCATCGCACATTTCTGTCAAACTGGAGATAGAAAGCGTCTCCAACCCTGGAGCCCAGGCGGTCACGCTGCGTACCGGACTATCAAGCACAAATCGCACTCGGCTATCTATGCAAACAACTCAGCCTCTCCAAAGTTACCTAAAACAGTAATCGCTATATCAGGCAACTCTACCGAGGTTTCTTCATCCAAACCTCCCACTCTCGACTTCCGGACAGCCGGCCAGAGTCTCCACTCAGATCTGCGACCCGCCATCGGCCCGCCCGCCGGATTCCCGACAGCCGAAGATAAGCGATGGCATCACCCTCCGATCCCGCAGCCAACGAACCAACTATAAACCCCGGAACCCGAGTACCTCAGAACCCACGGGCAAAAAGCACGTACCATCAACACCGCAATGGCCAAGATCACAATCCTCGGCGCAGGGTAAGCCAATCCACCTACAATCCCCATCAATCGCATCTCACGCAGCCCGTTCCCCAATTTCCCCAAATCCCTCCAACTCCCGCAATCCCCACGCATAACACAGCTTAAACGCACATCTACATCCAATCCACCAACCACCAAACTAACCCCCCTCCCTCCCCCAGCATAACCGGCCTCTCAACCGCCTACATCCTCGCCACCGCAGGCCACACCATCACAATCATAGCCCGCGACCTCCCTCCCACCCCGCCCACCACGCCCCTCGACCTCACCACCACCTCCCACCAATGGGCCAGCCCCTGGGCCGGCGCCTTCTACATCCCAGACCTCCGTGCCTCCCCCGCCGTCCGCCGCATGCAACGCGCCACCTACACGCACCTCCGCCACCTCGCAACCCACTTCCCCGCCTCCTCCGTCCGCGCCATCGAGATCCACGACGTCCGCGACGATGAGGGCGTGACGTTGGCGGACGTGTGGTACCGGGAGCATGTGGACGGGTTTCGGGAACTTGCGGCGGAGGAGTTGCCACCGGGGTGTGGGCTCGGGACCGCGTGGCAGACGTTCGTGGTTACGCCGCCGGTGCTGTTGCCGTGGTTGAGGGGGGTGTTGGAGGGGGAGCGGGGGATGGGGGTGAGGTTTGTGGAGAAGGAGGTGGGGGGCCTGGAGGAGCTGCGGGGGGAGGGGCATGATGTGTTGGTTAATGCGTCGGGGTGGGGGGCGAAGTTTCTGCGTGGGGTGGAGGATGGGAGGGTGAGGTTGGTGCGTGGGCAGACGCATTTGGTAAGGACGGGGTGGGGGAAGGTGTTTATGCGGCAGGGGAGTCAGTATACGTACTGTATTCCGCGGTTGGATGGGACGGCGATTTTGGGGGGTGTGAGGGATGTGGAGAGGTTGGATGTGGGGGTCGATGAGGATCAGAGGACGGATATATTTAATCGGGTGGGCGATAATTTGCCGCATGTTTTTGCGGCTTTTCCGGCGGATTTTGATGTCGTGAGGGATAATGTGGGTATTCGACCGGGGAGGGAGGGCGGAGTGAGGGTTGAGAAGGAGGTTGTCGATGGGCAGAAGGTTGTCCATGCGTATGGTAAGTTCTCTTCTTCTGGTTCTAATGGATGCCTCGTTGCTTACGACCATTTTTGTAGGTGTTTCCGGTAGTGGCTACGGCTTCAGCTTTGGCCTCGCCGAAGCTGTGAGTGATCTGGTGGACGAGTTCCTATCAAGTCCACCTAAGGCGAATCTATAATTCGAAAAGAAAAGGAGACGAATACGAATCACTCGTTCAGTACAGCTACTAGATGCTTCTGTTTCTTAAGGTTTGACTATGACAATCTGTGAAAGTAGCAACAGACAGCCCGATATGACTCGTCATCTCTACCAAAAAGGGAAATAAAGAAAAACGAGCATCATGCGCAAGTGCTCTAATCAAGCTCCCCTGAAGTCCACGCATACGACAAAAAGTCCATCTTTGTTTCCATACGCGTGTCAATGAGGTCCAATTCGATCGCTAGCGGCACAGACGCGGCGTCAGAACTTGGCGTTAGCCGGCTCTAATTTGGTCCTCTCGTGCATACGACTACGTATCACTTTGCCTCCAAGTCTCCTTTCCCCTATGCACAAATGCTTACACAAGTATTTTTGCTCAGCCTCGTCACTGATGAGAGGACAAGGAGACTGCCACATCAGCGGTAAAGACTTTGCCCCAAAAGGTATGGTTCTTAACCCCACAGAGTGGGATGAAGGGCACGGTAGTACCTATGTATGTGAGGGGCCCGTCTGACACGGCTACACTGGCGAACAGTTGGGAAGGGCTACCCGGCCGTCAGATGAGGCTTGGGCGGTGTTGTGTTGCAGTAGGCGTCACCACGCTCTCTACGATGGTTTTTTCCCAATCTTTCAACAAGTAAACCGGGTGTCAGGCTACCCACGGGCGGCAATGCGTACTCCTGCAAGGCTAGATCCAGAGTAACATGCTATACATCAGACCTAGGCATTGCGGCGCTAGTGCCTAGCCTCTCCTACCAAGCAAATCTGAATCCTAATTGTACAAACACAAAGCTGCGCTTAGTCAAAAACACCACTAGGCGCTCGATTTCTTTGACTTCTTCCCAACGATTTCAGTCATACCTTAACATCCTGGGCTCCTGGATGTGTACGAACCCTTTCCTCTATGCTACAATCTATCGCCAACGACCACTCTACGTGAGAGTCCGACACCGGAATTTCGAAGTATGGCAACGAGACAAAACGAGCCTAGTCGCCAGCTAGACCCCGCACCTACTTGATTCAGCTCACGCCGATTATATCTATCACAAGATGAGCCGATATCGCCTATCATTTTCGACTCCAGCGGCAGTCACAGACGAAAGCGTCATCGAGATGAACACAGTGAATTCGCAATGGGAAAGCAGTGTATCGACGAAACATGAACCTGAAGGACAACTCCTCGAATCCAAACCCTGTAATATCAGGTACTGGAAGCCAGCTTTCCTCCGGAGCTCAACGCTAGCAATTTCGCCCTGCTTTTCTTCGCGACGATTGGGACTCTCGAGGGAATGTACCAAGTATCACAGCTACATGGACTAAGTAAGGGACCACCTTCGGATGACCTGAGATGCAGAATGAAAGAAAGCTTGGGATCTGTCACCGGAACTGCCACGGCAGTCCTACTCGTTACAGCATATGGGCAGGCAAGTTGATAGAGAAGTAGAGGCACATCAGACGTCGTTCGAAGACGCCAGAGTCCAAGACTTTTCAAGTAACAGACGCGGTAGATGCTGCTTTCCAAGGCGTTGTAAGGTGAGAGGGAGCGAGGAAGATGTACGATGTACTCGACTACTTGACTAATAAGCTTCCTCAGAGCAACCGTTGGGCCGCAGCTGAAATGCAACTCGCCCGCGACTTCAATGTCGATAGCTCATCAAACGCGTGGTTGCGTGACCTCAACGCGAAAGTTCGGCTATTTACTTATCACAGACGCGTCCGATGACCTTGACGCGTCACCGCCCACCAAGAACCGCAATAGTCCCCGAACCATGGTTCCCTCCCCCTTCCGCACCAGCACCGCCTTCCTAAAGCAAGGACCACGAAAAAGAAATAACAGCCCGACCCGACAAGTCGCGCACCTGAAACAGGCGCCCGACTACTACAAAAACTCCTCCACCCCATTAATTCTTTCTGCCCAACTCACCCATCTCAAAACCCACCTCACATCCCCACATCCCCACATCCCCACCGCACCACGACCACGACCACCACCACCACCACAACCACCACCATGCCCCCCACCACACCACCCCTACCACCCCTCCCCCAAGAACTCCACACCCAAATCCTCACCCACCTCGCCGCCCGCACCTGGCTCTCCTTCCGCTCCGCCTCCCCTCTCCTCCGCGCCGCGACCGACGACGCCTTCAAGCACCACCTCCCCTTCCTCCGGCGCATCCGCATCACGTACGATCTGGGGGAGATGCTGGACGAGGAGGGGAGGACGGTGGGGTTGTTGATGGAGATGGGGTTTCTGAGGTTTGAAGAGGGGGAGGGGAGGAAGGGTTGTTTTTGGGGAAACTGGGGGGGAAGAGGGTGAGGAGGAGGAGGGTGAGGAGATAAGTGGGGGAATAAGGATGGTGCGGATGCAGAAGTGGGCAGAGGCGATGCGGATGTATTTGGGGAAGGGGGGGAAGGATTGCCGGTTCGATTTGGCGCCGCATGTTGTGGTGTTGGATCGGTGGGCGAATGATACGGAACTGCCTGGGTTGGAGGTGGATTATGCGAAGTGGGAGATATCGTTTGAGTGGCGGGGGATGCTGAGTGCGTTGTTTGCGGAGGAGGAGTGGGTGAGGAGGTTGCGGAGGAGGGATTTGGTGAGTGTTGGGGCGCTTGTCTCCTCCCTGTCCTGCCCTGCCCTGCCGGTTGTTGTCTATGCTGGGGGAAATGGCGAGGATGTGGTGGCTAATGTGCTCGTGCTTGCTTGTAGAAACGCAATCGGTCCCACGCTCCGCAAGGAATCTTTGCTCTCCTTCAAGCCAAGACCATCGACTATCTCGAATTTTTCACGCGACTCAGCAACCCGGCTGGTGGCAACGAGGACCGATGCTACAGGACGGCGCGGCGGCAGCGGATCAGGCGGTATTACAAAAGACATGGGTACGAGTTGGAGGACGATTATTTCCGTGGGGACTTTGATGAGGCCGAGAAGCTGAGGATGCTTAAGGATATGAGAGAGGTGGTGCGTTTGGCTGAGGAGAGCTATCCTGAGGTCGAAGGGATGGATGGGGCTTCCGATTGTGATGATGATGATGGGGCTTCCGATTGTGATGATGATGATGGTGGCAGCTTCAAGTTTGTCGACGATGAAGGGGATTTGGATATCAACAACCTCGAAGCCGAGCGGCGTCGGGTGGAGGACGAGTTGTGGAAGGCGAGCTCGGCCTCGCGGACACGCACTGGTCAATCTTTCGATGAGTGGCTTAAGCTTGACCGTTAACTATAACGGACTGGCTTCATTTACACCCATCACGAATTTTCTGCTGGACAGGTTTCCAAAGCGTCAATCCGAGCCTTGTTGCTCTTGCTCTTGTTGCTTTCATATTCGCGCGCATTAAATCTTTTATATCAATTGTACAGTCACCCAAACGCCGTCCGCATCTTATCGTAGACCGACCCTCTTTTCTACAACTCAACGAACTCGCGCTTGAGGAACTCGTCTTCCTTTACCCTCTTCAAATAATCCGCGATCTTGGTTGTCATGGCCTTCGTCTCGAAACCGAAATATTTGTACGCGTCCTTCCCAGGCAAACTCTTTCCGAAGCTCTTCATGCAGATGGCCGCATCCGCGTACCTCTCCCAGCCGTTCGCGGCGTACGGCTCAATCACGACAGTCGGCAGGAGGTGCTTCTTCAGGGTGTCGCGCTTGTACTGCAGGCTCTGGCGCTCGAACAGGCGCTGGCACGGGAAGCTGATGACGCGAGCCTTGATGCCGACTGTCTCCTTGAGCGCGGCCGCAACGTCGAGGGCGAAGCTGAGCTCGGCACCAACGCCGATGACGGTCAGGTCGGCATCGGCCACCTCCTCGAGGACGTATGCGCCTTTGGCGACTCCATCGCGGCGTGTCTGGGAAAGCTGCGGGATGGCGTGGCGCGAGGTGGAGATGATGGTCGACGTGTGCTTGGCCTCAATGGCGGCGATCCAGGCACCAGCAGTCTCCTCGCTATCGCCAGGGCGGATGTAGAGGAGGTTGGGCATGGCGCGATACAGTGCAGGTAATTCGATGGGCTGATGAGTGGGACCGTCCTCACCCATACCAATAGAATCGTGGGTGGCCGCGTGGATGACCTGAAGATGTTGCAGAGCGCCCATGCGGACGGCAGGAGCGGCGTACAAGTAGAACATGAAGAAGGAGCTGGTGACGGGGACAATTGTGTTCGGAGCGTAGGCAGCCAGACCATTGGCAATGGCGCACATGGCATGCTCACGCACACCGTAGTGGATGTAGCGGCCAGCGTAGGTGCCGTTGATGCCGCAAGTGGTGCGCCTTTCCGGGTGCTGGAAATCCACCTTACCCTTCCAAATCATGTTGACCGAGGGAGACAGGTCAGCCGTGCCGACCATGAAGGTCTTGATAGCCTGCGCAATTGGGTTGAATACCAACCCGGAAGAAGCACGCGATGCTGTCAGCTTTTGAGGGAACTCGCTTGGGATCAATTCCTTCCAGTTGGCTGGCAGCTCTCCCTTGACGCGCATCTTGAACTCCGTCGCCAGCTCCGGATGCGCCTGGCTGTACCGCTCGACTAGGCCATTCCATTCTTGCACGTACTTCTCGCCGCGGCTGGGGCACTCTGCGAAGAACTGGCGCATCATGTCGGTGATGGCAAAGTGTTCTTCCGGGTTGAAGCCATACATCTTCTTCATATTCGCCACGTCGTCTTTGCCTAGCGCCGCACCGTGAGCAACGGCATTGCCGGCCACAGCGCTGCCCACACCGATGATGGTGCGCACGTTGATGAAGACGGGCTTCTCCGTCGACGCCTTGGCCGTCTCAAGCGCCTTCACGATTCCCTCAATGTCGAAGCAGCCGTCATGAATATCGATGACATGCCAGCCACAGGCACGCATCTTGGCATTGACATCCTCGCTGTTAGTCAGATCCACGGAGCCGTCGCAGGTGATCTGGTTGTTGTCGTAGATGACGGTCAGGTTGTTGAGCTTGAGGTGGCCGGCCAGAGAGATGGCCTCGAGCCCCACGCCCTCCTGCAAGCACGCATCGCCAACCATGCACCAGGTGTGGTTCGAAACAACGTCGTAGCCGGGCTGGTTGTAGGTGGCGGCGAGATTTTTGGTGGCCATGGCCAGGCCGACCGCATTGGCGACTCCCTGACCCAGCGGGCCAGTCGTGACCTCGATGCCTTCATGCTCGATCTCCGGGTGGCCAGGGCAAAGCGCGTCTTCGCGGTCCGAGTGGTAGGATTTCAGCTGGTCGAAAGTCATGGCCTTGTAGCCGACGAGGTGGTTGAACGTGTACTGGAAGAGGCACGTGTGACCTGCGGAAGAGTCAGCATCCCTGTCGCGGTGCTTCGGGTTGCCTTTGGGAGACTCACCGTTCGACAGCACGAAGCGGTCACGGTTAAAGTAGTCGGGCGTGTGCGGAGCGTAGCGCATCACGTATTTCCACAGCGCGATGCCGATGGCGGCCATGCCAATTGCTCCTCTACAGCAGCGTCAGTTGGGGCTCGCCGCGTTGTGCTCGAGAGCTGCTCACCCGGGGTGGCCGCCATTGAACTGCTGGCAGAGATCGGCAATCAACAGGCGGAAGCACTTCAGGACGTGGTCGTGCTCTGGCGACAGCTTGGCCACCGACCTGGCCTCCAGCTTCTCCTCGTTCAAGACGCCGTCCACGACATTCTTGCCGTAGTCGGTGCTGCCGTTCGTCGCTGCTGCGCCGTTTGTAACCGCCATGGCTGCTGCGGTCGTAAAAGGCTCGAAGGCTGAGGAAAACCAAAAGGGAGAAAAAGAGAGGGGGGGCTGCAGGAGCAGGAGAGAGGGCAGGGCGGAGGTTTTAAGTTCTGAGGCGCGCGCAGGAGAAATAAAGACGTCGACGGCTTGCGGGGCAGGCACACTGGCGCTGGACATCTCCCAAGTCGCTGCTTCCGCGCGCGCATCCGCCCAATGCACCTGCTTCGCGCAGCCTGCAGCGCTGCCCGCGCAAGGAAACCGGCGGCGCGCCTGCTGTATTAGGAAGCGGCGAGGCCCGGGATCGCGCGCCGGATTGCCGTGCCAGGAAAGCCGCGAGCGTGCTTGCACTTGCCCGATCGGTCTACCCCACACTCCTCCACCCCCGTGCGCCCATCATCTGCTGCAGCGCGGGGGCTCGGGCCTGCTCTCTTCGCCGCTCTCGATAAACATGGCAAGCCGTGCCACGACTGGCTCCTCGCACTGTCTCCGGTTCCACTGCAGAGCCGCGTCCACGGGCTGCCCGCACAGCCTGAATGCCCGATAAGCTGCTGCCAAAGTCCATGCTGATCTCCTCGTATTTTCTTTTCCTCTGGTGCATCCCTACTCTTCTGACGGACTCTCTTCAGACCAGTTGATCTTCCCCAACCTATTGCCCTCTCTTTCCACTTCTCTTTCCCCTACCAACCATGGCGCCCTCAATAGTCATGGACCAGACTGACCCTGTCCGCCTGAACGGCAAGGACACCCATGTCGAACACACCAGCGACACCAGCGTCTCCGCCCTCCTGAAATATGGAAACCCCTCGTTGAAAGTCACCGCCGACCACCGCATCAAGATGGAGGACGCACCTATCCAAGAGCCAGGACCCGGTCAAGTTCTGATCCACATCAAGACGACAGGCATCTGCGGGTGAGAAGGCACCCTCTCCAATCGCCACTTCGCGAGCTCCGCATTCACTAACTCCCCACCGGCAGCTCCGACATCCACTTCTGGAAACGCGGCCGCATCGGCACCCTCACCATAGACGGCGACTGCATCCTCGGCCACGAAGCCAGCGGCACCGTCCTCCTCGCCCACCCCACCGTCACGACGCTCCGGCCAGGCGACCGCGTCGCCCTCGAACCCGGCGTGCCCTGCCACAGCTGCTTCCTCTGCCGCAGCGGGCGCTACAACCTCTGCAGCGCCGTCGCCTTCGCCGGCGTCTACCCGCACGACGGCACGCTCCAGCGCTTCAAGCTGCACGCCGCCGCCTACTGCCACAAGCTGCCTCCAACCGTCTCCTTCGCCGAGGCCGCGCTGCTCGAGCCGCTGTCCGTCGTGCTGCACGGCATCGCCACGGCGCCCGTCGCTATCGGCCGCGCGGCCCTGGTCTGTGGCGCGGGGCCGATTGGGCTGCTGGCGCTGGCGGCTGCCCGGGCGAGCGGCGCGAATCCGATCGTCATCACCGATTTGGAGCCGGGGAGGCTGGCGTTCGCGGAGAAGTACGTGCCTGGTTGTCGGACGTATCGGATCGAGACGGGGCTGGATGCGAAGGCGAATGCGGAGGGGATTCGGCGGTTGTTTTTGGAGGGGGTTGGCGGTGTTGGGGGGGAGGCGGCGTTGTCGGAGGATGAGAGGGAGTATTTTGCCCCGGATACGGTGCTGGAGTGTACGGGTGTGGAGAGTAGTATTTGCACGGCTGCGTTTGCGGCGAGGCGGGGTGGGACCGTGTGCGTGATTGGGGTGGGAAGGGATGTGATGAATAACTTGCCGTTTATGCATATGAGTTTGGCGGAGGTGAGTTGCGGTTCCGTTGACACTTTTTTCCCCCCCACTTCTCCAGGGGAGACTTTAGAGAGTGGTCGATATGCTAACGGGTGCAACTCAACAGATCAACCTCAAATTCATCAACCGCTACCGCGACACCTGGCCCGCTGGCATCTCGGCACTGAGCGGAGGTATTCTAGACGTTAAGCCCTTGGTTTCCCATGTCTTCCCGCTGGAGAAGGCAAAGGATGCGATGGAACTCTGCTCGGACCTTAGTCAGGGAAGCATAAAGGTGCAGATTGTAGACGAGGTAGATGTTCCGGTGTAATTGATCCAGCGCAATGGGGTGGTCGAACTGGTAGAGTGGGTGCGTGTGTGGAGTATGGTAGGTGGGGTTTGCATAATGTAAAAGGCTAGAGGATAACAAGCAATGCACCAATGTCCTGAAGAGTTCTACTGTGAGTTTTCCGGTGGCCTTCCCTCATTACTCAAACATTTTTGTGGTCTGCTTCTGTTGAAATTCTGCCCAGGCTGAGCCATAGCTCAATCGATCGTGTTGAAGGATGCTCTGAGGCCCTTGAGAAGAACAAATGAAAGAGTCTGACGAAAAGAACCATCGAACCACTCCACAGAAGAAGAAGTAGATCTCAAACCGTTCATTTTCAAAGCCACCATAATACAGGGTTTTGAGATCCCCATCTACATCAACAAAACCAAAGTCTATCCAAAGAAAAAGATTACTTATAAACACTCCACCCAAACCCACCAACCCAAAACCAGAGCGGGGGATCACATGAAAGCCACAAGCACAAAACCAAGCAAACACACCCCCAAATACTCATACAAAACCCCCCTCCCCTCCTTCGATCAAGTAAACGGATTCGTCGTATCGACCAAATACCCCAACTCAAACGCCGAAAAGGACGGATCGAACTGAAACGCCAACCACTGACTCCAATCCGCCGGCGCCCCCAAGCCACTCTCCGCATCCATCGCCGCGTCGCCGAACCCTCCCCCGGCACCATTGTTATCGCCGCCGCTGCCAAAAGATAAGCCGGCATCATCTGCTGATGCTCCTACACCCGGACGAGTGTGGACGGCAGCCGAAGAGGGCTCAGGTCCCGCCGACGTCGACATGGCGTCGTATCCCTTCGCTGACGCGGCGCCGTCATGATACGTCTCCATAGTCGCCGCGCCCGCCGCCGCGCTCGCCGCCGCTACAGCAGCAGCAGGGCATCCATTTTCGGGCGGTAATCGCTGGTCCGTCGTCGGCACTTGATCGGGGTCAATGGTTTTGGGTCGAGCCGGAGGCGAATTTTCAACTTTTGCGATGAGGGTGTAGAGGGTTTCGGCGAAGATGGGGCCGAGGTCGAGGTCGTCGACGGCCGAGACTTCGATGATGTGGACGACTTGTTTGAGGAGGATAATCATGTCGGATTTGGGTTCGACGTTGAGGCCGGCGACCTGGATGGAGGGGGTGGAAGGGTAAGCGGGTTTCGAGAGCGGATGTGTGGGAAAAGGTGCGTGCCGTGGGCTAGCAGAGGGTTCAGGGTATGTGGATAGAGACACTGGCGGTAGGAACTTACCTTGAGTGCGATTATGACGGAGGAGACGACGTGGGCCCGGAGTGGATCAGGGCTAATTCTGAAAGAGTCCGTCCGATATAGTTCAATAACGAGTTCCATGATCCGACGGCATCCAGTTGCGATCTGGTATCTTGGTCAGGTCTCCTCCTTGACTCCCGGTAGCTCATCCCGGCAAACCGGTACCACAACAACTTACCACCTTGATCAACGCTAGATCACGCGCTGTCTCCGGCATGTTTAACGTTGCAGCCGTAGTCGACGCATCGAAAGTCATCGGCTGGTCCGGCCGCCTGTTTTGATAAGATAAAGGAAGTGATCTCTCTAAGATGGCTTGAATGGCAATCAAGTGAATATAGGAGCGGGCGTTATGGAACATGATCTCACATTGGACCATTAAAGGACTTCCAGGCGCTGCACCTGATATGAGCCATCTTTTCCGTGAGCTAGAGGGCATCGAATACTTACGAGCAGCGGCTTCCATCTTTTGGTACCAGCTTTTCATCAGCCCATCAAAGTGGGACACGGCCTCGAGATACCTCTTCGTTACTATCATATTTCTGGTGTGGGCAGGACTCTGATAGAGGGCGGTTGTAGCCATTTGCGCGAGCCGAGCCATTTCAAGGATGCAGGATAGCGAATGGTGGACGAAGGCAGAAGCATCGTCAAGCTCGATGACAGAATCGAACGGTTGCGATTCGAAGGATAAGCCGAATGGTTGATGCGTCGTCCCAACTTTGCCCGAACGAAAGAGTGCTTCGATGCAGCCAATGAGGATGAATTTCTTGAGCCGCGACTTCCGCTCCTCCTCCTGCGTAGAAATGCGGTTTGGCGTTACATCAGTGTCGTATAGGCCCATCTCGTGAGCAAGATTCGCCGCAAGACCCACAAGCATCCTGCGCAAGTGTCAACGGATGCAAATGACGGGCCGTGCCATTACTACTTACCATGTCATTCTATTCGACTGCCGCGTAAGCTTCGTGATGATATGAGCATGGATACCTATGATCCGTGAGCTTTCTAGCTTGAACATCAGCGTTCCTAAAGCAGCCTTACCTGAAACGGTCTTTTCAAAGAAATATTTACCATGGCCGACAGTATCAAAATCTGTCGGTGGAGCCATCTCGCTCATGTCTGACAACATTTGAAGAGCTCTTGGATGCTTTAAGATGGTGAGTGTACAGAAACGCTGTTGGCTGGTGCATGTATTCTTACCCAAGAGACAAACAGAAGAAGGCTCTCGATGAAGCCAAGTGTTCTGCCCAGTCCCTCTTCTTCAGCAATACCCCAGATGACGCGTTGAATGCAGGCTTGGACATGCCGGAAGAGTGCATTGTGGACTATCATCCCGCGAGAAAGAGCGGCATGTCCTGGTAGCCGGGCATATCTTGATGCAATGCACAAGATGGTGCAGGCTAGTGTCGGCTCATCCCTCAGCAGCTCCAGATGATTCTTAGGGTCACGAAAGTAGTCCGAGATGATTGGATGTATCGGGCTAAGACGGTCGAAAAAGCTACGAACGCAATGTAAGCCCGAAATTGTCAAACGAAAGCAAACAATAGCTCACAAATTTATCAGAAACAAAGCTTCGTTTGGGCTGAGCAGCTTATCTCTGCAAATCCGCAGATGCATCCATGTGGCGAAGGTCTCATCATCGCCGCGAGGATTGTCCTCCAGCCGATGCTGAGCATGAAGGGTAAGCATGTCCCGACAATAGATGTCGTCTCGATGCTGCGGGTCATGTCGGGTCGTGTGGTAAGGTTGATCTTGAAAGTGTCGACCGGAGTACCTTGTGGCATGCGAGAGCAGGCGCATAGCCTCCGTGGGGTTTCTGATAGATGTGTTCATCAAGTGGTCGCGCAAATGGCCTTCGTCCTGGCTTGATGGCTGTGACGTCGTCGCCTTGTCCGGACGTGCGCTGCTGCTGCTGCTAAACGTCGAGTTGGCTGTTGGGGCGGCAGGATTGTTGCTTGCAGACGGGCCGTGTGCAGGCGATGACTGCTTGGATGCAGGCCAAGGAGGCCCGCCATCTTGTACAGCGGCGTTAGAAAAGCTTGCGATGCTTGACGAAGCGGCATCGCTCGTTTCTGGAGGAGTCGTCGGTAGTGGGATCGGTGGGCAACGCTAGCATGAAGAGGACTTACTGCTCGCTTGAGCGGCGGGACTCGTGCTGTTACTCGTACTTGCATTTCCTCTGGAGGTAAAGCGGCTCGGGCCGAAGACGCACTCTTTTCTGGCGCGTCGGCAGCGGGTGCACGGCGGCTGGGGGTTGTCGGGGGAGCCCAAGTCGCACCGGCCCTTCTGCTTCTTGCAGGCCTCGCACGCTTGGTAGTTTCTGCGGTACCCGCGTCGGTGTGGCTGTCTGCGGTCGGCCATGCTCAGCAAATCGTCCGTGGCGGAGATGGGTAAAGGCAATGAGGGATTGACGCCGGAAACCGGCGGAAAGCCCCTGCGGGTCGTTGATTTTCCGGCCCAACGGCTGCCGCTTGCGGTTGGCGCCCGGTTACCGCCGGCAATCGCAGCGTCGCTGGGCTCGATATTTCTTTGGGTCCCCGGAGACCCAAATACTGTACGATCAGGGAGCCTTCGGATTTGCAGACGAAAGCTTCCAGACCTCAAGCTCGCATGGCTCCGGCCGAGACATCTATCTATGCGGCCGGCGGCCCTTCCGACATGCCGACCAAGTATCGGGGCGATGATTGCACCGACTCTCCAGCCCTACTAAAACCGTGAACCGCGTCCGGCGCATGGAAACAACCAGATCCGATATTAAATCTCCCAACCGGAGACTTTACGACGTCTTGCATCTTCCTTTCCCAGATCCGACCCGTGTTTCCTTCTTGCTTCCAAGGCAGAGAGCATGGCGTCAATCCCTCTTCTTGAATCGAAGACGTAATATGTGTTATTGTGTTCGATGCTAAGACTCGTCGGTCTACAGCCAAGCATTTCGTCATTCGCAGCTACCCACCACACATCTGCGCTGCCAGTGGTGCCCGTCCAGGCGTTACTTCACAAACTGAACAAGCTGAAGAAGGCCTAGGTGCTTCAACGACTTGCGTAGACCCCATCCAATCGACACGGTCAGGCCATAACCACTTCGTGGAGCACTCACCGCGGCCTTCCGCTGTCAACTAGCCAGACGTAGGAGCTGAGGCTGGCACGCACGAGGACAAGAAGGGTGGCAAAGACCACGAGAGTATTTCGAGGAGCCGTGCTGGACTAGTCCACGGGCGGCGTGAGTTAGTTTGATGGCCAAATTAAAGTTAATTCAGTTGCTTACCGGGCCAAACAACAGAACTTAATACTAAATCCAGCGAAGAATACCACTGCAGAACAACGAGCCAACCGCACTGGTCGAACCTACAAATACAGTACAATGTCGGCATGCAAACGGTTGGTAGGGAAGGATAACAACGCATGCAGCGTTGAAACATTCGTCTAGGGTGTGAGGAAGCTGTACGCTTCGTCCATTCGGATGAATGCTTTAGCACCGTACATGCTGGTATTGTCTTTTCGTTCGGATCCTTTGTGGGAGAGACCCGTGCTTAGTTATCGCAAAGGTGAATGGAATTTAATGTTGGCGTCAACACTCGAAAAACCCGAGAGAAAGGACAGAAACGCATGCGGATGCCGAACACACTCGATTTCACGTTGCTCTGGAACTTTGAATAAGTCAAGGAGAGAAAGGTATCTCATTGCTGGTTTAACCTCCCGTCTATCATGATATCGTGATTTCTACTTTCATCTCTTTGCGGCAAAGAACCCATTTAAGCAAAGATGCGGAGAGGCTTGTCGAGGTAGTAGCCAGGGTCGTTGAACCTCAGGCCCCTGTCGATCTTGGAGATGCTCTCGATCTCCTCCGAGCTCAGGTTGAAGCCGTTGACCTCGAGGTTCTGCTTGAGACGGTCCTTGCTGTTGGACTTGGGAATGATGGCAACGCCGCGCTGGGTGGACCAGCGAAGCAGGACCTGGGCGGGGGTGACGTTGTGCTTGGCGGCGATGCTCTTGACCGTGTCATGGTCGAAGAGGAGGGGGGCATCCTCGGCGCGCTGCATCTTCAGCTCCAGGAAGCTCTGGGGACCGAAGCTGGAGTAGGCCGTGACGGTGATCTTGTGCTCCTGCGCGAGCTTGATGAGCTCGGGCTGGACGAGGTACGGGTGGTGCTCGATCTGCAGCGACGACACCGGGTGGCGGTTGTAGGTCAGGAGGTCGAGAATGAGCTGTGCCGAGAAGTTGCTGATGCCGATGCTCTTGGCGATACCCTCGTCGACGATCTGCTCGAGCGCCTCCCAGGTCTCGCGGGCGGGGACCCTGTCGGGCTCAATAGTGCCCTGCTCATCCATCCACCAGCCCTGCGGAGATTAGCAATGCGTCTTGAGAAATGGAAATCACGCGAGCGGGCACTCACGGGGTACTGGCGCTTCTCCGGCTCGATGTACTTGAGCGGGACGGGGAAGTGGATGAGGAAGAGATCGATGTAGCCCAGGCCCCAGGTCTCGTTCTGAGCGCGCATCATCTTGAGGGCAATGTCCTTGCGGTGGTAGTTGTTCCACAGCTTGGTGGTGACGAAGATGTCCTCGCGCTTCACCAAACCATCGGCAATGGCCTTCCTGATGCCCTCGCCAGCCTCCTTCTCGTTCTGGTAGTCGTATGCGCCGTCGAACAGCCTGTAGCCGACCTTGATGGCCTGCGGGAGTGAGCGGAGGGCAAAAGCGAGGCGCGGGGCAGCGTACGTTGTAGACGGTGTCAGCGCAAGTCTCCTTGGGGACCTTCCACAAGCCGAAGCCGACCAGCGGCATCTGCTTGCCCGAGGCCAAAGTGATGGTTTCCTGACCCATTGTGCGTGCTGTGGTGAGGGTGCGATAGAGGGGAGGTGCTGTAGTGAGCGTGCGGGCGGTGCAAGTGGAGCGACGGAGCTGTTAAGAGCGCAAGAATGTTGGCGGGGCACTGCCGCAGCAGCGTCAGTCGGACTCCACAGCGCGTGGCTGCCCTCCGGCCAACAGATTCTTCTGGCAAGCCCCGCCACCGGAGCAATTAGGCAAAATGGCAGGTTTGCGCCTTCCCCGCCGCGCCTCACGCGATAGAGAATGGTGGGGCGCCGCATTTACCCTGGCGGCTGCTGCGTCATCTGCAGCACGGGCCACGAGGGGTAAATTTTGCCGCCTAAAAGGGCCACTGGAGCCTAGCTTTCCGCATCCGGCAGTTGGTCCGTCACGACAATTTTTCCTCCACTGCCTCGTAAAAATGGAGCATCGAGCGAGGGCGAGCAGGCATCTCCTGGCAGTCTGCTGCAGCATCACCATGTTGTCCGCGCAGCAGGGAGGGGCGCGTGGGACATCGCGTCACTCGCGTGGTATTCTTGCTACGCGCTCGGCTTTAGGATAATTTGATGCACCTGAGTCCACTGAAATCGAGACTAGAAACGCCTATTACAGCTCTTCATGAGCGGGACGATCGCTAGGCTGCCCCGGCAGTTTCACCTTCAACACCACCCGTCGGTATCTGGTCAGCGCTGGAGATCCCGGGCCCGTCGCCTCGACAATAACGTGGTACGCCTGGCACTCTCGGCCCACGCCCTCGGCTGTGTGCAGAGCAATCGGCGCATGGCATGCCTTCTCCGCCGTCGGTATTTCCACGACAACCTTACTCCCACCGGCCGCGTCGGCGTCATCGCGGTGGATGACAAGGTTCGGCACCTCCCACCGGACTTGCCACTGCGTCGCCGTTACCTCGGGGTACATCCACCACTCGAAGTTCAGACTGCTCCCCTTCCCCGAATCCGGGTCGTAAGACTCCGATGCATCCAGTGTCACGCGTGTGCCCGCCTCTGCCTCCAGCACGAGCGGCTGGCTTCCGCAAGAGCCGTTGACCACGACGACTGGTGGGTGGCTCGTCCGCGCATCCCGGCTGCCGTGCAGCGTCCATTGTATCCTCGCCGCGAACTCGCTCTGGTATGCCTGCCTCCACCGCCAGATCGTGGCATGATTGCTCACGTACCTGCGTCCGCTCTTCCCGACAACGTCATCAGCCGCGTCCGCGTAGTGCCCGCTGCCGTGGCTGCTGGGAGCGTACCGGCCGCCCCAGCCGCCCCATTCCGGATGCTCCGGCGCGTTGAGACCGTTCTGCATGGCGAACAGGAGCGCCGGGCTGTCGCCTTCCATGATGAACATAATGTCGGGGTATGATTTGCCCAGCGGGCCCAATTGAATGTTTGTCTTCACCCAGTCGTTGGTGACGAGATCCGTGTCCGGTCCGCCTTCGTCGAAGCCGTAGAACTGCTCTCCGGATATTCCGGACCAGGCTGCCAGGCCGTAGGCATTCCAAGAGTGAACGGAGACGACGTACCTGATCTCAGGGAACCCGTGGCGGATCCAGGCACCCGAATTGTCCTGGTCCGAGATGGCGTAGACACGGATCTTTTCGCAAAAGGACCGTGTTTCTGACTCCGATCTTGTCAACTGGACGTGCCGCAGAGCCTCGGCAAGAGTGTTAGCCCCTCCCCATACTTGAACGTAGAGCGGCTCCGTCGATGCATCCACGGCATCAATTAGGAGCATTGCCCCCTCCGAGAGCTTCCCGCCGGCATCCAGAGCATCCACGGCCGCTAAGCCGTACGATGTCGGGCCGCTCCTGATGAGTGATAGCAGGTACTCGGCAGTCGGATACTGTCCGTGTCCGTGGATCTGGAGATTGTCAAGAACCTTGGCGTAGTTCTTCACCACGTTCTCGATCTCGGACGGAACGGTGGTGTAATTGAGCCAGTAACTGGTCGTGGCTACGAGTCCTGTGATGTGGTATTGGTCTGCATGGGTGAGAAGTCGCACAAATGACTGAGCATCGTCAGGCTCATTGGAGATGTCGGAGAGGATGAATACTCGTGGCTTGGTGTCGATCTCCCACGGTCTGCATCTCGACGCATCGTCAGCCGCCGCAGCGAATGAGATCCGTGTGAGGAGCAACAGTGCCGCGCACCGTGGAGGTGCGAACCTCATAGCGGATGGTTGCTGTGAGGGTGCAAGGAAGACTGATGGCTATGGACACCAGCAAAGTACATCGGTGTGGCTGACAGCGCTTAAAGCGGTACCGACCGTGGGAGCAGCTGTGACACGGCGGCGGGCGATACTTGAGGCCTCCTGAGGTCTGACTCGCCAGGCCGCGTCCTCCGGGCGCCAATAGAAACAAGAGTCGCGGTGACGTGCGGAGGCGTGCTGCCGAGGTTGTGCCAAAACTTGCCGGTTGCAGGAGTGCGCGAAGCTCCAAGCTGCTGCGCTCGCCGCCACCAATTCTTCCGCGCTCTCGCACGAAGCAGGACCGCGACGCGGGTTGTTGAGGAGCGGGACTGACGCGCCCTGCCACCTCCTGCGCGCGCTGAAACTCTAGTGTCGTCAAGGAAAGCATAGCCACGTTTCCCAGCCAATCAACCCCAGCGCGTCTGCTCGCTCTTCCTCACGCGTACACAACCGCCTGGTGTCGAAAACGGAATCTTGTGGCTCCACTTGAACGAAACACCTTGATCTATCTGCCTATCTCACTCTCCAGCCCGCTTCGAAGTGAGGTCATGTTGCGCAATGCCGGGAGATAGCTCCACGACGGAAGATCGGCCGATCCGACGACGCGTCCGCACCGGGTGTCAAAGATGCCGCATTAGGAGGAGGAAATGTAGGTGCACTTTCCGTGCCTCTCCTGTCCCACCATCCAGGCCCACACTCTCATGCCCCAACGTCACTTCGCTCGTTGCCGCTGACAACTGGCCGTCTGCAAGGCGACGAACGCAAGCCGATCTGCTCCAACTGCGCGGAGCGCAATTTCGACTGCCAGTACGGCTTGCAGCTACGCTTTCCTGCGGGCAACGCGCGGACCGCACCGCAAGTCCAGTCATCCCCTTCAGTCCAGTACACTCAAATCAGAGTCAGTCGCTCGCTCGGCCTTCTTGCAAAGCACTCCATGGCATATCTCTTACTTGTGCCAGTTTGCCGATGATCCCGAAGATGATGGAGATTCTCGCCAGCCCGAAAGCAGCGCTCCTACACGAAGACGGAGCTCCGTCGCATCACGCCTAAGATCGGACAGCCAAACGTCGACATCCTACAACGTAGCATCGACGGACGTGGCACAACCTCCGAAGAGACCAGGAGACGTGAACGATGCATCGCATCAGCAACAACAGCACCATTTCGATAACGTCACCAGCCCAAATCATACTCTCCAGTTCGAGCAGCCGCCAAGTTTTCACGATGGCTTCCACACGGCGCCCATCAGGCAGTTACGAGCAGGAAGCGCAGAGCATGGCGCCATACAGAGTCTTGTATCCATGGCGACCTCGACGCATCAGCCTTTCATGTTTGACGACGATGACCTGACCCAAGGCCATGCAATCGCACCGCCCGAAGACAGTAATGAACTACAAGACACTGGCGGCATTGCCCCAACACCAGGGTCAAGCAGCGCTGTTACCAATATCACACAATTTCACGCACCCCAAGATCCTGATGATGTCGTCAGCGAAGAACGAGCTGTGGAGCTCTTGCGGTACTACAGGTACCACGTCGCGCCGTGGGTAGCTGCCCCCCCATTTTCATCAACTTATTCGATTTCTCTCTGACAGGACACTCGTTAGCTTGACATGCTCGACCTGAACGACAACCTCGGCCTACATCTACCGACAATCGGCGCCGAGTCCCCTTCCACATTGTACGCGCTCCACGCACTGTCGGCACGGCACCGAGAACTCGCGACCGGAGTCCCTGAAGAGGCTCGACTCGAGAGCGAGAGGTATTACAACATGTCCAAATGGGCGAACGGAATGGGCCATTCCATGGACATGTCCGACACCCTGGAAGCGCGAATAATCCGGTTGATCGTCGACCTGATATCCACGCCTCTCCACAGCTGGACCCAACAACTCGAGCAGAACACCCCCGTCATCGCGCCGCTGTACCCGTATTCCTTAAAACCCGGGTTGGCAGCGTCCCTCTTCTGGTGCCTTTTCCGCTTCGACCTCGCCGCCGCGCTGGTGAACGAGTCGGGCATGGTCATGGATCTCGGATGCGTTCTCGCGCCGGAAGAGCCCCTGGAAGCCTCCCTCAGCGCCTTCGAACACCTCCAAGCCGACGACTTCTTCGCCCCCAACGGCGTTGACCAATGCGCCCTCCGCGCCCTCTTCCTCTGCGGCAAAGCCATCGCCATCGTCCAAGCCCACCGCCACCGCGACGACGCCGACGCCGTGGACCCGCGTCCGGGCCCGCAAAACCACCTCCTACGCTGGCAAAGCGCCTGGGACGAGCTATCAACCTGGTACGCGCACCGCCACAAATTCGTCCGCCCACTGCTCGAAATCTCGCTTCCCCCAACAACCACAACAACAACAACAACAACAACAACAACAACCACCGAAAGCCCCAGCAGCAGCGCCGGCGCGACAACCAACCCCATCACCACCACCACCACCACCACACCCGCCTTCCCAACCATCATCTTCACCACCGGCGCCGCCACCCTCGCCAACCTCCTCTACCACACCGCCGCCATGGCGCTCCTGGCCTGCAAGCCCAAGACGCTGAAGCTGCTCCCGGCGACGGCGGCGGGGTCGCAGCACTGGCACGCGCAGCGCGTGTGCGCGATCGCGGTCGGCAACAGCGCCGCCGGCGGCGGGTTCGAGAACTGGGATCCGTGCACAATGGCGTGCGTGCTGTGCGCGGCGCGGAAGATGACGCACCGGGAGCAGCAGGGTGCGGTGCTGGAGACGTTGGCGAAGGGGCGGGAGGCGACGGGGTGGGGGATTGAGGGCGAGGTGGGGAAGTTGAGGGAGTTTTGGCGGCTGGCGGAGCATTCGTGAATTTTTGTTGGGTTGTTAGTGGGTGCGGTAGCCCCAGGCTTCCTCGAGATCGCGGATCCGCCAGTACATGCCCCAGCCCGTTTCGGCTTCGATGTTGCGGATGAGTTCGATGACGGTGGTGTGTTCGGAGTGGTGGCCGAGGAGGCGGCCGGCTATCCAGAGGGGTTGGCAGGCGTTGTTGAGGCAGCCCTCGTGGGGGTTGGACAGCGAGATGCCGCAGACGCGACGGGCGTGCCAGAGCGGATTATGCACCGGCAGGGGGTCCAGCTTCAGGCCTTGCGGCGGGGCCGAGTTGAGCAGCAGGATGCAGGCGGTGTGGTAGAGCTGGTTGGAGCTGATGGCCGCCCAGTGCACGAACAGGATCTCCGGGAACGGCTTGTTGCTCTTCTGCCGGATCGTCTTCACGGGCAGCATCTCGCCCGGCCGCTCGTCCCACCACCGCTGCAGCTCGTGCCACAGCCGCCGCCACCGATGCGCGTACGCCGGCCCCGTGCACCCGTTCTCGACGCCGAGCTCCGTGTACTTGGTGCGGTCGGAGAGCAGCTCGCAGGCCCGGGAGCAGAGATACACGGCGTAGTTGGCGTGCATGTCGGGGCTCCGCCGCGACAGGAAGAGGTCGTGGACCTCGTCTTCGGACACGTCTGCCGGGACCCATTTGCGCAGCGCGAGGAGCGTGCCTTCCGTGCCGTCGGAGATCAAGGCTCCGCAGAGATCTGAACGGGCGGGCATCAGCAAGCGACCAAACAAACAACAGGGGTGGCTGGGGAGGGGGGTCAAGGAAAAAGGGGAAGAGGAGTTCACTACCCATGCGGACATAGCACCAAAACACGGCCTGCAGCAACCCGCCGCTGAAACCGTTCACATCGAACGAGTCGAACAGGGTCGCGCAGCCCTCCAGATGCCGGCGCCAGTCTTGCGGGCTCGCGGACATCATTTCGAGACAGCAGAGGATGACGCAGCAGGTGAGGATGTGCGGGGATCGCTCGGGCAGCTTGGGCGTCAGCAGCCGGATGGCTTCCTGGTACAGCTCCAGACTCTCGAAGGCGTGGCGCACGCCGTTCTTGCGCTCGATGTGGCGCGCGGAGAGGGCGAGGATGGCGTAGAGTAGTGGCGGCTGGTTTTGGGCCAGGGCGGGGACGTTGATGCCGAAGTGGCGGTGCATGTCGAACATGTCCAGCTGAGACGGGGCGAGTCAGTCTTAATGTTGGGTAAGGCAAGAGAAATAAAAAAGGTCGAAGGCGTACGTACCCAGGGCGCAACTTTGGCAATGTAGTTCTTGAGATAATCAATCCTCTTCTGCGACGCCAAAATGCGCTTGACCTGGCTCGTCGACGAGCCATCGATGATTTCGGTGCCTCCGCTGCCGGCGGGACTGGGCGCCCGCGTCGGGTGGGTGGACTGCGCGGTGTTGAACAGCAGGCTGCGGAGTTCCTCCTGCGAGGCCAGGAAAGTCGGGTTGTTGGCAAAGTCGTCCGGGCTCGGGATGGCCGACAGGTGCGGCAGCAGGGGGTCCAGAAAGTCCGGCGAGAAGCCGCCCAGCGACATGGGCGGGCCGTGGGGCTGCTGCTGCTGCATGAAGGCGCTGCTGTTGTAGGTTGATGAAGCGGGGGTCAGTGGCGGCCCGCCGGACGAGGATGCCGTCGCGGCGGTTTGCTGCGGCTCCTGCTCGGTGGAGTGCGTCGTGGCTGAGCCGGCGAGGGCGGGGAGGCCGGCCATGTGGAGCCTGGGGGACTCGAGGCGGATGGCGGATGGAGAGAACAGGTCGCCATGGCTGCTGTCTCCGTTGCCGGCGTGTGGCGGCCATGCTTCGCGATTGACTTCGCTGGCGTCCAGTCGTCTCCGCTTGGCTGTCGACCGCGGCCGCGCGGGGTCAAGCTCAGCCATGGCAAGAAGCTTAATCTGACATTGCCGCTCTGAAACAGAAAAACAAAAGAAGAGGAAGGAAATTTGCGAAGTGACAGGAAGCGCTCAACCCGCAAGTGGAGGTCCCCGCGTCCTCGGCTGTTCGAGCGCGCAGACGCCACGATCGCCTCGTTTGTCGTGGCCGGCCTGGCCCCCCCTTCACTGCCTGCACGTGTGTGCGGTGCAGTGGTCCTTTTCTTGCGTTGCTGCCTTCGGGCTCTGCTCGATCTCTCCGCCCGCCCCCTCTCTCTCCCGCCGATCACCAGCCGCACCTCGACGACGCCGACCGCCCCGAAATTTCCTGTTCCGGCTAGTGTTAGCCCGCCGGTCGCCGACAACGCACTGCATTCAACGCCAGCAACACGCGGCGTGCAGTGCTGTGCTGCCGGAAATAACACACCTACCGAGTGCATGCTCTTCGCGTCGCAGCAGCCCTCGTCCGCTGCCACAAGGATCTCTGTGGATTTGCTCCTTGCAATGTCCGCCTTGCTGCCGCTGCCGCTGCCGCCGTCGCTGCGTGCCGTCTGCCGTGCATGCTGTTGGAGCCCGTCGTACAGCTTGCGCAAGCTGCAGAGCACCTGCATCCCGATCGAGCTGCGACGCCGCTGCCGGGTGCTGCTGCGCACTCCTCCGTCGTCGCCTCGAGGCCGCCCGCTTCTGGACCCGCTGAACATGACACTGTTTCTTCGTATTGCGTTTCGTTTCGTTTCGCTCGCGGTTCGGAGGCCGGGTTTCTCTTCAGGTCTCCGAGCAGTCAAGGGACTGCCTTTTAGATGACCTAGTCCGGCGGCGTCTCTTGTCTCGCCTCCTTCAACCTTGCAGGCTGCGTCCCTTTTTCCCGCTGCCTTTTCCCACAATCTTGCTTTATTGCGTGTCACAGCCAAGAGATACAACGTGCAAGACTAGCCAGTCAAGCATGCACACTCCATATGAAGAATTCATGCTGAACAGCTCGAACGGGTAGCGGGCGAAAGTTTCTCGAGTCAGGCCAAAGATCCTCCCGTGTGTCTGGGGGATGTTACCTGGCGGCACGTTTTCCTCCCTGCACGTACAGCCTGGGCTGGAGCGCTTGGCTGCCTTATACCAGCCCCCCGCCCTCTCTCCACCCCGGTTCTCTCAGACGAGGCGCAGACAATGACGCGTATTCGGACGTACTGCCGGTTCTCGTATCCTGATGGGGCGCCAGCGTCACGTACATGAGGTTTACACGCCACCACCAAATGAAATAGGGGAGCGCCCGTGCGCGCTGCCGCAGGACATTCTGTTTGAAACGCCCTACACCCCACAGCAGCTCCACCTTGTCAATATGAGGCTCCCCGCCTCTCGCAGCGCCATTGTCCGCCTTGTAGCAACTCGTTCGAGGGCGCGCGTGCCGGCGCTAAGCAACGGAGATCACACCGCCGCCGCTCTCCTAATTCGACGCCGGTCTTGTTTCTGCTCTCTATTGCAGTGATCTGGCCCCCAGGCACCCCCAGTCTTTGGAGTACGTAGCCGTAGGGCCGCCCAGATGCTGATGATGACGCCTGGTTTCATGCCTCACGGATCGCCGTGGCGCTCCAGTCTTGACCGAGCTTAAAACACGATGCCTGATGCACATCATCCTTCTCTACGCGAGGCACAGCTCGACAAAGCTATATAAGCAGCTACCATCAGCCAAGCAGTCTTAGTCCACACAGCAGCCCAACAGCACACACACTCTCTCAACAACCACCCGCATTCGCTACACAACACCAAGCACAATGGCCCGCCTCACCTCCATCCTCTCCCTCCTGGCCATCGCCGCCACCACCGTCACCGCCACCCTCGACCCCTGCACCACCAACACCAAAGGCAAGTACCCCGCCTCGCCCGGCTGCTCGCCCGAGGAGAGCAGCGACGACATCCAAGCCGCCGAGTGCTCGCACAACACCCGCGTCTCGGGCACGCAGACCTTCGCCGTCTGGAAGCGCACCAAGACCAACAGCAACGGCATCAGCTACGGCACCTGCGAGGCTTACACTTGCACTGCCCCGACGGATTCGGAGCTGACGGACGACGAGGATTACTGGACGTTTTTCTGGAAGTGAGTTGTTACCGCTGCTGCCGCTGCTGCTGCTTCGAGGAGTTAGGGGAAATACTGACGGGGTATCGACACAGTGATAATGGTGAGGATGATGGGTTTGGGACCGGCTGCATCAGGGACCCTAATGACGGCACCTGCGGCTGCGAGAACTCCGATGGCGAGTTCATCAAGGGCAGCGACTCTTGCACTTAAGCTCATCCATCCATCTATCCGACATGGACACCAGCTTTCGGGCAAAGCCATGACTTTTGCGTCTTCGATTGTACGATAATTGATGGCTGAACATATGAAAAGGGAACATGCCGAGGAAAAAAACCGCGAAGCTGGTCTCGGAAATGGTGTGTGTATTTTAGAGCATTTTGAAAGTGTAGCAAAACAAAAACGCGAAATACGAGGAAGATGCATTTCCTCTACATGCCTCACCCACCTCCCGTGATATCAAAACATAACGCCTACGCCATCATTGATGTGGGTGGTAGTACATCGCTTCCCTGCCGGAGTCCCATTCCCTTCCCATCCCTTCCCCATCAATCCAAAATCTATCTCATTTGCCACGTTAACTTGCTCTTCCATCCTTCACCACTTCCCGCCCCCACTCTATTGGCCATCAAACCACCTCCCCCAGCTACTCCCCTTCCGCCTCTCCGCCCCCGCAAACGTACTCTCCTCCTCCTCCCACACCAACCGCTCCATCCTCCGCCTCGCCGAAAAAGCCCTCGCGAACCGCCACGCCTCCGTATCGGCAATATTCCACGCCTCGACCGCCTCGCGCACCCTGATCATATCCATGACCTTGCTCTTGACCGCCTCGCGCGCCTTGCGCAGCAACTCCCTCTCCTGGCCCAGCTCCTTCTCGGACGGGACCGGGCCGTCGGGCTTCGGGGGCGGGGGACGGCGCTCGGGGCCGGGGACGGGGGTTTCGGATTTGCCGTCGTCCGGGGGGGAGTTGGGCAGGGTGAAGCCGAAGATCCAGTTGAGGTCTTTTTGGGACTCGCGCTCGGCCGTGAGCCAGAGGGTGTGGTGGGCGCCGTGTTCGGAGGCGACGGCTTCCTTGAAGTGCGAGATGCGGCTTGCGGCGCTCTTGCCGGTGCCGAGGAGCTCCTTGGTGGCTGACACGAGCCAGAGGTCGCGTTCCTTGACTTCGCGGCGGAGGAAGCGGGCGTTGAGGGCGTCGCGTTGGTGGTTGAGGGAGAGGAAGGTGTATGGGTGCGGGACGGTGCCGATGGTGAAGAGGTGGCTGTCGTTGCGGAAGACGGGCATGAGCTTGACTCGCATGGGCGTGGAGGCGACGCAGGGGCTGCACTTGCGGTTGGGTGGGCAGGACGCGGGCATGGGGGATTCGGAGCACTGCGTTAGGTTGCGGGCGATGTCGACGGCTTCTTCGGTGAGTGCGGTCATGTGGGCTGGGAGAGGCTTGACTACGGAGATGCCCTTCTCGAACGCGTTTTGCCAGACGGTGTGGAGATGCGAGTTCATGAGCTGCGCCAGAGCTCGCAGGCCGTCGGCGTTGGCTTTGCCCTCGAACTTCTTTGCGACCTCCTTGTAATTTTGCTGGATGGTTTCCAGATCGTAGAGAGCCACTGCATCGCCCGTCTTCTCCACAGTGAACATCTCTTTCGGGATGGCGTCAACTATGTTCTTCGTCTTCTTAAGCTCGACCGGATCGTTCAAGGCAGCCTTCGCTGCAGCATTGATAGCGTCCTTCTCACCCACGAAAAGGCCGTTTCGGAGAGGCTCGTAGCGCGTCAGCTTGGGGTACTCTCCGCGACGAAGCATGACCAGGAAGGGATCCTCGTAGGGAGCCATAGGCAGGGTAAGCCAGTTCACCAGGATGCCGGTGCCCATGTTTCCCCATGCCAGCCAGCGGGCGACTTCAAGCTCCAGCCTCTGAAGCTCGGGATTCTCGCGCAGATTTGCGAGTTGCAGCTGCTTGTACAGGGGATTGTTCATGGCTTCAGCGCGACCGAGGACGACGGGCTTGAAGCCCTGTGCCCACCAGGCGCGGCGCCATTGAAGCAGCAGTTGCTCTTCTGCCTGACGGATCTCGGGCTCTTGCTTCGCATCTCCATCGTAGAATGTGTAGACGGGCTGGCGCGGCAGCAAGGGCGGCAGGACGGCCCTGTTTTCATCCAGAGTGATGGAGGATGAAAAGGGATTCTGCCACTTCCAATCGCTGAACCATGTCGTCTCGCCGCTCGAGCTGTTGGCCTGGACGGGAGGTTGGTGCGCGGCGGGCGCAAAGGGATTGTAGGAGGAAGGAAGACGGGGGATCGACGGAAGGGTGGGATTCTTGATTCTCTCGGAGATCTCTTCGTAGGTGGGGACGTGGTCGACGTTGGAGGGCGAGCCGAACAGCAGCAGACTCAGCAGGAAGAGGCTGAAGACGGCGAGCACGACCTTGTAGCGCGGCGGGATGAAGATGCGGGCCATTGTGGAGCAACGTGTGATCGACGCCGAACGGGCAGTGGCGGCATCCGGAGAAGTGGTCTGGATACGAGGATTTGGCGGAGGCCCCTATACACGGTCCCGGTAGCAAGGAAAGGACACGGTGCGGCGACCGAAAGAGCGGCAGAGGCAGAGAAGGGCGGAACCGGTCGCACGCGAGTCGGGGATGCGATGCGCCTGCAGCGAGCGCGCACGGAAGAGAAGCCGGCGTGATTGGGGCGACTGCAGCGTGCAGGCGCTGGAGGAGCTGGTGTTGCGCGTCCGGCGTACGCAACAGCGGCGCACGAATCAGGGCGGCGACGTTGGCCAGCCCTGCCAAGCGCGGCCGCCGCCAGGGCCCCGCCGGCTTCGGACGTCATTCCCCAGCTTTTTTGCTTCGGCGCGCGCGACGCCCATTGACTCATGCCGCTGCGCGCTCTGCCTGCCTCTCCCGTCGGACCAGCCGGTCCTCTTCCTCAACACCCTCCTCCGCCTCCTCGCGCGTCTCCGGCCAGCTTCTTCCGCAGCAATGGCGCAACCCGGTCCCGCGTCGGTCCTGCCCGACCCCACTGCTGACCTGCACTGGAGCGACTACCGCGGCGGTATGCCCGTCCTCCAGCAATCTGTGCCGCCAATGCTCATCCGCACACAGCGATCCACGAGATTTTCGCCGCAAATGCCCAAAAGCACCCCGAGAAGCTTTGCGTCGTCGAGACCCAGAGCGCCCGCACTCCCGAGCGCGCCTTCACATACAAGCAGATCAACGAGAGCTCCAACCAGCTTGCCCACCACTTCCTGGCTCATGGCTGCGAGCGCGGAGATGTCGTCATGGTCTACGCCCACCGCGGGTCAGCAGCTCTTTCGCACAAACTCGAATTATCTCTCTGACTCTGCGCAGTGTGGACCTTGTCGTCGCTTACATGGGCGCCCTGAAGGCCGGCGCCACCGTCAGCGTTCTCGACCCCCAATACCCGCCCGACCGCCAGACCATTTACCTCGAGGTTGCAAGCCCCAGATTCCTCGTGCAGATCGAGCGTGCCACCGAGGAGGCAGGAAAGCTGCCCGACAAGGTCCGGGAATTCATCACCCAGAATTTGAGCATTAAGGCAGAAGTGCCGGCTCTCAAGCTTCGGGATGATGGCACCTTGGCTGGTGGTGTGATTGATGGAAAGGACTGCCTGGAGCCTCAGGAGTCGCTCAAGAGCCAGCTGCCCGATGTTCTTGTCGGCCCTGACTCGGTCCCGACCCTGAGCTTCACCAGTGGCTCCGAGGGCAGGCCCAAGGGTGTGCAGGGCCGTCACTTCTCGCTCACCTACTACTTCCCTTGGATGGCACAAAGGTTCAACCTCTCTGAGAATGACAGGTTTACCATGCTCTCTGGCATTGCCCACGATCCTATCCAGGTACGCCGACCCTGCCCGACCCGCGAGCAATGAAAGAGCTAATTGGCGCAGAGAGATATCTTTACTCCCCTCTTCCTTGGTGCGCAGCTTCTTGTCCCGAGCCGCGATGACATCGCCCACGAACTCCTCGCCGAATGGATGCGCAACCACAAGGCTACCGTTACCCACCTCACTCCCGCTATGGGCCAGATCCTCGTCGGAGGCGCCACCGCCCAGTTCCCCTCTCTTCACCACTCCTTCTTCGTCGGCGATATCCTGATCAAGAGAGACTGCAAGAGACTCCAAGAGTTGGCACACAATGTCCGCATTGTCAACATGTACGGAACCACCGAGACCCAGCGCGCCGTATCCTACTTCGAGGTTCCTAGCAAGAACGACGACCCTGCCTACCTCGACAGCATGGGTGACGTCATTCCCGCCGGGAAGGGCATGTTAGATGTTCAGTTGCTGGTCGTCGACCGCGAGAACAGAAACCGCATCTGCGATGTTGGCGAGCAGGGAGAGCTTTTCACCAGAGCAGGTGGTTTGGCCGAGGGATACCTTGGCAACGATGAGACAACCGCCAAGCTTAACGAGTCCAAGTTCATTTCCAACTGGTTCGTTAATCCTGCCCAGTGGGTCAAGCAAGACGAGGAGAAGGTCGCAAGCTCTGGAGTCAAGGAGCCGTGGAGGCAGCTCTACAAGGGTCCCCGTGACCGTCTCTACAGGACTGGTGACCTGGGCCGGTACACTGCTGACGGAAACGTGGAGTGCACTGGCCGTATCGACAACCAGGTCAAGATCAGAGGCTTCCGTATCGAGCTAGGCGAGATTGACACCCACCTGTCGCGCCACCCTCTTATCCGTGAGAACGTCACGTTGGTCCGCAGGAACAAGGACGAGGAGCCCACACTCGTCAGCTACATCGTTCCTGAGATGAAGCGGTGGTACCAGTGGCTGGAGGAGAGGGGTCTTGCTGCAGATGAGTCGCAGGACGACTCGATGGTTGGCATGCTTAAGAAGTTCAAGCCTTTGTCGGATGACTGCAGGACTCTGCTGAAGTCCAAGGTGCCTTCTTATGCAGTTCCCAGCGTCTTCGTTCCTCTCTCCCGCATGCCGCTGAACCCCAACGGCAAGATCGACAAGCCCGCTCTTCCCTTCCCCGAGCCTACTGATCTTCTGATGGCTGCTGGCAGAAGACCCTCGCAAGTCGCCGCTGCAATGACTGACACGCAGAAGCAAGTTGCTGAAATTTGGGGCAAGCTGCTGCCTAACGTCTCTGCCCGCATGTTGACCCCTGAGTCCAACTTCTTCGAGGAGGGTGGCCACTCCATTCTTGCTCAACAGATGTTGCTCCAGATCCGGAGGACTTGGAAGGGAATTGATGTGCCTATGAGCGTCATTTTCCAGTCGCAGACCTTGGAGGCATTCTCTGCCGAGATTGATCGCGCCCAAGACCCAGCTGGCTTGCGACTGGAGCACCTTCCGGCTCCCGAGGATCTCACTGATGAAGCTTATTCTGCCGACGCTCGTGAGCTTGCGCAACAACTGCCTCAGTCGATCCCCAGCGCCAGCCTTGACTTCTCGGAGTCGAAGACCGTTTTCCTCACCGGTGCCACTGGTTTCCTGGGATCCTATCTTCTGCGTGATCTTCTAAGCCGCAACCTGCGTGTGATAGCACACGTCCGTGCGAAGGACCCGGCTGCTGGTCTGGACCGCATCGTGGCAACATGCCAAGCTTACGGTATTTGGTCTGAGGCATGGCGCTCTCAGCTTGAGGTGGTCGTTGGTGACCTCGCTAAACCCAGCCTTGGTCTCGCCCAGGAGGCATGGGATCGTGTTGCGAACGAGGCGGATGCCATTATCCACAACGGAGCTTTGGTCAACTGGATGCAGCCGTACTCAAGCCTTCGCGCTCCCAACGTCCTCAGCACGATGAACGCCATTTCCCTCTGCACCAGCGGCAAGCCCAAGCAGCTTGGCTTTGTCAGCTCCACCTCCACCCTTGACAGCGAGCACTACGTCAAGCTGTCCAAGGAGAGCGTCGCAGCAGGTGGAACGGGCGTCCGAGAGGCTGACGATCTGGAGGGCAGCCGCAAGGGTCTAGGCACGGGTTACGGCCAATCCAAGTGGGCCAGCGAATACATCGTCCGTGAAGCTGGCAAGCGCGGCCTCAGGGGCGCAGTCATCCGTCCCGGATACGTCACCGGCGACCCCGTCACCGGCACCTCCATCACCGACGACTTTCTCGTCCGTCTCCTGAAGGGCTGCCTCCAGCTCAACGCCCGCCCGGACATCCAAAACACCGTCAACCAAGTCCCGGTCACGCACGTCGCCCGTGTCGTCGTCGCCTCGACCCTCAACCCCCCCGTCGAGCCCCTCGGCGTTACCCAGGTCACCGGCCACCCCCGCCTCACATTCAACGAGTTCGTCGGCGCGCTCGAGACCTACGGCTACGACATCCCGAAGGTCTCGTACGACGAGTGGCGCACCAAGATGGAGGACTACGTCGCCGCCTCCCTCGACGGCAACAAGGAAGAACACGCTCTGTACGTCCCATCCCACCCCATCCCCACCCCATACCCTCCATCTTCCCGTCCTGTCCTATCCGCTAACACACAACCCCCCCACCAGCCTCCCCCTCTTCCACTTCGTCACCGGCGACCTCCCCAGCGACACCATCGCCCCCGAACTCGACGACACCCAGGCCGCCGCCGCCCTACGCGCCGACGCCAAGTGGACCGGCGAGGACCTGTCGGCCGGCAGCGGCGTGACGGTCGAGACTGTGGGCACGTATCTGGCGTATTTGCTTGCGGTGGGATTTTTGCCGCCGCCGACGAGGAGGGGGGAGAGGGCGTTGCCGGCTTGCGAGTTGAGCAAGGAGAGGAGGGAGGCGTTGGGGAGGATTGGGGGGAGGGGTGGTGGGAGCGCGTAGGTGGATGGACGGTTGTGGAGGGGTTGGGGAGGGGGTAAAGGAAAAGTAGTGGGTTTGGGTTGTTGTGCTGATTGCCGTGTGGTGATGAGATGTGTGTGGTTTGGTTCGCGGGGAAAAAAGTATTTGGCTTGAGATATGTCGTTCTACTTTGACTCCCTGGAGTCTAGAGTCAAGTCGTAAGACGATAAAAACTAAACTCCAGCATCTGTTAATGCGGTATCTAGACCCTAGGAAACGGGGGTATTACCGTGCCCTTCATCCTACTCCGTGGGATTAAGAACTATACCTTTTAGGGCAACCTTCACCGCTGATGTGGCAGCGTCGGACGCAGCACCGTCACACGGTCTCTGTGTCCTCTCGTCAGTATATCACATAGCGACGAGGCTATGTAAAGATAGTGGTGTAAGCATCTGTATATAGGAGAAAGGAGACTTGCAGACAAAATGATACATAGTCGTATACACGAAAGGACTAAGTTAAAGCTAGCTAACGCTAAGTTCTAACGCCACGTCTATTCCGCTAGCGATCGAATTAGACCTCATTAACACCCGTATCGAAACAAAGATGGACGCTTCGCAGTATGCGTAGACTTTGGGGAATTTTAGATTAGAGCAATACGAATGATGCAGACACGCCAGCATCCTGGACGTGGCGCCCGACGCTGTCGCCTGCGCCTTCGACGTCTGCGTGCTCTGGTACGTGCGCGTTGCGAAGGCATTTTTGCCGGCGATGCTGGCGAGAGGCGGGGGGTGGTTCGTCAACACGGCGTGTCCGCTGGGTGTCACGCCCAATCCCGTCGCGGCGGAGAATATGCTGCCGTATGTGGTGTGTAAGGCGGCGGATGTGGCGCTGAGCCAGTCCATGGCGGCGTGCTTGAGGCCGCGTGGGATCGGCGTGTCGGTGCTTTATCCGCCGCCTGTTCGCACGGAGGCGGTGGATGAGATGATGGGGACTGCGGGGGAGGTGGGCGAGGAGCATGTAAAGGGGTTTTTTGGGAAGAGGGCGGTTGAGCTGGAGGTGGCGGCGAGGGATATGGTGAGGGAGGTTAAGGAGCAGAAGTTTTTTGCGTGTGCGGATGCGGATTTTGATGTGGTGTTGGTGCAGTGGGCGATGAATGGGCTGGATCCAAATGTGGAGTATCCGGTTCAGTGCTAGTGATTTCACCGTTTCCTTTTATTCATATCATCTCTGTTCTTTGCCCTCGATGGGCTGCATTACGCCGATCAGAATCACCGCAGTGGATAAGGATGCCTGCTTGGATAGCAGGCATGGAGGGGGTGCTTGCGTCGTCATAGCTTCCTCTGATGACTTTGATGTTTGCGTATTCTGCGGGTGCGAGAGTACGTTAGGAAAAAGGTACTTCGCCTTCAAATTGCAATACTATACGAGCCGTCCGCGAAGACAGCGTAGGCGCTCTACTAGCCGGTCTCGTCAAGCGCCCAAGACCTTCATTCTACATGACCATCGGCGACTGGAAATGTCCCGCCGATGACATCAATGCCATACGGTCGATAGCGGACGACTCGATGCATCGAAACACGAACTTTATCATCCTCAAGAAGCAGGGACTGGCTTTTTTGTGAGGGTGCTGAACAAGCTCGCCCTCCCAAGTCACGAGTAATACCCGAACGCGGCTGGGTCGAGCAAGAAAGGTGTCTGTTATCAGCTGTCGCGGAAGTGGCTGTGGAAGACGCTGGAGGAGGATGCGATGGCGGTAGTGATTGCCTTGGGTGAGGAAGGAAGGTTCCTGTCCATGTGAACGTAGTGCCTGGCCAGCGAGCAAAAGGAGGAACGATCATCTCCCCGGGAAGTGCCTTTTATAGACTAGTGTCTAGATTTAGACAAGCGCTTCTCTAAGCGAGACTTCTCTGCTCCCACCACTTGACGCAAATTCATGACCCGGCAACCACCTCCTGGAGACAGCTTGTGCCGGCACTAACGGGACTGCCCGAACGACGGCACTAGCTCACAGCGCCACTGGCTTCCCTCTAATAATACACTTGGCGGAGTCCGGCTGCCTCCGTGACTGGGGTCACATCAGCTCACCGGAACGCCTGCGGATCTTCTGTCTGTCAGGGGCTAAGCCATCGACGGCCACTTCCACCGCGCTTAGCCACTATTCGTTTCCATTTGGTAAAGGTCGCCGGGTCCAGTGCTCAATTTGGATGGCTGCCATGTCAAATTCAACAGTGAGCAAGGCCCTGTCGCGTGCTCAGTTGCCCAAGCTGTGTTGCTCCAGCGATCACACCCACGACGCGAGGAGATCGGCGACCCCGGATCTAGCCCCAGGATGTAGAGGCCCAGGCCTAACAACGGCAGATCCCGTGAGACTTCGGCAGTTCTCCTCGCAGTATGGGCTGCTATTCAGCTGATGGCTGAGAACACAGTGCAGAGAGGGAGTTTCCTTTCCGGCATTGCCACATCCCGACGCGTTCAAGACTCGAGCTAAACGGAAATCATCCGAGCAGCCATCGGGGCCGAGGCACCACTACTCTCGGGCCGATACCGTGCTTCGGTCCAGGCCTGTCGAAGGGTAGCCGGTTTGATTTGAATACGCCACGACACTCTTCAGCTTGGTGAGGCTGAAAAATAAACAGTCCGAAGCTTTTCAGATACACACCGCCTCGTGACTTTTGTCTCAGCCCCTCTCCAGGCACCAAAACATGATTTTCAGTCATGAGTCTCACGCGCACGTTGCGATCTACACTGAACGAGATGCTTGGCCGGGTCGAGAACAAGAGAAACTTGCTAAGTCTACCCACGACATCCAGAGCGTGAGCTAAATAGCTTTGCAAAAATCCGACTAATGCTTCTTAACCGCTCCAGGCGAAGTCGTCTGCCTCACGGATTGTTTTCACTGTTCCAATATTCGTCATTCGAACGAGACATGAACTTGACTGGCCAGCAATTGACGCATCTGAGCTTCACTAGTGAATCGCGTCCGTCTCCCACAGGGGTGGAAGCGAGCTCGCACGGATCCAGATGCATTTTCCAGATGTTTAGCTTGGAAGCTCGGATGCTAATAACAATCTGATGCAGCTGGAAGTCGACGGACTCCTTCAGCCACACTTTGGTCTCTCACGGGAGTCCCCGCAGCCACAGCTTGATTCCTTTTGCGTGACGCGGCCATAGGCTCATTTTGCGCACACAGCGCCCGAACACAATGTTGGGATGGCTCTACATAAAGTGGCCAACTTGACCTCTCGGGTTCTCTTCTTGGGTTCTCCTGCTGGTTCGACGCCCTTTCCATTGCAGTCCGCTTTTTCTGAAGGACTCTGCTATCCTTGACCTCAGCCTACGATGTCAAAAGAAAACACTCTTTCTGTGCGCGTCACAGGCCTCTTCGCCGGATCAGTTACATCATCCACTACGGACGTCAGCTCCAGCCAAGACGATGACTCCGAGAAGAAGTCTCTCCAAGATGTGGAGTCCGGTAGCATTGATAACAGCGGCTTGGACTCCGAGGTAGAAGAGAAGATTGATTTGACTTTGGTATGTTCTTCGCTCTTTAATAACTAATATACTTTACAGCTTTATTGCAAGGGGGATACTGACATACGTTAAGGTCACTTGGGATGGGCCCAACGACCCCGAAAACCCGAAGAACTGGAGCCTTTCGCAAAAGTGGGCTGTAAGTCAGTGCAATGCATCCAAGAAGTCGACAGAAACTTACCATAGCTAGGCCACCGTCGTAGTATCCGCCTTCGCATTCGTTTCTCCTCTTTCCTCGTCCATGGCGGCTCCCGCATTAGATGATATCGGCAAGGACCTGCATATTTCAAGTGGTTTCAAGCTTCAAATGGTCCTCTCCATATTCCTCCTCGCATACTCCTTCGGTCCCTTGGTACTCTCCCCGTCTTCGGAAATCTGGGGCCGTTCTCGGATCATTCGTACTGGAAACCTCGTCTTCGTAGTGTTCAACACAGCCTGCGGGTTCGCCCGCACGAGAGCGCAGATCACTTCTTTCCGTTTCATTGCTGGATTCGGAGGCAGTGCAATGCTCGGAGTACGCGATATCCCCCTTCATTCAGGAACAAAATGGCTGACATAAGTCAGATGGGTGCTGGTGTTCTTTCCGATTGCTGGCTTCCTTCAGAACGAGGCAAGGGATTTAGTATATATCAGCTCGCCCCTGTCCTTGGGCCAGCGCTTGGTCCCATAGGTATGCAAGATCTCTCAATTCACCCAGGCAGCCACTTACTAAATCATCATAGCCGGTGGATTCATCTCCCAGCATACCACCTGGAGATGGACATTTTGGTCCGTCACAATCTTCAACGTCCTCATTCAATTCCTCGGCCTCTTCTTCCTCCGTGAAACCTACGCTCCCCGTATCCTCCTCCTCAAAGCACGCAAGCTCCGCGCAACAACCGGCAATCTCGACTTCCGCACCGAATGGGAACGCCAGGGACGCACCCTCCCCAAGCTCCTCTGCATCTCCTTGACGCGCCCCTGGCGCCTTCTCGCCACCCAGCCTATCGTCCAGCTCCTCGCCCTCTACCAGGCCTACAACTACGGCATGCTGTACCTCTTCATCTCGAGCTTTCCATCGTTGTGGGAGGGCCGGTACTGCATGTCGAAGGGAGTGGCTAGTTTGAATTACATCTCTCTGGCCGTCGGGTCTCTGATCGGCGCCCAGATCTGTGGTCCTCTCATGGATGCTATACATCGGCGGTTGAAGAAGCGATATGGATACGCTGAGAACGAAGCTGGTTCCCCGGAATTCCGCATTCCGCTCATGATACCGGCTTCGATCATCACGCCGTGTGGCGTATTCTTGTACGCTTGGTCAGCGGAGGCCAAGGTCTTCTGGCTTGTTCCGAATGTAAGTTACGCCTCCTCAAATCAAACGCCTGCTGTGGATGTTGAGACTAACGCCACGGCTTCAGATTGGAGCTGCACTTTTCGCCTGCGGCAGCATGATATCATACCAGTGTATCCAAACCTACATCATCGACTGCTACACCAAATACTCCGCCTCCGCTTCGGCTGCTTCCGGCTTCCTCCGCTCGCTTGCAGCCTTCGCCTTCCCGCTCTTTGTGCCGTACCTCTTCAGCTCTCTCGGATACGGATGGGGCGGTAGTCTGCTGGGGCTGCTGGCAATCGTGCTGGGCATCCCCGCTCCCCTTCTCTTCTGGAAATTCGGTCAAAGAATCCGGGAGTGGAGCCCATTTACCTGCGATTGATTCAATCAACATTCCAAGGCTTTTCTGGATGCTATGGAATACCAATCCTCTCTGCAAGGATCGAAATGTCTGTTATGAGGGACATCATACAGCGCTGTGAGCAATATCAACAGCAACAGCGAGCTACACCGCGCCCGGCTCCGATTTGGGAAACTCTGATGATAAAGAATTCGGATGGGAGGATTAGTACGCATGGTGAAGCGCAATATGCTTTGCAGTGGGACACTCTCCTGCGTATTAAAGCACGCTGTGTTCCTCCTTTGGCTGCTGTTTGGTGGAGCTACGTTTTGCTGGAATGCATCTGCGGTGGCCTCATGCAAAGGCGGACCCTTCAGATCGTCCTTCATGCATAGTCTCATTTCAGCTTTGCCAGCTTGCCATCCATTGGGGAATTAGGCAGTTGTCGAAATGAAGTCCGGCAGTCTGTCCGTTGATAGTATATGAAGTCAATAGGGAAGCAACAATAAATATACCAAGCGTGTCTTTCGTCAATGACTTTTTGTCAAGTTGCTCTGTGGTTTCCTCGAGTTCGAACTAATACATAGATCTCTTCAGATTACTATATTTAAACTTCGAGCGTCGGGCATAATCTCGCAACGTATCAATCTTCTTTGCACCATTTCCTCAAGCGTTAGCTCAATAGTCTCTCAGAACGCTTACTCCTATGGGAGATATTCGGAATCCATGGCTGTACAGCCTGAATAATCTACATCATAGACTTAAGGGATATAGTTGATATCAAGGCTTTTATTAGGAAAGGAGAAATTTGCTACATGAGCTGCGCAAAATGCTAATGAAAAGTCCAACACACTCAAACGCAGGACACAGAAAAGCCTGAACAGTTAAAGTTTGCATTATAATGACGAAGAGGGGAAGATGTGCTCACTTCAGTCCCAACCCCGCAGAGAGGATTGTGGGGAACCTTTTCTCCTCCGCAAAGGCACTAGCCAGATTTTCGCTAAAAGTATCTACACTGCTGTCAAGCACAGTGTACCAATTTTGAGATCTCGCAAATCTGTATGGAGTAACGGAAGTGAGTTTCTATCTTTGTCTGCAGTTTGAATCCTGCTTCTCACCCCTCGATCGGTTGATCCATCCGTTAAAGTAGGTGCAATCCCAATTTCCCAATTGGAGAGGGAGGATGCCTAGGCATGTAGGGATCGAAAATGATCGCTTGCGGATGCGACCGTTTGGAAAGTTTTTGGCGTAAATGCCGATGATTTCCAGGCACCAGGTTAGTGCAAGAATAGTCAAGAATTGGCCGCATGCGGCACTTCAACACCACAGTCACCTTAGCAATGTATGTTTTGTGCCCAAAGTCTCTCCGAACCCAGAGGCTTATGACGTACGGTAAATGTCTCCGCATATGCTCAAGTAACGGCGACTTGGTTTTGCGAGCTCCGGAAGCCCCTCCGGAAGTGATATATAACTTGCACGAGTTGAGTCGTCATCCAGGCTATCATCCCATTCACTTCAGCTCATATTCCACGAGATCAACATCAACTATGATGTTCAACTTCCTACTACTCTTGGGCTGCGTTCATGCGGCACTTGCTTTCTTTAGCCCAGCATGCACTCAACAGCCATACAAAGCATTTAATATGCTGTCTGACTACCCGAGAGCTACAACTTATTGCTCAAAAAACTACCCACCTCCAACCAAAACAATAACAAGCACCAAGACGAAAATTGTGCGACTGATATCAAAGCGCACAGAAACAAAGGTGGAAAGAATCGAGATTGCAACAGTACCAAAACCGAAACCCACTCCGCACGATGGAGAAGAAACACAAGACAAGCGCTACGTCGACCCGTATGATTGGCAATGGGCTATCGCACAAATTCAGGGGCCTGGGTTCATGCAGACCGTCTGCAACTGTATCCAAGACCCAGTGACGAAAACAGTGTTCACCACGATCACTAAGACACTCAAGTCCACTTCCCCAGCAGTAGGTCCCAACCATCTTTTCCAGTACCAACAAGTTCCCTTTTCACTCTCTCCGTCACTGTCCTGGAGTCAAAGCTAATGACCTCAACTTCAGGCATTGGGAGCTTCCACTCCGTGCAGCACGTTCAGGACCTCGCTATTCTACCCACCCCCACCCCCACCCCCTCCCAGCGCCACCGCACCAGCCCAGCAACCACCTCCAGTCATCATCCCCGTATCCAGCTCTCCATCCGCCGTCGGCCCAGTAGCCTCGACGCCTCCACTCGGAAACTGCGCCAACGGCAACTACCAGGGGACCGGTGGTTGCGACTGCGATTACACGATCATGTGCGGGGCGAGGGGCGTCTGTCCGAACAGCGATAACTCGGTTTCTGCCGTCGCGAGCTGGCAGCTGTGCGCGCAGTTGTGCGATAACGACAGCGCGTGCTCTGCGTTTAGTTACTCGTACGAGTCGGGTTTGTGCACGGTGATCACGGATCCGAATTGCACGACGGATCTTTTTGTCGTTTCTGATGATGCGAATAGTGTGCTTGGGGCTTACGCTGGTGGCTGCCAGGGCGTATGTCTGACGTGATGAAGTAATTGGAGGCCTTCGAGATATTAGGGGCGTGCTCGTTTATTGATGAGGAAAGGTTGCGGGCGGCAGTGAGCAACGACCTTGTTTTTTGATCTTGTCTGTATTTTCTACTCATGTGTCTCAACATAGTTGCGTAAAAAATCAGGTTCATTACTTGAGCTTCTTTAATGAATCAGACAACGACCGCAACGCTTCAGTCTGTTGCTTGAATACCCACTCCCGCACCTTTCTTCCCCTCCACAAACATGACCGGAGGCGTAAAATGCTGCTTCCCATGCACCAAATACGTCCCAAAACTAATCGCAATCACACCTGCCCAGATGGCCGGCGCCCAATTGGCATCGCTGGTAGTCACCGGTATCGACGTTGGAAAGCAGCTGAAAACAATGACGAAAGCGGCGTAGCAGAATGCAAAAGCGTTGACGGGGAGACCCCAGCGCCCGAGGCTCCAGCGTGCGCGTGGCAGCTCCTCGCCTTTGATGCGGCGGAGGAGGACACAGCCGATGGAGAGCATGTAGGTGGACAAAAGGGCGAGGAGAGAGAGCGAGACGATGATGTTGAACGCGAGGGTTGAGCCGAGGTTGACGAGGCAGAGGACTCCTGCGCCGACGGATGAGAGGTAGACCGAGTTGAATGGGATGTCGTATTTGCGGTTCATCTGGTGGACTCAGGTCAATGCTTGTCTAAGCCAAGTCTCTCGTTTCTGTCCAAAAAGGAAAGAAAAAGCCCGGGGAAATGGGGATCGACGCACATGGGAAATCCATCTCGAAAACGGAAAGCCTTTATCTCTGGAGAAAGCCCAGAGTTCTCTCGACACTGTCGCAAGAGTAGTAATATTGCCGGAGAAGATCAGAAGCAGAAGGACGATTGTAAGAAATAGCGCAACTCCTGTAGATCCCGTGTTTACGAAGAGGTTCAGGTACGGAGCATCGGCTTCCAAGGTTGCTTCCAGGGATCCAATACCGAACAGCATTGTAATGAGTGTGATGATACCGAGGAGAACATTGATCACGTAAGACCACCACATCGCGCGCGGGACAATCCATGAGGCATCCTCGACTTCTTCGGCTGCATGTTGTCAGGAATGGAAGCCCTGTCAGTAACCTATCGTGAACACTTACAGATGTGGACTATACTGTCAGAACCCAGATTGCAATACATAACGGTGACCTGACTAATCAAGCATGCCGTGCCCATATTGCTCCAGCCACCGTTATTGACGAAGTTGATGAAGACTTCCTTTCCCGAATTCAGCGGACGGCACATCGCCCAGCAGACGATGACGATGAGGAAAAACCCAGCAACATGCGCAAAGAGAGATAACGTCTCCAGCATCGGCAGCGACCCTGCCCCGACGGTATTGAAGCCGATGGTGATGACGATAAGTCCCAGCATGATGAGCGTGTACTGCCAGTTGGAGAAGCCAAAGTCCGGCTCCATTATCTCAGCGCAGACCTCGATGAGCGTGGCGACGACGAAACAACTCGACGCGAAGCTGGCGAGCCATCCAAGCGTGGACATCCATCCTGCGGAATAACTCAGGAATTTCTGGTACTGGGGCGGAGCGAATTCCGAAACCCAGTGGTACTGTCCTCCGGACGTGGGGGCCATGCTCTCCATTTCCGCGAGCGAGGCGACGATGGTCGAGTAGCACAGGACGGTGCCGATGAAGGTCCAGAACAGTCCGGCGAAACCTCCGTTGATAAAACCGGCGGAAAGGGACCTACGACAGCATCTTCAGAAGTGCGGTTCCACCTGCAAGAAGACTGGACACTGACACAAGTACGAATTCCCAGGTGGCCATGTAGATCGAGACGAACCCGAGTGTTGCCAGGAAGCCAAAGTTCCGCTGGAAAACGTCTCGTCAATTTGGAGAGACGTGCGTGTTGCTGCACCATTTCCTTCGTACCTTGAATTCCTGCTTCTTCCCCAAGCGCTGCATGTCGCGTACATCTTGCTGCGCGTCGCCCCAACCACTCTCACCAACTGCCTCTTCCACGGGAACATGATCCTTGCCCATCGTCTCCATCTCGAGGGAATCAGCTATCAGCTGGTAACGCGCCGACGCAGAGGATGGGAGAAAAGAGGGAAAGGAAAGAAACCGGCTTTGCACAAGCGGTTGCAAAGTTGAGTCCCGATCGCGCATTTTAAGGGCAAGATCGCCCTGGCCCACCGCGTTATCGGGGTGTCGGGATAATATACCTGCGGTTTACCGGTCGTTTAGGTAGGGGCGTACGTAGTACGCTTAGGCAAGATGGAGTTAGGTCATCCAGACAGGCGATAAGTAGATAGCCAATGGATCTGGATCATCCCACCACTAGGGCGGCATGTCTGAAGTGGATGATGTGCGGCGCCGCGGCTCTATGGAGCATTGGGAGGGTTATGCCGCGTTTTTGGGCCGTTCGAGACCCGCTGGTACGGGTCGGGAGTTTCCTCGATGTCAGTTGGGTACTGCATGAGCGCGGGAGTGGGGAAAGAAGCATTTAAGCACAGAGCCGCCCGGATCAAGCTAACGGGCCGCAGTGACATCACTACTTGCCTATTTCATCAATCGCAATCCCTGTAATGCAAATAAACTGTGCAACTGTTTGACAGCGGTATTTATACGATGAAAGGCAAGGCTACGGGGCGCAGGACGTTTTGGAGATCTTATCCATTCCTCAAAAGACTGAAGTGCTTTTACTAAGTTGTGTCGCACATTACTCCATCAGCTGTGCATATGGACTTGAAGCATTCGCATGGATGCGAAGAGCGCAGTCCTTGCCATACTTTCGAATCAAAATGACATTTCAGCTCCTCACGTGCAGGTCCCTGCAGCCCTAATGATGCAATACCATGCGAACTGACTGCGCGTCTTCCATACGGCTTCACGAAAACTGCGCTTGATTATCGCCGCTCTATCTCCGCTTTTGAGGCAACCCTTCGTGCGAGAAAGAAGCCGAAGGTTAATCCCGGACCAACAGCCCTTGTTCCAGCAATTTATAGCAACTGATGAGCGCCCAGCAAGCCTGTGTTGAACGTGGCTTGTTTCTGGCCCCCAGCAGCGGAACGGCAACTTGAGAGTTATTGGCCACGCGCTTGTCCGACCGCACGTCTCGAAGTCCGAAGAGGCTGAGAGTAGGCTCCCCGCAAATCCGGCGTTTTGCTGAACTAAACATTTTGCGAGAATTAACCAGCGTGCTTCCAACCAACCCACGGTCTGTATGTGAGGGTGCTTTTTGAAGGAATGGGTGTGGGTAAGCCAAGGCTTTCGATTTTTAGAAGCCTGATTGAGCAATAGCTTGACCAGCGCGGCGCTTTTGACCCACACCACTTCTCATGTATGGCTTGGCGATATGAGGGCCATGGATGGGGTCTTCATAAAGGGCTGACAGCTCTGCGGAAACACCGGAATAGCTCGCTGCTGCAGTCTGACTGCGCCACACCATTCTTATTTAAGAGAAGAATAACTGTGCTTGCCATGCACCCGTTCAAACAGTGAACTTCTAACAATAACCAGCTAGCATGATGTCACATTTCTCCCAACGAGATAGCCACCAAGAACGAGCCAACAAACCACCTTATACAGCTTTTCAACATGGTGAGCCGGAAAAGCAGCTCACCCGAACTGAGGCTATAACCTCAGTATCGCATGGAGACTCAGAGAAGTGCGAAAAAGACTACTATCAGCCCTCCGCCCTCACCAATCGCTGGTGGTTAATAGAAGCGCTATCCTGTATGGCTGGCGCAGCTGCAATGGGGACCATTATCATTGTGCTTCTCATCCACGACCAACGTCCCTTACCAGACTGGCCTTTCAAGATCACCCTCAACTCGCTTCTTTCGATACTTGCCGGCATCGCCAAGTTTGCTATGTTGTTTCCCGTTACCGAGGCAATCAGCCAACTGAAGTGGCTATGGCTCCAGCAAAGACGCCCATTGGAAGACATACAAATATTCGACGACGCAAGCAGGGGACCCATCGGAGCTTCAAAATTGCTTTTCAGGACGAAAGCAGCGTAAGCCTTGCACACAGTGCTGATGCTCGATCTGTCCTGACTAAGTCTCGCTTCAGCCACCTTGCCTCTCTGGGCGCATTCATTTTGATTTTTGCCCTTTTCATGGACCCAGCTGTTCAGCAGATAGTTGAATACCGTGAGAGAATGGCAGAGAAGCCGGGAATTGCGCAAATGCCCCGGGCGCAGAACTACACCCAATATTTACCTTCTCCAAACGGAACCTGTAAGTATTCAGGCATGTCGTATCCGAAATAGCATTTTGATGAACTTGCAGTACAAACAAGACTACCTTCAGAAATGTCTACAGCGGTCGTCGATGGCATCTTATACAACGGTACAGATCCAGCTACATTCGCCGTCAATCCCACTTGCTCGACAGGGAACTGCACATGGGAGCCCTACTCCTCGTTAGCAGTGTGCAGTCAATGTTTCGATCTCACCCCCAGCGTGTCCGAAGAATGCTGGTCTCCCGCATCGAACCAGAGCCTGGTTTATTGCAACTACACCCTAGGCGTCGAGGACGAAACCCCACTATCAAACGCAACCCAGGTCGTGTTCTACGGAGACACCTGGACAGCGGGAGACGACCTCAGCGCCATGCACCCACTATCAGCATCCACGATCGTCTCAGTCTGGTTCTTGCGGGCCAGCATCGGCGAGGATCTCACCATGTCCAACATCAAAGGCACCCAATGCCACCTCAACGCGTAAGCAGCAGCGCCCCCTCCCAGCCCACCCCGCCGCCTCCCTAACAAACACCCACCCACTCACCCACTCACCCACTCACCCAGCTGCATAAACCTCTACACCGGCTCCGTCACCAACGGCATCTTCACCGAACACATAACCTCCACCTGGACAAACACCACCACCACCTCCTCCCCCACCTCCTCCCCCACCTCCTCCCCCAGCACGACCACCACCCCCCACCGCTCCATCACCCTCTCCCTCCCCCCCAACAACACCAGCGCAGCCGCAGACACCCCCCTTTTCCACCTCGACCCCACCAGCCTCACCTCCCTCCACACCTTCCTCCACGAAGCCCTCCACGGCGCAATATCGCGTTCCCTCCTCGCGGACACCAGTGCCAAAGCCTGCACCCACGGCTTCCCGTCACCGACCCTACTACGAGGTATCTACGACCGCGGAGACGAGGGGAGGACGATGGGGAATGTGGCTAGGAGTATGACGAGGGAGATGAGGAGAGGGGGTGGGTTTGGTGGGGAGGAGAAGGGGGAGAAGGGGACGGCGAGGGGGGTGGAGGCGTATGTGAGGGTTAGGTGGGGGTGGTTGGGGGTGCCGGTGGGTTTGGAGGGGTTGGGGTTGGTGGTGTTGGTTGGGACGGTGGTGAGGACGAGGAGGGGGAGGGTGGAGGCTTGGAAGTCGTCGTCGGTGGCGGTGTTTAGGTTTGGGATGATGATGAGTGTGGGTGGGGGGGTGGATGGAGGGGGATTGGTGCGGGCGAGTGGGTTGGCTGAGATGAATAAGGCGGCGGAGAAACTCGAGGTGACAACTGGAAGATGAAGTGGTTTGTGAGCGAATGGTTCACGTTGGACTTCGATGTAGGTCCCAAGTCTCAAAGATGGGTATTTTGTTTTGACTTTCGACATGGTTTCGCATCAACGTCAACGTTTTCCGCGTTCCTGCTCATAATTTCGATCTATATGCCCCTAATAGCGGTACAGAATTGTTGTACAAACCCATTTATGCCCAAAAGATTTGGGACCGCGCCATCATTTAACCATCTAGACCAGGTTCATCACCACATTCCCTTTTTAACCAGTGACCTTGTAGATGCTCTCGGCAAGCCTCTTGACGTTGCCAGTGGTGATACCAGCAACGGAAATACGACCATCCTTGGTAGCATAGACGGAGTGCTCCTTGGCCAGGGCGTCCATCTGCTCAGGCTTGAGGCCGGTGTAGGCGAACATGCCGATCTGGTTGGTGATGTGGCTCCAGTCGTGCTTGGAGCCGAGCTCCTCGAGGTTCTTCTTGAGCAGAGCACGCATCTTGATGATGCGGTCAGCCATGCCCTTGACCTCACCCAGCCACTGCTTGTTCAGCTCCGGGTCGTTGAGCAGGGTCGACGCGATGCGGGCGCCGTGGATGGGCGGGTTGGAGTACATGGGGCGGACGAGAATCTTGATCTGGGAGTCGACGCGCTTCTTCTCCTCGGCGGACTCGCAGACGACGGAGAAGGCACCGACACGCTCGCCGTACAGACCCTACTGTTGCGTTAGGACTTTGTGCGCGGGCGGGAGCGGGTGTTGTCGGACTTACCATATTCTTGGCGAAGCTCTGGGCCAGGACGGGGAGGTGGCCCTGCTCGACGAAGTAGCGCAGAGCGTAAGCGTCCTTGGTGGTGTCACCGCTGGCGAAGCCCTGGTAGGCCATGTCGAAGAAGGGGAAGTGGTCGCCGGCCTTGACGGCGTCGCTGATGGCGCGCCACTGCTCCTCGGTGGGGTCGACACCGGTGGGGTTGTGGGCGCAGGCGTGCAGCAGAACAATGCTGTTCTTGGGCATGTTCTTGATGTCCTCGACCATGCCGTCAAAGTCCAGGCCAATGGTGTCCTTGTTGTAGTAGCGGTACTGCTTGACCTCGAGGCCGGAGTCGCTGAAGACGGCCTTGTGGTTGGCCCACGAGGGGGTGGGGATGTAGATGGCCTTCGCAGCCGGGTAGTGGCGCTGGAGGAAGGCGCCGCCGATGCGCAGAGCACCGGTGCCCGAGATGGACTGGGTGATGGCGATGCGGCCGTCCTTGATAGCGGGCGAGTCGGGGCCGTAGGCAAGCTTAGCGGCGGCGGAGACGAAGTCGGGCACGCCGGTGATGCCGGCGTACTCCTTGTCAAGGTTCGACTCGACGACCTTCTTCTCGGCCGTCTTCACGGAGGGCAGGACGTAGGGCTTTCCCTGGTCGTCACGGTAGGCGCCAACACCTGTGCTGCGGTCAATGGCACGTCTCTCGCGGCGCCAATGGCATCACGTACCCAGATTGATCTTCTGCGGGTGGCTGTCGGCCTTGTAGGCCTCGGTGATGCCCAGAATGGCGTCGGGAGGGCCCTGGGGCACCTTGGCCCAGGCCGAGGCGGCGCGGACGGCGGGAGCAGCCGCCAGACGGCGGGCAGCGAGCTGCCTGATGGCGGTGGCGGACGAGAGCATGGTGGCGATGGGGGTGGGCGCGGAGGGCGAGGGCTGCAGGAAAAGATGGCTGGCCGGCGACCGGAGCTGGTGGAGCTGGTGGTGTGAGTCTTATTTACCCCAGAAAGCAGGGTGCTCGGGGCAGAGTCGCCAGCAGCTGCGCCGCCCGCCCGGTGCCGGCGCTGGCGTGCGCGGTCGGAAATCTGCGCGCCCAATCAGCGCCCGCGTCCTGCTGACTCTGCGCGTTCCTTACAGCCGTCGGCCTTTGCAGCGCCGCCGCCTGCACTTTTTGGCCCGCCGCCCGCACCGCACAACATGCACCGCGCCCTGCAGCCGCTGCGCGCCCTGGGCCTCTCGCGCGCTGAGATCCGCCGCCTCGAGGCCTCGGTGCCGCTGTTCCTGTGTCCCGCCGTGCTGGAGCCCGCCGCGAGGCCCACTCCACGCCCCCGAAAACCCGCTGCCAGCGCGCGAACCCTGTCGTCGTCGGCTCGAAGCCGAAACACGCTCGAAGCCACCCGTTCGTCCGCTGCACTCCCTCATGGCGAAATACCCACACCGCTCGCGCGCGCCCTGCCGCTCTCGTGTCCGGGATGCGGCGCCCCAACCCACACCATCGCTCCGAACGAAGCTGGCTACTACTCCGAGTCGAGGAACGCGGTGAAAGCGTACTTGGACCCGCGTACACACACTTCGGCCACAGCGGCGGAGGATGGCATCTTTGCAGAAGCTGTCAATAAGCTGGACAGGTCTGTGCTGGAGCAATTGGGTCTCCCAGAAGAGCATGCTGCAGCAGAACAGGACCCCGCTCCACAAACGCCGTCAGCGCCGCCGCCTCCGCTATGCGACCGCTGTCACAACCTGATCCACCACCACTCCGGCGTTCCAATTCACCATCCCTCCATTGAATCGATCGAAGCTACTATCGCCGAGTCGCCCTACAAGCATAATCATATTTACCATGTCCTGGACGCCGCCGACTTTCCCATGTCCTTGGTCCCCCATCTGGACCGGGCCTTGAAGCTTTCCCCACTACGTACACAGAACCGGCGGTCCAAGCACAGAGAATACACACAGGGTAGGGTTGCTGATGTCAGCTTCATCATCACACGTTCGGATCTGCTGGCACCGACGAAGGAGCAAGCCGACAGCTTGATGCCCTACTTGGTCGAGGTTCTTCGCGACGCCTTGGGAAGAACAGGCAGGAATGTGCGTCTCGGAAACGTGCGCTGCGTGAGCTCCAAGAGGGGGTGGTGGACTAAAGAAGTGAAAGAGAAGATTTGGGAGCGGGGCGGCGCTGGCTGGATGGTCGGCAAGGTCAACGTAGGGAAGAGCAATCTCTTCGAAGTTGTCTTCCCGAAAGGCCGCAACAGCGACGTCAACATTGACAGGATACGGAATGCTGCCGCCAAGGAGGCCATGGAAGCCCGCGTTTCTGCTGCTCCCCAAGCTCAGGACGGCCCAATTCAAGACGAAACTCAACGCGAAGAAGACGATGACGAGGTGCCCCTCGTCGACGAGAATTCGCTCCTCCCGCCGCCGCAGAAGGAAACGGCATACCCTGTTATGCCTGTCATCTCCTCGCTCCCTGGCACTACCGCCTCCCCCATCCGCGTCCCATTCGGGAATGGAAGAGGCGAGCTAATCGATCTGCCTGGTCTGGCTCGGAGTTCTTTGGACGACTACGTCCGCCCAGAGCACAAGCTTGACCTTGTCATGAAGAGTCGTGTTGTGCCCGAGCGGATCAGCGTTAAACCTGGACAATCCCTACTGCTGGGCGGCGGCCTGATCCGCATCACGCCTACAACTCGTAACATAGTGTACCTGATGCACCCGTTTGTGCCGCTTGAGTCGCACGTCACGTCTACTGAGAAGGCTATCGCTGTGGAGTCTGGCGAGCGCAAATCTGGTATCGCGTCAGTTGTGGAAGAGGGTGTTGGCGAAAAGATGAAGTCAGCAGGCCGCTTTCCACTGCGATGGGATGTTACTAAGAAACAGGCTGGTCCGCTAACGCGCACGAACGCGGTCGCACTGAAACCCGAACAGCTACCTTTCGTCGTCTGGTCGACAGACGTCTTAATCGAGGGCGTCGGCTGGGTCGAAATTGTCGCACAAACGAGGAAGAGTCAAAAGATATACCGCAATGATGGCGAGGTGGGAGGTGGAGATGCCCTGGGTGAGATTCTACCTGCAGCCACGGAGCTTCCATTTCCGGAAATTGACGTCGTCACCCCGGAGGGCAAGTTCATCGGTGTGAGACGCCCGATGAATGCATGGCTGCTGAACAAGCCGAAGCAGAAGGATTCGGACATGAGGAGCAGGCCGAGGCGAAGCATGGTCTCGGTGAAGAGCCAGCGCCCGAGAGGCACTCACACGTAATGACTACTCTTGCGACCAGCGCCAAGGGCGTCCAGGAAAATGATTCACTAGGCCGTTTCGTACATTCAGACTTGCCGAGAGCTGCCAAGTCCCGAATCGCGCTCCCGATTGAAAGCCGCCAGCAGAAGAAATACCGAAATCGTTCCCCGCTCCAACTCTTCAACTGAGTGCTCTCAGTCCGTGTGCTTGTTTCTCCTGAACTCACGGCCTAGTCCATTCATTCTGATCCCGGCTCGCCTGAGACGACGCCACCAAGGTGTGGTGCTCGCCGTGCTCTCCATCTATACCCAAACGGTCCTCAATGGCCCTCTGCACACTTCCCGTCCTAGAACGAGGGGATTCACCCGTCTCATCCTCGCCATCGGCATCTGCGTCCTCGACATGCACAACCGGAGTATCTCTGTAGCCGTTGCCATTCTCTGCGTCTCCATACTCGATTGCGCGTCGAGCGTCTCCATTGCCATTCGGGTGATTGTTGGGTTTATAACCCTCGACGAATCGGTGCATCCAGGATGGACGGCGAGCAGGGAAGTACACAATGATCATCTGCATTCCACCGTCAGCATTCTCCGAGCCTCTTCCTCCCTCCCTCCCCAAAACCAACCAACCAGCCAGCCGCAATCCCCTCCCTCTCAATCCAAAACCAGAAGTCAACTCACCTCCCAAACCCACACCCCCGCACAAACCAGCAAAATCAACCCCGCAACCACCTGCTCCTCCCTCCTCCACTCCCCAAAACACGCCCTCTCCCTCCCATACGTCTTCACACACGTGCTCCTCACCATCCCCCCCTTCCCATCCCCCTTGGCAAACGGCCACGCCATATCATACACGCTATGCAACCCACAGCACCCAAACGCATCCTGCACCCTCCGTATCTCCGCCCCCTTCTTCGCCCGATACAACGCCCTCCACCTCCCATCCAACCCGCACCCCAGTGCCTCCACCGGCGCCACCCGCGTCCCCGCCACCGTCGCCAGCGCCGTCGTCAGCACCGTCAACAAGAGCATCGTCAGCGCCGTGAGCGTCGTGTGGCGCCGCCGCCGGTGGTGGTGGTGGTGGTGGTTGTTGCGCGCGGAGGAGGCGGTGGTGGTGCCGTAGGAGGAGGTGGTGGTGCTGGCGCGGCGGGCGCGCGAAGAGAGGGCGAGGGCGGAGGCGTGGTTGTGCGTGAGGCGGGTGAGGCGCTCGATGATGATGCCGTGGAGGGCGGGGATGATGATGGTGAGGCCGCTGAGGGGGGAGGGGATGGGGAGGGAGAGGCGTTGGGTTGTGTAGTGCGCGTAGCTGGTGGGTGGGTTAGTTAGCTGGAGCGGCGGGATTGTTTTGGGGAGGGGGGTTTTTGTTGTTGCTTGGGTGGAGATTTTTTTGGGGATTTTCTTCTGGGCCGCGGATGCGATGGGGATGTGGATGTGGATGTGGATGCTTACCAGGCTACTATTGTGAGGGCGACTAGGTACTGTGCAACAAGCCGATTAGCTATGCGGTGGGTGCTCGAACAAGCGGGGATTGGTAGCTTATGCGCATAACTTACAATGACACTGAAAACAGTGACGATAGAGCGCTTGCTGTACGCCATCGCTGCACTGCTGCAAGTTTGAAATGTTGGGATGGTAAAGTCTGGAGGATTCAATTGCCAGTCGGAAGGGGTTCCAAACAGGTGTGGGAAGAGAGGTTGGTGGGGGCCTTGCTGTTTGGGGGAGAGCTGTGAAACGGTAAAATAAATAAAGACGAGAAAAACAGGGCTCTTGTTGAAAAAAAGCTTCGACGGAAGGGAAGGGAAAGAAAAAAAAATATAGTAACCCGCGGACCAGGTAGGTAGGTGATGGCAATTCCTTTCTTTTTTGGCTTTCTTGGTTCTCGCGCGGGAAAGAGGGGGCGAGGCGGCGGCGGCGGATTGAAGAATGCGCGATAGACGGAAGAGGCGAGAGACGTGCACGCGATTCCCCCGCTTCCTTCGTTCAAAGAGCTGCCCCTTCCCTTCCTCTTTTCGCTCGCACGAACGCACACGCAGCTAGGTAGCTGCGCGATCATTCGGTACCGCCGGGCGCGTACGTACGCAGCAGGCGTGCGCACCCCACCACCACCACCACCACCACGGCGGCGGCCTCCCGTCTCTCGATAAAACGGCTTCCGTCGCCTCCGGGACGCTGGGCCGGCGATCGAATGTACTCGAAAGAATCCGATCGTTATCGTGGTTGACGCATCGGAAAGGGTTTCAGGCGTTCAACCCAAAACAAAAAAAAATAGTCAGGGCCAAAAAGGGCCAGGGGTTTCGTGCCGCGTTGGATGGATGCTGTTACCCCTCCTCTCGTGTCTCCCCAAGGCTGAAAAAGAAAAACAAAAACACCGCAAGGCACACGCAGGGAAGAGGGGGGAAATTGGATGAATCAGGGTTCGGCAAAGGAGAATAAGCTTCGTATCAGAGACTCGGTGGCTTGCAGGCGAAACTGCTGGGAAGGGAGGCGCATGCCTCGTTATATCAGGAACGACCCTGGAGGAGGAAATTGGGTATGTGCGTAAGACGGCTAGGTGGCTACGACCCAGTAGCTGACTGTATCTGAGGCTGCCAGGTCCGGTTTCTTGGTAGGTACGTAGGCTACTGGGCTAAAAAAAAAAGGCTCCAACGATGCTGTCCGCCGTGCCGCCAGCCGTGCTCGAGGCTAGCTAGGTGATGAGCGCGTGCGGTGCTAAGCCCTCCGCAACAAGCGCTGCGTAAAAGCACGTCGTGTCCAAGTGTTTCGAGTGGGACACACGACGTCGTTCGAGACGCTCTGTCCTACGCCTCGGTGATACGTGTTCCTGCTTTCTCTGCTGCCGCTGCTGTCTTCCCCCAGCTCCCGCTCCAATCACCACACATCCCGACGATGCCGGGACGAAGCTAACGACCGGAAGCGCGGAAAAGGCAAAGGCCAAGGCACGCATGTCGCCATTTCGTTTCGTTTTATCTCATTCCACAGCCCACGAGACTGGAAGACAAGAACGGGTCGCCGCTGCTGTGCTCTAGGTGTACGACAGAGAGCGGAGGCGCCGGAGGTGCAGCCATGAGCCATTTAAGCGGCGCGCGTGGTCCCGCCAAAAAAAAAGACCCCCACCAAGACGTTCCATGATGAGAGGATATACGGCTACGCAGCGCGGGCGTAGGTAGGGTTTAGGCAGGCATAGGGAGACAGATAGTTCCAACCAACCAGCCCACAATCTCAGAGCGATGACGGCAGGCGGCGTGATCGGGTGCGCCCAGCACAAGGGTGTCGATCGACGGCGATCATAAGGGTCCTGTTGGAGCGCTATGCGTTAGCCTCTGTGCGGGCGTGGGTTCCCGAGGCGGCGCGGCGGCGGCGGCAGCGGGGTGACAGGGCAAAGGCCCCGCCAGCGACCTGTCAGCCTGGAGCACAAGAGTGGGATGCGCGTTTTAGCACGCGCACGCGAGTGGTGAAGCGCAGGAAAAAAAATATCCATGCGCGGGGTTGCGATGCTTTCGGCTGGTACGCGGCGAGATGAGGGAAAAGAGCAGAAGCTAGATCGTCGATGATGACGATGCCTTGCGGGGGAACCTTGAAGCGCTTGGGGATCAGCAAGGTTTGCGCGCGCGCGCATCGGAAACCCTCTCTGAGGCGGTGGTGATGCTGCACGGGATTGGATTGGAATGCTTGAGTGCGGCACGGTGCGTTGGAGGGTTGCTGGGTTGCGCGATAAGTGGGAGCGTTTTTGGGTCACCATGCTCTTGCTGCGTATTCCGTATCGACCTGCAGCTGGTGCTGCGTTTGGGAAATGATAGTCTTCTGTTTGCACAACCTTGGAGTTACATGTAGATACATCTATTGCCCGTACGTGCCGGAGTTGACATGACGCGACAGAGCCTGGATGCTACGTCTGCCCAGGACATCATGGTGGAGTGTCGTCTAGCGAACGGGTCGGGTTATTGGGGCGGACGTTTTGTAGTTCGAGCGCCGCTCGTGCATCAAGCGGATGGGCTTCCGGCTGTCGGAGACGTTCCGAGATGTGATCGCACTGCATCGCCTGCCTCAACAACCCGGTTAAAAGTCACCGAGAGCTTGACGCCTGATCGCCAGCCATGGAGGCATGGCAACGCTAGCTGCGAGAGCCGACAAGTTCGGGTCGTATGTTCCGAATGCAGCTCCCTGATTCAAGAGAGCCTTAACGTGCAGAAGTCCTCTCGACATGTTCCCTTATCTGCTCCTCCTCCCTCCCTTCCCTACACCGCCAGAACAGCGCTCCTGCTGCTGTGCCCCAGTGTCGTATCGCTAATCCGGTCAGAAATCCGTCACCCTCCCGTTGAAGCTCCAGTCGCCGGAAGCGCCCCACCGCAGCGGCTCGTTCTTGGGTCCGCCAACCTCGCCCGTCTTGGGGTTGACGTCACCCTCGAACTCGGGCCTTGCGCCTCTCCTGATGTCCGGGTGCAGCTCTTCTCCGGTGCCACCAGCGTCGACCTTGTACACGGTCTCTTCCGCAGCCGAGTCGGGTGACTGGTTGATTTGCGGGCGCGAAGATGGTGTTGCGGGTGAGGTGGAGTGTGGCGATTGGTTGATCGTGGGAGGCTCGCGAGGCGTGCTGAACGCGCCAGTCGAGCGCCGTTGAAGCTCTTCGAAGATTTCTTGCTCCTCTTTGGGTAGCCGGTGCGGCGACGGCGTGGAGCGGAAGCTTGAGGAATGCCGGACGCTTGGTGCGAGCCTGCGGGCGAAGAACTGAGGCCTGAGCATTGGACGCATCGTGTTGCGCTTGTCGTCTGGAGAAAGGACTGCAGAAATGATAAAGGAGCACTCGCGTGTGAGGATACAAAGCGAAGGGTACAGAGATTATTGCGATGTTGTGTCTAAGCACTGGACTGCGAGATCGGTGGCGGCCGCGGCGACTCAAGAATGACGATCCCCGACGAGAGCCGAGCACGTGCCAGGGTCCAGCCGGAGAATCTGTTTCTCCAACCTCACTTCAGCTCAACACCAAAATTCCAACCCTGTCACTTTGGAGGTCGGGTATCCTCGTTCTTTTTTCCTTTCCTATCATGCTTTTTAGCGCCCGTACCGACCTTCATATGGTCATGTCTGCTGCGTTGAAGATTGCCACAGCTTTCAGTAGAACTTGTAATATCTAGCATCATCGCCGTAGCGAGACACAGGTAGCGACATGGCGATCGATAGGCAGTTGACATAGTTGTACGACGATAGCCATGCCTTAAAAGTGGTAAACGAAGCTGTTTCCTGAGCATCCACCAGCAACTTGATCGGCTAGACACATGCGCCCGGTAAATTCAGATGTGCATAGCCTTCAAGTTTGCCCTTTCAACGTGATGCGGACCATGAGCCACGGCCGATACCTCCCTGAGCATCATGTATAACTGTTGTGCCGGAGAAAGCAGCAGATAGGGGCCGCTTATGCTCTTTGGAGATGCCAAGACGTGATACTGCTTTGCTCCTCGGCTTACATAGTAAGCATTGGGCGCTGAGCGGACGGCAACGGACCTGCAAGTCATTGTGTGCGCCAATCGGCCCTAGCTTTAGCAGCTCACCATCTCCGAGAAATCGTCACAGAATCTACAGGGTCTGCCACGTGGGGCCTTCCTCCCGTAGCTTAGTCGATGTCAATTTAAGCCTGGTCTGGACCGTTGAGAACGTTATGCATCCTCCGTTGTGGCTCAACATGCCATTATCTCCCGCGAAGATCCTGTTCAATCTTTATTAAACGTGAAGTCTGCTGTTCGACGCTGATTTGACAGTCGTATCTAGGTTATCGGTGCTAATTGCCGATCAGACGTGTTACCATATGCGCCATCAGGGTAAAACCAGGGATTCGAAGGAATTCTCTCCGAGCCATTGAGGGCGAACGTCTGGCCCGGGCATTGATGTCATGGCGCTGGTGCATATGCTTGATGATCCAAATTGGGAAAGCTGTTATGCGTGCTTACCGCAACATGTGGGTACACTGCATAGGCCTATCATTAAATTGACCTCAGCTTTTACAAAACTCACATTGGAACGTCTATTCAGAGGGGTCTTGGTACTATCTATAGCTTGTGTCAGCGTCACTGCTTTGGTGGTGGCTCATGGAAGTTCACACTGATTGAACGGAGGAACAAAGAATATCCAGTAAGCCATATTGTAACACGGTCTTTGGAGATGTGAGACGCGCATCTTGACAGGCTGGGATGCACGACATGTCAATGGCTAGGTGAAGCACTGATGTATCGAAATTGCGACAATCTGGTATCGGCAGCTGCGTGCGAGATGGGGAAGTCGGCACCAAAACACCGAGAGCTGAGACAAGTGGGCATCTGGCCCCTCGAAAGAAATGCGAGTGGGACACGTCGTCGGCAATTCGAGCCGTAGGTGCCGTGAATGGCTGTGAGGGAGCAGGATTTTGCAACCGTCTGCAGGGGATGAGTTCTCGGTACAAAGAGAGGCTGCCCGGCTGGGGGTCAATCCAGTGCAACGTGGGTCGGCGGCTGGTTGGAGGAAACACGAGGCAAGATGACACAGAAAGCGCACGGAGCCCGAAATGTGGAGCAGGCGAAGCACACAATCAGCATTTGCAGACGGGGGGCTGCGCAAGGAGAAGGTCAGCCTATAGTGACGCCAGATCGAGATGGACGAAAACGATGAGGCTCATGAGATGCGATCCATGCTGCTCAAAGCGTGCGTCCAGGGCTTAGCGAGGGCGGCGGCATCTGAGCTGCAGCAGCGCGTCACACACGCGTTTTCGACGCGCAGTGGCAGCTCGCGGTGGCCCGGCGGCGCGGGTTCGGCGAGGCGTGCGATGCGGCCGCGCATGCTGCGGTGCCACGAAGAAATATTGACGGCGCCGGAGCACGAGTCAGCAGCGTTGATCCGCATCAAACCGCGAGCTTGGAACGACTTCGGCTCGCAAATCGGACGATGGAGCGGCGGTCAGACAGCGCGGCCGGGTCGCATCGAACCGCTGCGACGGCGACGGGGACAGCCCGTCGTCGCACAGATGACAGGTCGGCTTTCGAGCGCGGTGGGCCGGACGGAGCCGCCTCGCCTTGCGGAGGCGCTGCAGGCAGGGCGCCGCCCGGCGCGCGCGCCCGCAGCAGCAACGATCACCGCGCTGGGCTGGCCGCGTGCCGGCTCCGGCCGCCGCGTGAAGCTCGCCTCAGGGGTGCCGTCGCCGGCGGGGGTGGGCGCTGTCTCGCCGCGGTGCGACGGGCGGCGAGCACGAGACAAAGCGCCGGCAGGCTCCAGGCGGCGCGCACCCCGGGCGCCGCTACGTCACCGGCGGGCGGCGGCTGCGGCCTGACGCACGCCCGCCCAGCGCGGCGCCGGAGCTGGTATATCTTCTGACAGGCGCGCAGGCGTTCTAGACTGCGCTCCTCCTCGGGCGGCCGCGACGCGCGCGCTGGTGGGCTGGGCTCAGGCCGCCTGTCACGGCTGCCCGCGCCCGCGCGTGCGTCATAGCAGCGCGCCTGGGCCTGGGCGCGCGGCAGCAGCAGCGCAGCAGCAACGCCGCAGCAGCGCGCGCCGCAGCAGGAACCGCCGCGCGCCCCCCAGCCCGGCGAAAGCTGTGCGAAGGCCGGGCTGCCGCTGCATCCCTAATCGGGGCCCCTAGCCTGCCCTAGAGCACTGACTCGGCCTGCTTATCCCAGCCAAGTAGCGCGCCAAACCCCACTCCCCTCCCCCTCCAAAGGCTCAAAAAATCCTAACCCATCCTCCTGTCGCCTCGTCGGCCCGTTGCGCGGACTTAACCTGCCTCGCCTGCCGCCCCAAAGCTCCTGTCTCACCTCCCGCACTGCGCCCTCTTGTTCGCCGAGCCCTGCGTGCGCCCCGTCCTGCAGCTGTCTCGGACGCCCGCCGCACATCCAGACCGCTGAGCCCTGTGGAGAGCCCGATCATCGCCGCTTCTGCCGCCCCGCCGGCACCACTCCGCCGTTCCCATCCAGCCAGCGCCACGCGAGCTCGCCCGCACAAAGGCCCTCGTCTCGCCCTCACCTCTCGCCATTCCAGACGCGCCGCAGACGACGCCAGAAACATGGCTCGCGCGACCGACCACCCGGAGGACAGGGTGCGCTCCGCCTGTTTGCCTCCTCCCGCGCCGCCAGAGCACCGCTAACCGCGATGATCCTGCAGAGCGAGGAGGAACCCACCGGCCTGTTCGGGGACGCCGGCGACGCCATCGACACCGCAACCTTCGAGCAGATCCTCGAGATGGACGACGACGAGGACGACCGCGAGTTCAGCAGGAGCATCGTCTTCGACTTCTTCACGCAGGCCGACAACACCTTCCGCAAGATGGACACCAATCTGTAGGCCCCGCCCCGCCTCCAAAACCCCACCCGGTCGTCGCTAACGCCTCGCGCGCGCAGGGAGGAGCGAGACCTCGGAGGTCTCTCAGAGCTCGGACACTTCCTCAAGGGCTCCTCGGCCACGCTCGGCCTGACCAAGGTGAAGGACAGCTGCGAGAAGATACAGCACTTCGGCGCGCACAAGGACGAGACGGGAACGCACGACGAGCCGGACGACGACGTGTGCCTCGAGCGCCTGAAGAAGACCATCGCGCAGGCCAAGCAAGAGTTCAAGGACGTGGAGAAGCTGCTGCGGAAATTCTACAACGACGAAGCTCCTTCTTCCTAGAAAAATAATGCAAAAATGGAGAGGCACGGTTAGACCGGCAGTTCAGGAACTGCCTCGACGAGCTCCTGGCTGAGCGGGAACCCGCCGTTTCGACTAGAGGTCGCCGTCCAGAGTGGAGATATTAGGATACGGCTGCGTCTCTGGATCATGACTTGATGGGTTTCGAACTGTTCGGATTGAAAATCTGCGAGAGTTACGGCCTCGCAGACCTTCCATTGGCGGCATTGAGTTCAATTTAGTACTAAATGATGGGTTGATTACGGCATCTCAAGTGTCGTGTGTTGTGCTTTGTATCGATGCGTGCGGGTCGTGCTAGCGGCTAGAGCTGAGAGGGGGCCTTATGCAACGGTATCCTTGTCGCGCTACTATTGTGTCATTGTAACCGGCAAACCTAGTGCTTCGATGCGACTCCGCGCCGCAGTCGATACCTCGGTTGCACCGCCGTTGCTGCGCGTAGACAGCCCGGAACCATCCAGATCGATCTCGGGGTGTTTTGCCGGCGCCCGCACCCGCTGACGCCGCAAAATTCGGCGGCTATTCTGGCTCGGCTAGTCATGCGTGACCTCATAGGGTGAACCCTGATCAGCACCTGCATGCCTTTAGCTCAGTCATCCACCGCCAACACCATCAGGCACCAGCAAATACTGCGACATAATTCATTCGAGAGAACGACGGTTTTCCGGTCAGAGCGGCGTGACTCATCGCAACCGCATGGTCCACATTCACTGTCGTCTTCCAGGACTTCGATCCGGAGGCAATGTCAACACGCCGCTCCCCTCTCATCTGACCAACTCATCCAATTCATCTCGAACTTTTGCATCCGCATTCTCCAGCTCCAAAGCTGCTACAAACGATCAACCAACAAGCCAATCCTCCAAAGTTCGACGGTTCCCGGGCGTTCACCGGAAGGTTATTGCCTCACCGCAAGTTTCATCGAAAGTCATTGGCATTTCGAAGGTTATGCCACGCCATCGATTTGGAAAGAGGACGGGAGGCTACAAGGGCCCGCTTCCAGGACCTGGGAAGGAGGGGGAGGAGGGGGAGCAGAGCCAGAAGCCTCAAAAGCCGGCGAAGAAGCCGCCGCTTACGCACTTTCTCTGCGTACCGCTCGTCACCACGGAATCAAGGCCGCAGCTGCAGGCTTCTCTCGAGAAGTTCAAGAAGGATGTGCTGAGCTCAAGGAGTGTCGATTACACCGGTGGCCAAGAAAATGATCAGGCAGACGCTGAAGGAGGTGTTCCGCTCGAGACGACTGAAAGCAACCCATCTAAAGAACGGACACAGCAAGAGCAGGGCTCTTTGATTCCTGAAAAAGCGATCCGGCCCGTAGGAACGCTACATCTTACACTTGGAGTAATGAGTCTCATGAACCCTGAGAGGGTTCAGGAGGCAACTCGATTGCTTCAAAGTCTGGATCTCGCGGCAATGCTGATCGAGGGCGACAAAGCTCCGGAATCAGATGCGGCCGGCGTTGGAAAAGAAGCGCATGCCTCAGAGCCGGGCACATTCAACGAAGACCCGGATCCAGAAACGACAATGCAGATTGCCGCAACGTCGGAACCAACAGAAGCTCCTCAATCGCATACGAAAATTTCCGAAGCTACCATAGCAACAGCTTATCCCCGTTCAGAATCGAAAAACTCAGATCCTCTTATCATCGCCTTAAAGTCCCTCGTATCCATGCACCCTCCACACAAAACGTCTATCCTATATGCGGACCCGGAAGATCCAACAAACCGCCTATATCCTTTCTGTGATAAACTAAGGAAGTTGTTCACCGAGAACGGTCTCATGGTTGAGGATACACGGCCGCTCAAGCTGCACGCAACCGTCGTAAACACAATCTACGCAAAAGTAGGAGGTCGACACGGAAAAGGTCACTGGAAAAATAGGAAATTTGCGAAGACTGCGAAAGCTTCTGGAGCTGATGACACTGCAGCGGCTGCTGGGGAAACCACAACAGTCGACTCTCGCTCCGACGAAGCCTCCACTGCACCACCGGATACGTCTTCTGGCCACGGACCCGATGCTCGCGCCCCCATCCGAATCAACGCAACTTCTTTACTTCAGCAGTATACTGACTTCGTCTGGGCTGAGGGCATCAATGTGCGCAAAGTCGCTATTTGCAAGATGGGCGCGAAGAAAATTTTCGATGCACAAGGTTTTCTCGTAGCTGAGGAATACGAAGAAGTTGCTGCGGCAAATATCAGCGTATGAAAGATTCAATAATCAAGGCTGCTGGAAGACAGTCAACAAAATTTGGGAAGGATCAAATGCCTGGTGCCATCACATGAGTTCTCAGCTTCCTTTGATCTTCCGCTCGTTACGTTCGGAATGGCCATTCTCTATCGTGTGCTTTCTGTGGTTATGTATGTTGCATCCCTTACATGGACTATGATGCACACCATTAGCATGGGACAATTGAAGAGGCACTGCGCCTAGCGCACTATGCGGAAGCAAGCCTCCCCGTCAAGACTCAAGAGGAATGACAAGTTGTAAGAAAGGCTTCGTTGACTGGTGACGGTACTCATACTCGATTGTTTTCACAACCGGTCGTAGGGTAAATTCAATCTTCTGGATTGTCTACCTTCTCTGTCACGGGCTGGATTCATAAGCAGATCGGCTTGTCAGACTGTCGGTCTGCCAAGAACGTACCTTTTGGCCAATCGCGAGTCGGACTGGATCAGTCACCCAGTCAACTGGCGGTCGACTGGCCGAAGTGGCATCGCCCAGGACGCCGGTCCAACCGATCAGGCCGGCCGTCCCTGACATATTCTCAGTATTGTAAGAGTAGGACGTCCAGAGTTGAGCTATGCTTCACATCCGGACGATACCTCAACTTCCTATGCATTACTATTACAATACTTTAGGAGCTGACCGCTTATCCAAAGACGAGTCGACCAGCAATTCAGTCAAAGCCGAATGTGAATAAGCAGGGTCATATATTTCAACATCTGATGCCCTTGCGATAATCACTTCCCGCTCCGCGCTAATCCCGATCAGGCAACGGATGAAATTTCTTTCTTTCGCCGCAAACGCACGCAGTATCCGCTTGGGCTTTTTCGTACCACCATTCTTCAACATACTTGGCTTCAGTGAGTCATGGTAAAAGTCCATCTGAGATAGTTGTCTTTTCTTTGGGGATATATTGTCAAACACTCCGCACATCCACCATCAACTGGAAGGAGATCAATATGATCACCTACCAGCCCGGCTAGCTCAATCGGTAGAGCGTGAGACTCTTAATCTCAAGGCTGCGGGTTCGACCCCCGCGTTGGGCTCAATTCCCACATCTTTTTGTTTTTTTGTGGTTGGTTGGGTGATTGGGTGGCGTGGTGTCGGTTTGGGAGCCTTCGGGCAAATTTTTGGCGTATTAGGTGCACAGACAGCCCGCACGACCTCCAAACCACTCTGTAGGGTAATTTTGTGCAATGAACTTCTCTCATGGAGCTCTTCAAACACCCCAGAACTATTAAGTCTGTACAGGCTCATGTCCATGTAAGTGTAATGCCGAAGAACTTGAGGGGTATGGTTGATATGATAGCTAACAGATTTCGGACTGTGATGCGAATACCATATCTTCCTAATATTTGGGCAACGGACCACTCTCAGTGGTCAGTCTACTGATCCTGCCGGTCCTGATAGAATTTCAGAAATTTCACAAGTTTTTCAAAATATACAAAAGTTAAGAAAAACCGCTATGGGCCAAACACGCCCTGCGCCTATGGATCCAGTAAAAGCTGGCGGATTGGTTGATATGCTGACAGCATCGCCCAACGCTGATGGCAGTGACAATCAAGTATCTGTCAACGATTTTCCGCACGAGTGCAGATTTGCAACAACAGTACATAAGAACCGATCTTATACTGGTTTAGAACAGTTCTACATGTATGTAACTCTCTACTCAACCAGCAGCTTCATAGCCTACATATACAAATGTAGTTCGCAAAAAGTTTCGAACTATTAGTTTTATATAAAAGACAGCTTGATGATAGTTGTAGAAGCCCCGTAATAGAGCACTTGCCTTATTAGAAACTTTCGTTCTATTTCTATGAGCCGTAGGAAGAAGTGAATCTGTCCTCTATACTTTAACAGCTCGGCAGTCCTCTTGGCAGCGCCATTGGAAAGTACGATAGCTGCATCCGCCGGATTTGCGCAACGGTAGAGTAGGCTCGCTAGGCGCACGGTTCTTGCGTAGGCGTCCGCGTGCTTATGTGGAGAGAGTCAAAGCATTCGTCTGGATGTATAGAGCGTGCGGCCCTGTATAACTTTAGTTTACGTCTGGATGCATGCGTAAGCTCCGGGCGCGCACTACGGAAGGTGTTGAATACGAAAACTTGCCCTGAAAAGTTACCGGGTGCCAAAACAAGAAAAACGGGAGTCAAATTAGTTGTCACCTTTTGCAACCAAGTTCTCCTCGAACTACACGGTGACTCTTCACAGCCCCGAGACAACAAAGTATAAAGCCGAAGAGTCATGTTTGTCTGTAACTACTCGTGCGCCGCCTCCTGAACGACAAGTGCTACTACGCGGTCCTAAAGCAGTAATTTATCCACTAGGTGGGATGCGCCGCCTTTTCTTGACTTACTCAACAAATTACAAGGCAGAGACTTGACACGCAAAGATGTTCCGATTGCTTGCTAAGCGGGCGGCTCTTCATGGATATGACGGTCACGACTTTTTGGCCCCTCGAAACCAAGAAGTCGCATCTGACTTGCGGAACAAGCCTTTGGGATCCACAGGTCCTCCTTTCCCGGAAGCTTCGGAGGCGTCGGTCTTTTCCCTCTCCGTGTGTATTTTATTTGCTAATGGCGCCATCTGAGACCGTGTCAGTAACTTGGGCCTAGTTGCTTGGCCTGCAGGGGTAAGGATCGCCGCCGTGTCTGATCACACAACTAGCTTTTGAGCAGATACATCCGTGAAGAGCAAAGGTGTTCTATCTGACTAGAGAGCGAGCGTGACATACACCTGCTTTTGCCGGATAATGCTCCGCGGAGCTTGGCCAGCCCGTATTCTCGACTTGGCTGTTACAGGCTAATATGCAGGAGCATTCTCCTCAAGCGAAACTCAGCGCTCTAATAAGAACCCATTAGCGTCGCTACTTGTTTCACGGATAGTTCACTGTTGGTGCGACTTCATCAAACACCGTCATTCGCTCACCACGGCAGTCCTAGAGGCGTTAAGCCTACGATCTCTACCATAGATCCGACCCAGTCGCTCACTGTTGCCTCGGTCTCGCCAAAAGGCCGCCCCGCTCTCGCCAAATACCCCCACCATGCCTAACCTCAGGAATCTCCTTTTCTCCGCCGCATTTGGTGCCACTTCTTGCAGCGCGGTAAATCTCTACGCAGCCACTTCGGATGGAAACGTTACTTCACTTGCCCTGACTGTCGCCGAGACGGGCAACAATCTCGCCATCTCCAGCAAAACGGCCTGCGGAATCAATGCTTCCTGGCTGACCTTGGATTCCGCCAATCGTATTCTCTACTGCCTAGACCGCGGGACTTCTTCCTCGACCAATGGATCCATGAACTCTTACTCCGTTGGCGATGACGGACTTTTGACGAGCATCGACTCAGTGACCGCCCCCCTTTCCGGTGTTAGTCATGAGGTTTTCACCAACAGTGCTGGAAAGCGGGGCTTTGCTACTGCCTCTTAGTACGTATCTTCAATAGCTTAAATATAGTGGACATAACTCTGATCATACGCTACAGCAACAAGAGTTCCGTCTCCGTCATCGGCCTGGGTGACAATGGTGCCCTCGACGAGCCTCTGCAAATCATCTACCCGACACTTGAGGTCCTCGGTCCCGTGCCCCTTCGCCAGGACAGGTCGTACATGCACCAAGTTCTCCTTGATCCCGCGAACAAGTACCTTGTCATGAATGACCTCGGAGGTGACCGCGCCCGCGTCTACGCATGGGACGCTGAGAACTTGGCGCCGCTCACCGAATTGGAGCCTCTCCGCACCGACGCCGGTGCCGGTCCCCGCCACGGCGTGTTCTGGAAGCCTGCAACGTCCGACGACCTGTACTACTTCGTTGTCGGCGAGATTTCGCAGTATGTGTACTCGTACAAGATTGAGTATACCGATGCGGGCTTGGCCTGGACCAAGGTCTTCGAGATCCCTGGTCTGGGCGTCGAAAATAAGGTGCCTCCTCAGACTTCGCCCCTTTCTGAGATTGCCCTTTCGGTAAGTATCCTCTTTTGAATTTTTCTAAGCATATGGGTTATTGACAATTCCGACAGCCCGACAATAAGTTCCTGATCGTTTCTCACCGCGACATTTCCTTCAGCAACTCCACCAAGCGTGCGTCCGGTCCTTCGGATACGCTCTCGACTTTCACCATCAACGATGACGGCACTCTTACTCTCCTTCAGCTTGCTCCTTCCGGCGGTTGGTCCCCGCGTCAGTTCTCTCTCAACAAGGCTGGCGACCTCCTCGCCGTTGGCCACCAGAACAACAACACCGTTGTCATCTGGGAGCGCAACCTTGAGACCGGCAAGATCGTCACCGCAGAGGAGGGTGGTCCGGTCGCCATTGCCACGCTCTCGGGCCCCGTCGTCGCCGCGATTTGGGACGAGTAAACGTGAGCTGTTGTGCGGGGCTGCATGGAACAATGAGCCCACAATTTCAATTCCATGTATCTACCCATCTTACATAGTCTCATGAGCGACGAGCTTCGTAGATAAGGACTCGAAAAGCATCCGATTGTATGAGAAAAGCATCCGATTTTACAATTCACCGAGCCCTTGCCTGCAACGTCTCCCAGTAGCCCCACCGCCACCCTGGTGCATATTGCCAGCTCAACTACACTTCGGAGCCCGAACCCCCAAATCCACAAACCATCCCCTCCCCCTCAAGCACCAATCCCCTCCCTCCTATCCAGATAAGTCCTCACCCCATTCCTCTCCCCAACCGTCACCAACCCCCCACCCACCCACGTCCCCCCCTCCCTCACCCACTTCGCCGCCCCCGCCGACACCAGCAGCGCCCCCGCCACCGCCCCCACGCCCGCCGTCCCCGTCCGCGTCATCTTGGCTGCTTGGGCGACTGTCATTGGGTGTCCTTTGTAGGGCTTGAAGGGGCGGTTGTGGATGAGGCGGGTGGGTTGGTGGGAGGTAAGGGTGCGGAGGGCCTGGCGGGGGAGGGTGGTGAGGGTGCGGTGGATGGGGCACATGGTTGTTGGGTTTTTGTTTTGGGTGTGGGTGAGGTAGATGTGGCCGGCACTTCTGGTTGGGTTGTTGTTGTTTTGGTGGTGGTGGTGGTAGTGGTGGTGGCGAGGGTGTGGTGGATATGTGAATGAGGAGTTCGGCGGAGGCGCGCAATGAGAGGTGATGTGCGATTTGCTGGGGCTCGAGAGGAAGCTTTTGCGGCGGTATTATATGTTTGAAGGCGACGTGTTGACTGTGGACGTGGTGTTGTGGTTAATGGTCCGAGTCTCAGCCGAAATGGTCTTATGTGACGCGTGAGCTCGTCTGAGAATAGGCAGCGTTCCACTCAGTGTGGATCTTACTCGTCTGAGAAATGGGCAGTTAATCCATGTTGTTGCAGTTGGCCGAAACAGTCCAGGTAGCAAAAGTTGGTGTTATCTGGGTCTGGACGTCTGGACCGGCGACGTCCGATCATCTCGAAGACCGTGTAACGGAAATGGTGGGCAGAGCATGACAACACTCTCCTGCAGATTGTGTATTCAACACTTAACTGATACCAATAAACCTTCTCCAATCCGTGATCACGTCACTCAGGGCGCATACGACATCAGTGTAGACGGCGCTTCGAAGATTCTCTTCGCTGAGGTTGTCACAACAGGAGAGATCACATTCAGTTCACCCCCGCACAAGTTTGAAATACCTCACGTCCAATATCATTGAATCAGGTCCATTGAGCACTTTCTTTGTATTGGTCACATCGTGCAGCGTCGGATCCAGGCCGAAACCTCGAAAGTCTGTTTGGAAGCCAATCTCGACGAGCGGTCAGGGTCACAGTCTTAATGGCGTAGAGATGTCTTACCTGGTTAGCCGATAAGGAACAAAGCTCAAAAGCTCACTGCAACAAAATTTTTGTTGCAGTCGGGTGAGTGAGAAATCCTTGTCTACAAAGTGGGTTGAGGTGCTGTAGCCGGGCAACGTAGTCCCAGTTCCTCACGTATTCAAGTTAATCGCGTCCTTAATCCCAATGAAAGGCATTAAGAGCCAGACTTTTTCACCTTGCGGCAGGTGGACAGGCTAATGTAGCCCAGGTGGGACGTGGCACCATCACAGTGCAGACATGTAAATCATTTACGGACACCCACGCCAATGTTCGCCTCGTGAAGTTACGCTCTTATTGAAACAAAACCCCTCGGCAATCTTCGGCCCAGTAATCAGGTATGCTGGTGCTCTGACGGACAGTGGATTGGCGCTGCCATGTGCCTCTATTGTGCCGCTCTTCGAAGTCCATGGTACTTGGAAATTGTGGGTGAAATAGCTAGTGGAGGTACAGAAAACAGCAGAATGATGCAACGGGCCGCGCCTCATAACTACGCTACCTGCCCTAAGACCTCTAAAAAAAAAGAAAAGGGCAATGGCACACGAAACCCAGACATCGGGTTTAGTTTGTCGGGCAAGCAACGGGTAGATGACCCAGTACATGGGCTCCAGCCCATGGATCCACCTGGATAATCTCCCCATTTGTAGCTAGATCCTCAACCATGAATTCCAGTCATCGGTGAAGTTATAGTGTGAAAAGCGAGCTTTGAAGAGTATTGCCGTACGTGGTGGTCCGAAAACGATCCACTGCTTATTTTTGGGCGAAGAGGCTGGTGGGCAAGTGCAGCATCTTGAAATGTCTCGAGGCAAGGTGCAAAACATTGCCAATGACAAAGCGAAGCGGCTCCTGGCAACGCCTTGTCCAAATAAGGGATCTTGAAAGACGGGTAGGAAATTGACGGCCAGAAGGGAAGATGTATCTGGTCAGGCATTTTCGAAGTCATATCCTTGAATATTAGGCTCAGCCTCGAATGGGCGGCCCAGCCCGGCAACTACCGCTGTCAAGCTGAATTGGCACAGACTATTCCTTTCTCTTTACTGCTCAATGCGGCGTTTCCTACTTGGACGACTTGGGCCAGAGCTCCACGATCCAACTTGTTGCTGACCCGATACCTGTGCATTCGAGGTTTGATAGTTGAAAGAGAAGTCTGACCCGGCGAATGAATTATTGGATTGGCCGAGGTCATTCCAAGAGTGATGATGTCCATCAAGGAAGTCGGATGGATGGGACTGCAAAGTTCCCTGGTCGTGCTGGGAGTAATGCTGTCCAGAGAATCGTCGCTGCAGGCTACCTGGCCCAGTAGACGAATGATGATGCAAGAAGGTCGGTGCGGAGTACTGGCGGTGATGCCCGCCACCTAGGATGTCGTCGTATTCATCGAGAGAGGACTTTACGTCCATTCCCTGATAGTCGACATCTGGCGGGATGTACAAGGATTGGAATGGATGTGGTGCATGTTCTGCCCATCCGGAGTCCCACACGGTATTGCTGACATAATGCGCATGCGAGACGGCTGAGTGGTAGTCGGGCATTTGCGAGCTTCCATTAAAGGCCGCAGTCGAAGAGGTAGGTACAGATGTTGACTGCCAAGGATGCGCGACATTTGCAGTTGCGCCGGATGTGGAGGCATGAGGTACTTCAATGTGGCCGTGGGGACCTTGTCGTATACCCGATCCGTAAGTCGATTGAGATTCTTCAAAAAGTTCGAATTCCTTCTGGATAGAGAAATGGTGAAGATGTGCAGCGGGCACGGCGGTAGCCCAATTGTCTTGTCTTCTTTCCGAAGACACCCGGACGCCTGTTCTGCTGACCGGTGTCCTCGGGTTCGCGGCCCTTTGACTGTAGCCACCGCCCTGTCTTGGGTTTGAGACGTGTGGTCGTTTTCTTGGCTCGAAAGGCTTCGAATTGGGGTTCTGAACCTCGTCCTTTGGCTTCCGGCGTGACCTGAGGACGCATTTTGTCAACACGTGATCGGCCCGAGAGACGAGAGGAGGCAAGGAGTGAAACTGTGCACTGACTCTGAAGTCTTCCTTTGCACTTTTCGTAAGTTTATCGACATCATGCGCCACGTCATGTTCTCCATGCGTTCGGCATCGGGCAGCTGCGCCTGCTTCTTGTAGAACTTCCACATGTCCACTCCAAGCGGATCGTCTTTCTGGAGCTCCTCGACATCGATATCGTCATCATGCTTGACGTGTACGAAGAGAGGCTCCCTCAGAAGGTCGTCATGGGCGGCACTGTTGGATGGCGACACATCATGGTGGCTGTCGAGCGTACTGGCCGGGGTAAGAGAGTGGACGGTGGACGGAGACGCCGAGTATTTGGTGAAAAGCGTATTTGCAGACATTACGGAGAGAAGGATGAGGGGTTTCCTCGAAGCTGATCTGGACTTGCAGATGGCGTTTGGCTGTACACGTGTAACGGAGAGTGATCAGCGACCCTACTACGGTACTCGGTGCTTTCTCGTCACTGCGACAAAGACCGGACGAACGCCAGGCCAAGCAACTAGTCGCTGGAAGAAGGAGACTGAAGGCGCAACCTCTAAATAATGATCTTGGTGCATGGCAGCTTGAGTTACGTTAGCCGCGCGTGCCATTGCGCGAACATTTCCATTGCGTAAACGTTTCGTTGGCGCCATTGAGCCACCCACGTGCGTCACCGACGTGCAACTCGCGGTCGCACATCCCAGTTTAGCCACGTAGGAAGCCCGATTCAATTGTAACATACGTATTACTTTCCAAAGGAGAGCAGAAAAGGCTATGGAATGAGTCGCACGACGTCCAACCGCACGGCGCGTTTGCTTATGCTGCGTAGGACGAAGCTGGACGCGTGTGGTGAACTGCAGAGATGCAACGGCATGACTAGACGGAGAGAAGCCATCTGGAACAGCAGCCCGATGTTCCAGTATTGCCTACCAAAGTGGCTAGTCGACAGGCGTGTAGACAACAAGGTATCAGTTTGCATTGATGTGAGCACGAGAGCCAATCGGGACGGTGCAGGCAGGCTGTCAGATAAGCTTAAACGCGTCGAACTCTTGCACAACCAGTTCACGCAATCCGCTCAAAGTATAAAAGTCCGCGCCATCTCTCCCTCGACCGAACCCCAAGAACTCAGCCTCCAACCCCCACGGATCGAAACACCCCCGTCCTTCGCGCACACCCCTCGGCATCCCAGCGCCACTCCTCCCGGCAACCCCCGAACCCCATTACCCCGCACGCCCTCCCTCAGTCAATTTACTCCCCCCCCCC